>CAWUHW010000010.1:0-600000 GCA_963922195.1 Panagrolaimus sp. PS1159
AAGCAGTGGTATCAACGCAGAGTACTTAGTGATCATTGACAGTAAAAAAAAAATTATGTTTAAAAAGTTAAATAATACTTTTTTTTTTGTAAATGGATAAAACAAAACGTAATTTGTTTTGGCATTGGTAAATTTTTTTTTGCAGATGCTGACGAAAGAAGAAAACAAAGAAAACTCAATTTATATTTATGAAAAACTGTGTTTAAAAAGTTTTTTTGTAATTTATGTTAGATTGTGTTTTTTTTAAAAAAATCATGTTTTATCGACTTTATTTTAGATATTAAACACTGATATTATTACGAATTGAAATGTTTATTACTGTAACACACAAAAACGTGTACACCAAAAAAATTCAAAAATAAAAATTTGTCATTTAAAAAAAACTATTTAAAGCAGTGGTATCAACGCAGAGTACTCTTGTCAAAGATTTCTTTTGCATTTATCGATTTGTAATTTTTCGCTATTTTTGCTTTTTGAGTTGCTTGGATTTTAATTTTGAAAAAAAAAAATTTTAGGGCACTGCTTCCTTTTCTTTTTTTAAATTTTTTGTTTATATTAATTTTGTATTAAAGAATTAAAAAAGTATATGTTTGTTGTGACACAAAAAATCAGTTTGAAAATTTTTTATTTAGTTAAAAACAAAATTTGTTTGAAACCGACAAGATCTTGAGCATTTAACAATTTAATATAAAGGAAGAGAGACTAGCTACTAGCATGACTACCCAAGTCGAGTCTATTTTTGGTATCGCCAAAAGACTGACGATAACCATATAATAAAAAGAGGAAAGGGAAAAAAAGAGAATGAAGAAGAAAAATTTGTCGACTCGACCAAAGGAAGCCAAGCTTTAAGCGAAAAAAGATCAGCTTCCAATAGGTGGTAATTAAAGAAGTTATTGGATGGCTTAATAACCGGGGGCGGTACGTGGGGGAGGACAATGTGAACATTCTCCACCAGCTCCAGTTTCTCCATCGGCACCATTTTCTCCATTGGCACCTGGGTTTCCTGGGGCACCATCGGAACCAGCATCTCCGGGAGCTCCTTCTCCACCGGGTTGACCAGGTTGTCCATCTGAGCCAGCGGGGCCAGCAGGTCCGGGTTGACCATCTGGACCAGGGGGACCAGCTGGGCCTTCTGGGCCGGGAACATCGTTGACAACACCGGGTTGACCTGGGGCTCCAGCATCTCCGTTTGAACCAGCTTGTCCAGGTGGACCAGGGGGACCTTAAATAAGAAGACGTTGTATAAATGGGAATCAGACAAATGTAAATGTTTCTTACCAGCAGGACCAGGTGGGCCACGTGCACCGCCATCAGCAGGGGCACCAGGAGCACCAGCATTACCGGGAGCACCTTTAGGTCCAGCATTACCAGGGGCACCAGCGGGAGCATCAGCACATTCGAAGCACCAATCAACTTGGGGTTGAGAAGTAGCTGCTGGGCCATCAGCACCATCGTTACCATTTTCACCTGGAGCACCATCTTGTCCATCTTCACCATCTGGGCCAGGAGGTCCAGGTGGGCCAGCTTCAGAAACTCCACAGCCGCAACATCCACCACCACCGGATCCACCAGCGGAGCCTGAGGCTACACCACCTTCAACTCCGGAGCTTTCGCCGTATCCGGCTTGACGGGCAAGACGGGGGTTAACTTTGCCAAGAACCTTAAGAAAAAAAGAAAAAATACAGTAATAAACAAAAAAAAAGTATTGTTAAAAATTAACATACTTGAGTACGGGTAACTTCTCTCCAGATATTTCCAGATCGAGATTTACAGAAATCAACTTCATTTTGCATAACTGATTGCATATGTTGCATATAATTGTAGAGCATTGGAACGCTCAAAACGCAGACAAGGGTTGCAATGGTTGAAAGAGCAACACCAAAGAAAGCAATAGTCCGAAGACCTTCAGCTTCTGCTTGTCTGTTTTTTCCGGAATCATCCATTCTGTCGTATGAAGACATATATGCTAGCAACCGTTAATGCTTGACGGTAGCTGTGGCTTTAAAATGCAATATTAGAAGGCTTTTATATGAAAAGGCTTTGACGATAGAAAAAAGTTTTCATTAGATGGGCGGCGACACATACAAACACATACACGTACAAAGGCCTTCTTCCTTTCTTTTTCCATCTCCTTCAACAAATTTTTTTTGATCAAACCCAATGCCAGAAACCGGTTTCATCGAAAATCAAGAAGGCGAAAAAAAAAGAAGAGAGGCAAAAAGCAGTCATCATTGTGAAGAAAAAATAATGCAAAGACAATATACCCAAAATAAGAACAAAAAAATGCAAGAAAAAGTTTGAAAAAATAACTGAAAAAATTATTTCATCGAGACTTGTTGAGGATTTCAAAAAGAAGGGAAACAGAGTTTTTTAGTTGATTATTTTTTGATGTAATTTTTATATTGTATATGTTCTTTTTGTAAATACTGCATCATTTTAAATTCAGTTCTTATTTTTGAATTTTATTAAAATAATTTGATGAATATATTATGTTGTCCTAACCATTTTTGTGGCACAAACGGACTTCTTTTTTTGTTTCTTTTGAAACGATTACTTGAATATTTGTATGTTTTATTGCAGGTTGTGGTTTCTTTCCATTGCTTTTTTTTAAATTGGTCATTCTTTTTTCTTAGAATTTTTGTTACAAGGATTATTTTGAGTGATAGCAATGTCTTTCACTCAGAAACAATGGAGATTACTTTTACGTTTAATGATAATTTTTTTTATTCGTTCCAGTGTTTGAAACCATCTTTGCGTTGATTAACCTTTTATTTTTCGTCACAGCATCATCTGCAGCAGCAGCAGCAACATCTCTGAAAAAGGAGTAACGCTGATACGCGTCAGTCATTTTTATTTACTGCTTCTTTGTACGTTAATTTCTTTCTTTTTCCTTTTCCGCTGCCGACGACACCTAAAAATATTTCTTTTTACATCGAAATATAGAAGACTCAGGTGCTTCAAGTGCCGGAGGCAATTTACATCAAACAACCTTTTGTGGAAGTCAACTAAAAAAATGAAGAACAAAAAATAGCAGTAAATACAGAAGCAAAAAAAATTTGTATACATATTTCCGTGACTGACGAAAGAAAGGGAAGAGAAGAACACTTTCTTGGTTGGCCGCCCAAGGAAAATATAACTGAAACTAGTCAAACGTCATTACATTGTTCAAAAAAACTTTTTTTGTTCTTTGAGAAAAATTTCTCTCTTTTCTTTTTTTATGGATTTGTTAATTCAATTTGTTTGTAAAAAATGAATACACAAAAGGGAAGCACGTTTTTGTATACCTTTAATAACATAGAAAAAAGGAAACGGAAAAACGAGGTAATTACAATAAAAAAATTTTTTGAGTCAAGTATCTTTTGCAAAGAAATTGGATAATGATGTTGATAAATTAAGTGTGAACTTTTTCGTTACACTTTAGTTACAAATTTTAATTTTTTTTATTAAAGTAATCATATCTTTGTCTTTAATCTATCGTCTAGTCATCGCTTTTAAAATGATGTTGACAATGTTGAGATGATTCAGATGGGATCAGGTTTAAGCAATTTATGTTTTACTTGAATGCATTTTAATTATTTTTAATCAACAAAATTTAAAAAAAAGCAATTTCGTCAAACTGATTGTTAACTCATGCAGGTTGCCTTTAAAGTGGGAAAACGGGAAGCGACATTTTTTTTATTTGGCCATAATGCAATAAAATGCAAAAGTAAAAACCCCCTAAGGCATTTTTGACCTTGAACATGAAATAATCACTTTCTTTATCCCTTTAAATTTTTTTGTGAGAGATCAAAAAAATGAGGAAGAGATTTCGGAAGAAAAAAAAACAGGGATAAAAAAGAGAGAGTGAACGTTAAAAGCGGCAGGAGTGAACACTTCCGTGTGAAAAAAAATAGTAAAAAAACCGAAGGGAAAAAGATTAACGGACTTCTTTTAATGATCGAAAACAAGAAAGAAAAAAAGATGCGTGTGTTAAAATTGCCCTTAGGGGAAAAAGTCAGCTATTCTCGATTGAAAATTTAAAAAAAAGTTGAAAGAGAATTGATTTATTTTAAAGAAAGATTTTTTTAATTACATAAGTTATAAAAAATGCAGCAAATGGATGGATATATTTTCTTGTTCAAGGATAAAAATTTAAAAAACCGGTTAAAAAAATATTTTCTTGCTGCTGTTGCGTATGTAATATTATAATATAAATAAATTTATTCATCCCACGCAACATCCATCGGCCGTCAAAAAAACCACAACAGATCTTCTTTTTTCTTCGTTCATGTAGGGGGAAAAAAGATGATTGTCAAATCACATTTCTGGTTAATATCTAATTTTCTTTTTTTTGCCTCTTAAATCACATAATTTTATGGTGTATTTATTTTATTAGTTTTATATCTTTTAACAGATGATGATTAAATTTTGCACTCAAATTTTTTTTTAAAAAATAGGTTATTTAAAACTAATCAGTTAAGATATGTTCAAAATGCTATAAACAGACTACAGTAACCGATGGAACGTCACACTTTATAGACACTTTTTCTTTTTTGCAAATTGTATAATTTTTGTTATCACAAACAAACAATGACAATAATAATAATAATGTGAACTCTCAAGAAATATTACACCAGGGATCATTTCTTCCACAAAACGAGAAAATAAATTAAAGGAAGAAAAACCCCCGGCAAAAAAGGTGAGACGCTCAGTTATGTGTGTGAAAATTTAAAGAAAAAATAGTTTAGTTCATTAAAAACGAAGAAAAACGTTTTTGTTACTTTTTTGCAGCAAAAAAAGAAGGAAGGAAGAATGCAACAACCTTTAACGGTCCGGTTTTTTTCAAGGTGTTTCACCCATTTTTTTTTGTTGTTGACAGTCATTAATTACAGTTTTAATAAAAACTTGTTTATTTACCACCCAAAAACGGAAAAAAAGGTATACAGTTTAAAAAACAGTTTTTTAAAAATCAGTCAATTTTGGTAATTAAAAGAAAAGGTCGTAAATTGTTTAACGAATTGTTAATTTTAAAAACCATGGTATGCCATGATAAGTCTTAAGACAAAGAAAATTCCTACATTTTCAAAATACAATGTTAAGTTGTAGTAAAAGTTGCAAAAGAATTTTACTTTTATCCATAAAGCATTATCAATTTGTGACATCATATCTAATCTAATGCCGATTTTCTCATATATTTTCTAAACAATTTTACAAAAATAAATTTAAAATATGAAACATTTTTGTAGACCATTAATTAAAACTATGCATCATAAATTTAATTTACAAATTTTTTTATTTCTTTTTTGGCCTACAAAATGATTGTAAATAATCCGGTTTTTCACCAAGAAAATTACAACAGAAAAAAGTGATTGAATTTTTGTCATCAGAAGAAGAAGACGGCAGGATGGGAAGAATTATTTTACAACTTGTTTTTTGTTTTTTTGCTTTTTTTGCTTCACTCCATTTAACAAATTACAAATTATTAGACCACATTTTTTTATTCATTAATGACCATTCCTTTTCTTCTTTTTTATTAACAATAAATTTTTTTTATAATCGAAAAAAAATGCAATTACAGTTTTTTCCTACAAAAATGACAAATGTTACAATTTTTAAAAGTGCAGTTTTTTGATTGATCAAACTCCAAAAGTTTTTGATTGTAATTTGTATGGTTCGAAGAAAGAAAAAGAAATGAAAAGAAATGGACATTGTTCTTTGAAAATTGAAATTAGAGGAACAAAATGAAAAAGATTAAATTAAGCAAAGAAAATTTGGGATTTAACAAATCCTTTTGTTTTTCCTCTGCTTTTTTGTTCCTCCACAAATTTTTTCTTTACACAAATAATTTTTGACAAATTAGCAAAATCCTTGTTATTTTTTCGATTCTTGAAAGATTTGCGTCAACAAAAAATTATTATAACTATTTTTAGTAAATTTAGTTTTTTTTATTAAAAACAGTGAATTGTTTGTTATTTGGCAAATACATCTGTGATTTGTAAGTGGAACTGTTTTTTACAAGAAAATGATTCGTTTTTTCTTTCAAAAGTTTGAAAATGGATAAAAATAGTTTAAGTTTGAAAAACTCATGGGATTTCATTAATTTTTTGTTTAAAAAATCACGCATTCTTTTAAGCTTAAAAGCAAGTGTTTTGTCTGTGAAAATTTTTAAAGTCTATTTTTACTACATTTTTGTTATTAATAGTTTTTTTTAAGATTTATTCAAAAATAAATTAAATATAAAATGATAAATTATGACAAATTAAGTGATACAACAATTTTCTCGACGAGAATGCCGTTTTGCAATCCGTTCAAGATCTGTTACATCAATATCAATTCCGCCACTGCATGCCCTTCTCGATGGCATTGATTGTCGACGTTTTCGAAGTTGATATTCAGTTGCAGTTGGGATTCGATTAATTTTAAGTTTATTCAAAAAATCACCAAATAATTTATTCACCTAAAACGAAGATTATTAGTTATCTTATCCATTTTAAAAGAAAAACAAACTTTAAGGGATTCTTTTGCTGAAACTGTAACATAACCAATATTTTCTTTTGCTGCAAATTCTTCAAATTCTGTTTGATCAAAGCCTTCCATTAAATTAATTTTATCAATCTTATTTGCAATTAAAAGAATTGAAGCATTTCGACGATTTTCTTCACGAATTTCTTGAATAATCTTTTTTGCTTCCAAAAATGAATTTGGATCATCCACGGCAAATACAACAAAAAAGGCATCCCCCGTTCGGGCATATAATGAACGCATTGCAAGAAAATCATGTGATCCTGCAGTATCAATCACCTGTAGCATTAACTCTGATCCACCAACATCATATTCAATCCAATTAAATTCTTCAACTGTTGGATGATATTCTTCAATAAATTTATCCCATAAAAATTGTGATACTAATGCAGATTTTCCAACCTTAAAAAATACTTTTTAAGTTTCACCCCCTAGAATATGCCAACCTTTTCACCACCCATTACAACAAATGTTAACTCATTTGATGATGGACTTGAATCATGATTTGCCGAAGAAGAATGTGATGGAGTTGCTGTTGGAGCTGTAGATTTTGATGGACCAGCTGACGATGAAATTCCTCCTCTACAAAGATTCATCATTATCTTATTTGAATTTGAGTTAAACTCAAAAAGTCTTTTTAAGATTCTAATATAAAATTCAAATCCAACCCCAAAAAACGAACCTATTTTGAGATGATGGCTTTTTTTGTTGGGGTCGAACTTGTGAGAAGCTTCTTTGAAGTTTACCCATTATAGGACGCTGATGATGTCCGGCATGAATCATATTGCGTGTTTTACAGAAAGAAAAAAGTCAAAAACTTAATTCTAGAAAAAAGCTAAAAAAATTCAAATAAAAAATGTTTTTTCATTTTAACTAAAAAACGAAATTTTTGCTTTGCAAAAAATAAAATTTTCTTGTGCCAAAAAAACACGAACAAAGAATTGCCAAAAAAAAACATGGAAGAATTCTTGAATAAATATAAAAAAGAATGAAAAGATATGGGTGGAACGAATAAAGGAAATCCGAAGCGGAAACAATGTTTATTTTCATTATTTTTTAGTGACCATTGAAAAAATAAAACTGGCAAAACAATGAAAAGAGCTCAAATAACAAGTCATAAATCTTGCACATAAAAACTTAATAAAATAAAGCTGTTTTTTTCGGAAATGGAAAAAATATTTTTTATTATGAAAATCACTGCGTTTTTGAGCTTTTAAAAACAATGGATTCGGGATATAAAAATAAAAATAGAGTTATAAAACATATTTTAAAAAAATGTGTTTAGCATTTTGATAGCTAAATTTTATCTGCTAAACAGGGCAAAAGGAATTAACTTACAATAATTCCATTAAAACATATAATAGATATTATCTTTAAGTTTTACAATTCACATTTTACAAAAATTAATTTCAAAGAAATCTATTTTTCTTAAATGTTACATCAATATTTTCAGCAACAGCCTAAAAGTGGATCTACACATGATCAGCAATTGCATCATTTTTAAACTGAAAGAGTTCGTTGAAATCATAAAATAGACATTTTTTTATTCACTCTAAATAAATAAAATGTCAAAGCTTTTGAAACAAAAGAATTTAATTCTCAAGAGAATTTATGCAACGTTTTATGCAAAAGGTAGATTCCAAAATTAACGAAGTCGCCTCCACCGCCGTGACTCCGACTCCAACTCCGACTCCGGAGTCGGAGTCGATTCCGAAGTCGACTCCACGACTCCGGAGTCGGAGTCGCAACAACACTGTATGTATGTTCTACAGTATTAAAGTCAAGTATTTACAAAGAATGCTTGAAACATAAAAAAAACAAAAAACAACCTGGATATAAAAAGAAGAAAAAGATAGATGACATCAAGATGAAAAAGAAAACATCGTTCTTTTGTTTAATGAAGAATGCACACCAAAAAAAAGAAGCTTCCCAGTTTCTTGCTATTTTTAAAGAAAAAAAGAAACGGATAAAAAAATAAATGCTTGGTTGTCACTGAAGCGGTATTATTTTTCCTAAACAATAGAGGGAAGAAGACACACCGAGAAACTGTCATTTGTTAAAAGCTTATATATCAAAGAGAAATGTGGGGAGGAGGGAAATACAAAGTATATTTAAACAAAAACTAATGAGGAAGAAATGGTATCCGTTCTCTGTTTCTTTTTCCCGTCCATAAAAATTATAAACATGAGAATCACAAAAAAGACTTGTAGAAAATAATTAAAATTTACAAAAGCAATAATAAATAGTGTTTTTTGAAATTCTAAACAACGCAAGGTTATTTCTCAAAAGCTTTCAGACATTCATTTTTAGAAACTTTATGAAACATAAAAAATAAAAACATTATTTTTTAGAAGCTTAAAGATCGTCAACGAAAAAAGTGTTTCAACAACAAAAAAAAGACGAAAACAATCAACGAAACTCAAAAAGTTTTTCGAAAAAATATGTCATTGCTTTGTTTTGAAATTTGGAGAATCACAAAAAAGAAATAATCACAGTGGTATATTATAAAGAAGAAGATATATCATTGAGAATAATATCGTAACCTAAAGATAATTACAAAGTTTCATCATAATTCTTTAGCTATTAAAAGTTTAAATAACTTTAATTTAAACCGACTTCAAAAAACTAATAATTCTTTTGAAATTAGCTAAAGTCAATTTTTTCTAAAAAAAATGGAGTAACATAAAAATTCAAAAAATTTCAAAAACCAAAAAAAGTAATAAAAATATGTAATAATTAATTAATGTTTGTCCAATGAATATTTTTTTTCAAGTATCACAAGTATAAGGACTTGTGAAAGAAAAAAAAACAAGCTGCTTTTCAAAAAGAAAAAGTTAATTCAAAATTCAAAAGTGATACTTTGAAAATAAATAAATAAATGAAAAACCAAACTTTTGCAAGAACTCTTTTTTTCGAATTTCAAAAACAAAATGTTTCACGGAAAAAGCTGCAAAAATATACGGGGGCAAAAAATGAAGACAGAGTACATAGTTTTAAGTAACCTTTTGAACAAAAAAAGTGTCCTTAAATTCGAATAAAAAAAAACAGAGAGAATTCATTTGCGAAAAAAAGCAGCTGCAATTAAAGTTTATTCCATAAAAAAATTTAAAGTTTACTTTTTTTAGTTTGAATGACTTCTTCTTCTTCCAGAAAAGGGCATGGAGAGAAAAAACATTAGAACACGAAAAAGAGAAAGATGAAGCTTGGTTTTAAAAGTGCAATTGCAAAAAAAAATCGAGCCCGTTTAAAAACGCGCAAAAAAAGCAACTCCAAAAAACATTGCTGTCCTTCTTTTTTTAACAAAATCGAAAGTCAAAACCAAAAAAAATTCTATTAGATTTCGTTTCGCTTTTATTTTTTTGACAACAAAAAAATAGATGATGCTTCAATCATCCTCTTTTTTATATTTTATTATCTTCTTTTCTCAAAAAAAAGATGAAGATAGAGAGAATAACAATTTATTACTTCCAAAAAAGGAGCCATTAACAGAATTCTTTTTTGAAAAATGATTTTTTTTGTAAGCAGCTAAAAAAAAAGAGCCCATTAAAAACCAAAAATGGCCATTTTTTTAAAAAAAAGTAATAGGCTTTTAAAAATGGGGCTCAAACAGATGAAAAAAAATTATTTAATAAATTACTTTTTTTAGTATTTTTACTTTCAATAAAGACAATGTTAAAAGTTAAAAGAAAAATGACCATATGACATGAAAGAATAGACTTACTTGAAAAAGACAACAACAAAATTCTTTGTCAAGAGTTGACTCTTCTTCTTTTTTCTTTTTGCTGCTTCTGCTGCCAGAAAAGAGTAATGATCGACTTGAAATTGAATTAATCCGGTGATGAATGTTTTTATTTTTTCTTCTTCAGAAAATATGGGAATAGACTAATGAAATTCTTATCTCTTTTTTTAAAAAATAGAAGAAGAGACAAAATTGAGATATATGAAAATATATGGCCAAAAATAATGTAACCAAAAATGGACGAAAAAAGATAAATATAGAAAGAGCAAAACCAAAAATAGCTGTCGTTATTTATTTTGAAATCCAAAACAAAATATACCGTATAAAAGCCTCCTAATTATTTTAACTATCAAAGCCTTGAAACATAAATTCGAAAATTTTTTTGTAATAAATTTTAATAAAATTTTTCAAACTTACTATTAAATTTTCAAAAAAACTTTGCGAAAGAAATGTTAAAAATGACTGTAATACAGATTTTAATTATCAAAATGCTTTTGTGTTTTCAAAAAAGTCCGATGAAATGCAAAAAATTGATTAATTTTTTCATTGTATATTACTGTAGTACTTTTTTGATAACTAATAAAATTTTGTACTTTTATGAATGTGATGTGAAAATGATAGCTTTTTTAAAAAAGAAATCGATAGACGCAAAAAAACATTTGCCAGATATTTTTCTTAACAAAAATCTTTTATATAAATTTTTCCAATTTTTTTTCTTCAAAGGATTTTTGCCACCTTTTGTGAAAATGCCATTATTGTTCTTTAAAAACAAATAGCAATTTTAAAAAATTTTCATATTTTATTAATCCAATTTGTTCAAATCAAAACTAAACCACTTTCTTCAATTTTCACTTTCTTAAAACCATCAAACTTCAACAAGAAAAAAATGTCTGCTGAAAATAATGTAAAAAAGCCAGAACAATCAGAAAGTTTACAAGAATTTTTTGAACATTATGGAATTCCATTATTAGCTGAAAATCTTGATGATGAATATACTCCTGAAACTTTGGCCGAATTTTCTGTCAATGAACTTCGAGATGTAAGTTTTCTTTCTAACATTGTTCTTTTATTTTATTTTATGTATTTTTTAGAATTTTATTATTAATTTAGAAACAGCAAAAAATATTTTTGTACAACTTGAACGATTTCGAAAACCTGCAGAAAATAAAAAGCAACAAAAAGGTTTAACTTCTGTGATTCAAAATTTATTTACACAAAATTCGAATGAAAAAAATCATAAACCAAAAAGTTTTTTGTCTTCTTTTGAAAATGTTACTGGAATTGATTTTGATCCTGTTGATGATTTACCAATGGATCCATGCTCTGCAGCAAATAGTGCAACAACTGAATACTTTGTTGTAAGTTTAACTTTAAATTAAATATTTTATAGTATATTATAATTTTTAGCGAGATTATGGTCATAATTTTTTAACATATAAAAATTTTTCAAATGATCGTGGATGGACTCCTTTAATGTATGCATGCGCATTAAATCGTGAAGGAATTGTTGAAACAATTTTAACTCGAAATCCAGATATCTGTGTTCAAAATGAAGTCAAACAAACGGCATTAATGATTGCAGCCTGCTTCGGACATGTTTCAATTCTTGATAAACTTTTTCAATATTCAAAACAACGTTCAAAATACAATTCTCAAAAATCTACAATTGCTGAAATTTCTGGATTACATCTTTCTGATGAAACTGGTTTTACGGCATTACATTATGCTGTATATTATGCTCAAGATGATGCTGTTCGATATCTTTTAAATGTTCAAGCAAATCCAAATACACCTGATAAAAATGGAATGTCTCCAACGCTTTTAGCATGTTCTGATCAAAATCGTTCAAAATGTTTAGATTTTTTATTAGCTGCTGATGGAAAAATGTTATCTCGAAATCAAAATGGACAAAATGGATTTGATCTTAAACAAATTTTTTATTCAAAAAATGATCAAAAACCAAAACTTCAAAAATATAATCATTTTTAAATTTTAATCACTTTTTTTACTCTGGTTTTTTTTGTGCAGTTGTTTTTTGTATGTATCTTTTTTTCACTTTCATAAATTTTTTTTATTGAACTTTTTGTTATCTATAAAAGTCAAAGAACAGGGAAAAGCAGTCAATGAAAAAAAATTTATATAAACATCTCTTTTTTTTCCAATTCATTCAATTCTTTTTCGTTGATATATCTCTTTCTCTGTTACCCCCATCTATTTTTTGCTGCTGCTATCAGTCTATGGTCAGTCTTTCAATCATGTGGTCTATTAAACTCGTGGTGGTGGTACTCCTTTCATTAAATTTTGTCAATGAAATTTTTGCAACATTTCCAATTTTAAATTCATTTCCATCAAATCATATTCCAGTAAAAGATTATAAGCGAAAACCAACTGATCCAAAAACTCCTTCAAATCCTATTGTGCTTGTTCCTGGGGATGGTGGAAGTCGATTGGATGCAAATCTCACTGGTAAACCATATGTTGTACATTATGCTTGCAGTAAAACAACAAAAGATTATTTTGATCTTTGGCTAAATCTTGAAACGCTTATCCCTGTTGCAATTGATTGTTGGGCGGATAATATGCGACTTGTATTTAATGAAACAACAAAACGTTCAGAACATGCTCCTGGTGTTGATATTAGAATTCCAGGTTTTGGCGGTACAGAATCTGTTGAATGGTTAGATCCATCACGAGCAAGTCAGGTAAGTTCCTCATAAAATATAATCATTTATTTTTTTAAAAGTTATCTATAGACATTTTTATTTGACATAAATATACAATCATCACATTAGAGAGAAAGAGAGAGATAAGAGTCAAAAACATACGTTTGTTGTTGTTCATTCTTTAACGATCAAATTTAGCAGGAAAGCGACCATCAGCACGAAGTTCATCCCATTTTTCAGTCCAAATACGAGGGCAAAAATCTTTATAAACATTTTGAAAGAATTTACATGGAGCATAATCAGTACCCATAAGTTCTTGGCAGCGATAAAAATCAACATAATATGCAAAGCATTGACGTTGTTTACGAACTTGTGGAAATCGAGCATCATATGGAGCAGCCCAAGCAAATTTTTCTTTACTATTTTCATGTACTTCACGTTTAAACCAATCTGGTGAATCAGGATGACGAAGAGCAGGAGAATCTTGACTTTCTTTAACAATGCGTTCACCAATTGTTGGAGGAATTGGAGAGGTCATAGTTGAAGATGTATGAGCCTAAAAAATAAAAATAATAGGATTAGAGAGCGATAAAAAAAATGTACTAACAAAATGAGTTAGAAAATTGTGAATAAACTTTTTGAAAAAACTTTTTAAAACTTTACTTTTTTTTTAAATTTTGCATAAATCTTTATTTGTTTTTTGGAAGCATTCTTAGAAAAGTATTTTTTCTCAAAAAGCGAAACACTTATATGACATCCCTTTATCAGTAATTTAAATCAAAATGAAAGCTTAAATCATAATAAAAACGAACAAAAAGAAGCGTAAAATATTAAGTAATTTTTAGAATAATTCGTTTCAATTTGGGAACAATAATTCAATAACAAAATTACAGTAAAATTTGAAATTTTAGGGTAACTATTTTGCTTATATTGCAAATACCCTTGTTTCATGGGGTTATAAACGTGGAAAGAATTTGGTTGGTGCACCATTTGATTGGAGGAAATCTCCATGTAAGTTTAAAATACAAAATTACCAATCACAATTTACTGTAATAGTTTTTACAGTAGAATTATTGGATTTTTATGCAACATTAAAATCTCTTATTCAAAGAGTTTATTATTACAATCATAATACTCCTGTTATAATCCTTGGACATTCAATGGGAAATCCAGTAATGAATTATTTTTATCATAAATATGTTGATGCAGAATGGAAAAAGCAATTTATTAAATCACATATTTCATTGGCAGGTGCATGGGGTGGCTCATTACAAATTGTAAAATTATTTGCATCGGGGTAATTTTCAAAAATTTTATTAATTACTTTTTTCATTTTTTCGATATAATATGGATTATTTTCGTGTAATTTTGCCTCCATCTGCTTTACGAGGAATGCAACGATCTTTTACATCTTCGGCATTTTTGTATCCGCATTCAAATCTTTGGAAAAAGGATGAATATTTTGCTGTAACTGCCGAAAAGAATTATTCTGCCCATAATGTTAAAGAATTTTTTACTGATATCAATTATTTAACTGGTTTGGAACAATATAATCTTGCAAATCCAACCTTAATCCTTGAATCCCCTGGCATTGAAACTCATTGCATTTATGGAGCAAAAGTTCAAACTCCTGAAAGTTTTACATGGAAAAAAGGATATTTTCCTGATTATCAACCTGCTATCACATTTGGTGATGGTGATGGTACTGTAAATATTCGATCTTTAAAAGTTTGTGAAACTTGGAAAAATAATAATAATGGATTTAATGTAAGTTTTCTTTTATTTTTTACCAAAATAACTAAAGATCATAAAAAAAAAACAATATTAAAAACGGTTTAAAAAATATTTGAGATTACTCAGCATCAGCAAGCTGAGCATAATCATTATCACCCAAAGTTCTACGTGGTTCTTTGCGTCGAAGATCAATTCTAAAAAAACGAAATGTTTATTTTTAGGTCTCTTCAAGTCAACTTGATGGAGCAGATCATATGTCAATTTTAAGGGATCCACGAACAGTTAATTTGTTACGAGAAATTTTGTATGGAAAATAAAAATAAACAAAAATGGGTTTTGTTTTCTTTTGTAAATATATAAATGCTTTAATAATAAAAAAAACTTACAAAGACATTCGCATTGCTTGATTAATTAAATTTGTAAAATGAACACGGTCACCACGTCCTTGAGCATCAAGAGATTCAATATCATAAAGACCCAAAAGATCAAGAACACAACCAACAATTTGTTCTTTCGCATGATCGCCAATATCTTTTAAGCCATTTCTTCGGTGGGTTCGTTCACGTACAGTATAAAATTGAGCTTGTTCTTCAGGAATCAACTAAAAAAAGTACAGTAATGAATTTTCAAATTCAGTAAAATACTTACCAATTCCAAAATAGTTTTAACAAATCTTGTAATACCTTCTTTATTTGAAAGGGGCTTTTTTGTTCCACGTGAAATATCAACAATTCGAGCAGTTTGAACGAGATCAACTTCTCGAAGTGGTGGTTGAGCTTGAATTCTCCATTGATGTTGAACATTATTCATTGTTGAAAATCGACTTTTTGTATTACCAAGATCTTGTTTTGATGAGACTACATCACGTAAAGAATTCATTTCAACTTTTAGAATACTAATTTCACGTTTCATTGAATTTACAAGTCCTGCTAATCCAGCAATAAGTTGATAATTTAAATCTGGGGTTGCAGTTTTTGACATTGTTGCCAATTCTCGAATATCTATTGGAGCATTTAATGTCGGATTTGCAAGAAAGAAATGATTGACTTCATCATTTGATTGCCAAGCTAAAAAAAGTATACCGTAATTAAATTAATTAACTTTTATCACTTACGATGCTTAGAAATTTCACTTCCAAGTACAAAAAGACTATTTACTTCTTCTTGATATGGATGCTGATAAATATCAAATTGAACATCTTCATCAATATGTCCAGTTGGTTGTCCATCATCATCAACTACTACCGTGTCAGGGAGTCCTTCACCAACAACTTCATAAGTATCTAAAAAGACAATGTTTTAACAAGCTATTTGTAATAAATAAAACATACATATTGGTTGCGTTTGAGAAATTACTTGACCACCAGACGATGTACGTGGATCATTTTCATATCCTTCAGCAGGATTTGCTCTTGCAGCTTTTCGAATTCTGCCAGATTGCCGAGGTTTAATATCTTGTTTTTGTTCTTCATTCACATCATCAACAACAATTTCTTGTTCTTCTTCATCAAGATCAGATTTAACAACAATTGCTGTTTCATTGGTAACATTTGCAGCTGCTTCTTCAGTCTAAAACAAATACTGTTAATCATAAAAACAAAATTAAAAAAAATTGGTTACAATGGGAACCTCTGCTGTAATATCATTAACCGCATAAGTATTTGGATCTGCAATTTCTGCATCAGTTCTAGCAATATAATATTCTTCTGAATCAATATTCACATATCGGTTTGCTCGAACACGATTTGTCCATGGTGGAATTAAACGCGGATATCGATATCCTGATGGAGCAACTGGAGCATTACTTTTAACGATTCTTATTCGAGTTTCAGATTTTGGTGTTTCGGTTGCTGCTTCTTCTTCTTCTGGAGCCCATTCAATATCATCTTGTAAAGTTTCAGTAAGATTTGACTTTTTTGCAGTTACTTCTAAAAAAACAAACCCGTTAAAAATTATTGATTGTTTTATTCATCAAAGTAAAAATGTTACCAGCATCTTCGGAAGTTGGAATTCTTCCACGTTTTGAGCGTTTCATTATTATTCTGAAACATTTTATTGATAAAAATTTTATGGAAAACAAAAATACACAGAAAAAATACGACAAAAGCTGAATTAATGCAGATTGCACGCAGAAGCGGGTTTTTTCATCGCCGCTCAAAAATAATTTCAAGACCCCTGCATTCTGCAAAGTTATTGCAGAGATAGGAGGCTCCTATCTCTGCATTAGGAGCAACCTTTTCGTGACGGGACTATTTTTTATGAACCGAACGCAAATAACTCAAATTAAATTTTTATTATAATTTTTTTAAAGTCTTTAAATTAAAGATTATCAATTTCACTTTATTAAAAAATCCGTAAAATATCCGAAAATTAAAAATTTAACAAATTTTTTTTATAAAAATTAGAATTTAGCAATATGCAAATTAGCTCTTTTTTTGCATAGTACTCTATGATTTTTCCCTGTGTTTTACAAAAACAAAGCTCATTTTTGTTTTAAAACTTTTGTTACTATAAATTTTTGGAAACAATACAGTATGATCTACAGTATAACGTAACAGTTTCTATTATTAAAAAATTTACAGTTTTCTTCAATAACAATAACTACAATGTCCCACTTTTAATAAAACACGTAATGATAAAATAATGTTTTTTATTAGTATTCTTCAAAGAAATGCATAGCTTTGAAACAGCAATTAATAAAAAAATTCATCCGTATTAAAAATATAAAAAAACAAAAAAAAGTTCTACTTTACAAGTTATTTAATTTTTCAGTTTGAGCATTAAGTTGAGGCATTTTTTGCATAATAAAATTTGCAATTTCATCATGAAGATCAAGTGTACCAAGAATTGCTTGACTTTTATCTGGTTCACGCCCCGTATCATTAATATTCATACTTTCACGCATTTTTTCATTTGAAGTTTTGAGACCATCAATTAATTGATAAACAAAAGTCCAATCTTTATCGAGTTGTCGAACTTCACGTATATGTGAATTTAAATCAATTGGCATAACTTCAAATCTTTCACCTTTATCATGAATCCGTTCTATATGCTTCAAATCTGTTTCCATAACCGGAGCATCATCTTCCATTTCCGTTAAGTCAATAAGTTCATTTGGCTGTTGTTGTTGGGGTTCTTCTTGAGGTGGTACTTCATTAATACGCTGTTCATCATCAGCAATAAGCTCAAGAGCCAAACCAATATCATCATTATCTTCGTTATCGTTTAATGAATCGGGAGCGATAATACTATCAGCATCTTCCATGTCATCATCAGCATCACTGAAATGTCCTTCAAATTCAAAAGCAGGTTGTTCAAATGCATTTTGTTGAATATTTAATGCTGGCTCTTCCATATTATTTTGAACATTTAAAGGATCATCAATAATCGGGTCATGAATAATTGTTTGTGCATTTTGAGGACCAACACGAATTTCAACTTGTTCAAGAGGATTCTGAACATGTTGAAATTGAACCATATTATTTTGTCCAATATTAATATTCATAATTCTTGGTATTTCATTATTCAAATTAACATTAGCCTGAAAATATTAACTTATAAACAAAGTCTTGAAAAATTTTTTTCAGAATCAAAATTTTTTACTGTAATTAATAAAAGGATTTCAAATAACAAAAGTTTTCGAAGCGGAAAAATTACGTATGGCAAAAATTTAACTTTAAAAAACGTACACCAATCGGTCCATAATTTTGAGCTTGTTGTAAATTAATGGTAGCTCCTGCAAAGCGTGGAGGTACTCTTTCATTGCCAGCAATTTCTGGTGCTCGTCGAGGTTGGTGAAAACGTTCTATTAAAGGAATTTGACGAACACGACCATTATTTTCAATATCAGCATTTCTATTTGGTTCAGCATTTTGCGCAGTTCGTCTTTGAGCATTTTCTAATTCAGGTAATGCTGGACGACGTTCACGATGCTGATACAATTGCCGCGCTTCTCTTCGATGAGGAATCATTTGACCTTCCATAAAAGCTACTTGCCGTTCACGTGCAGGTCGTTCATTGACTCTTTGATTTGCAAAAATTACGCATTGAGGTTGTGGTTGTTCTTCTACTTTAGGAACAATAAAACGTGGATTAGCAAATGCTGCAGGTTGTTCGGGACGAAGTTGTTGTATTTGGTTAGCAGCAGTTCCATGTTGAACAGCAGCACCTTGCCGTTCACGAGCAGTTTGTTGCTGTGCTCCATGGAAATCATCACGAACAGAAAAATTACGCATCCTAAGTGGTGGTTGGTCTACTGCTTCAGCGACACCAGCTAATGCTACATGCCGTTCGCGATGAGGTGGTTGATGATATTCTCTTTGATTTGGAGCAATTTGAGGTTCAGCAAAAGTTACATGTCGTTCACCATGAGGACGTGGTACAACTAAGTCAGCATCTCTTGCACGATTATACAAATTTTCACCAATTTGATCAATATTTCTTCCCACTCCGTCTTCATTTGGTACCAATCGTCCAACATTTTGCATACGTTCTCGTCTTCTTCTTTCACGTTCTTGTCTTTGCTCATCATCTTCAACCATTCTATATCTTCTTTGTCTAACTTCTGGCTCTCTTCTTGGTCTAAGTTCTGGATCTCGTCTTTGTTCGGCAAAAGCTTGCAGTTGTTCAAAATTTCTGCGAACATCAGCTTCGGTTTGCCTTAAAATTTGCAGCTGTCGTTCTAAATTTTCTTCTTCACGAACATGTCGATTTCTAACATCATCTACAGCACGTACAATTCCTTGATCAGCTTGTCTTTGAGCCATTTGTTGTTGAGGAAGTACAGCTTCGACATGTCGATATCGATGTGGTTCAAAATTAACATTTAAATTAAAACCTTGAGGACCATTATTAAATCCAAAATTGACACCATCATGCATTGCATTAAAATGACGTTCACGAGGTGGTAGAATCGGTGGAGGTGGAACAAATGGAGGTCGTGGAGGAGGTGGAAATGCTCCAAACAAAGCCATTTGTGGACGAATATATTGTTGCATTAAATTAAATGCATCCATTTGAGGTGCAGGCTGACGTTCACCATGGGGAACTGATGGTCCTGGCAAATTCGGATCAACAACTTCACCATTTTCAGCACGAATTTTATTTATAGTTTGTTGATCCAATTGATTTGCATCAGCCCATAAAGTGCAAGCTTTATCACAGTTTTGACATTTTTGAACACCAGGATTGCGAACATGCCTGAAAAATAAGATCATTCATTAAATTCCCATAACAGCAAAAATGTCAGCATGTTTTAAAAAAAATAAAATTAAATTTTGGGTGGTATACTACTGTTGTACTAAAATTAGATACAGTAGCCAACGAAAAAAAATTTAGTTCCAATGAAAATAAGTAAGTAAAAACTTACTGGCAAAAATGGGTATAATTAATTCCTTCTTTTCTGCACAAATAACATTGAGTTTTTCCACATCGGCAAGTCATTTTATTACATCCATCACTTTTGGTAAATTGAAGACCACATTTGCATTTTCGAATTACAGCTTCATTTAAACGACGTTCAAGTTCACGTTGCTTTTTATCAACTTTATTTTTATCATCCAATTCTGCGCATGATATTCCAAAATGATCGCCATCCTAAAATTGCACGGTAATAGTCCATAAACAAAATATTTGAATTAGTGTAAGCTAACCCATTCTCGTTCACATAAGCGGCACCAATTCTTTTCACAATTTGGACATGCAAAAACTTTATTTTCTTCTTTACTTTCTTCCATTTCAATTGCAAAATTACATTCTCGACATCTTTCAAGATTTAATCCAGAATTTCCAATATTTTCTTCCATAATTCTTTCATCAATTTTTCGACGAACTTTTTTAGGAATTAAATTTCGTACAGCGGCTAAAAATGAAATAAGAAAAAACCAAAAATAAACAAAATCTTACAATATAAAATTGGATTTTTGCATTCAAATGCCATACATTTAAGTCCAATTCCCCCTTCAGCTAATGGCATTTCTTCTGTTGCTGCTTTTGCTTGTTGTTTAACACAACTTCGACAAAATGAATGCCGTTCGTCTTCCGCATTTCCAGCTCCACACATAATTCGACGTGTAATTGTATATTCAGAAAAGCAAACACCACAATCAAATTTTTCAATATCATCAGGAACATCAAGTCGAATGGTAAAAGCATCCTAAATATTCATTAAAATACACAAATACAAACAAGGTATAAAACTTACAGGAAGTAAAGTTAATCGGTTAAGAATACGTGGATATTTCATAGTAAAAGCATTCATCATTGTTGTAAATGTTGTAATTGGTAATGTAACAGTTTCATCATAATGACTAATATCATCATCAAAAATATCCAAAATATATCTTTTTCTCGTTGTGTTTAATGTATCTGTCATAACCCACATTTTTGATTCTGGATTTGGCATTGCTAAATATGTTGTGGTTGATTAACTTTTTACAAATACTGTAAAGAAACTTACAATCACGAAGTCGCTGAGTTAATTTATTTGAAACAAAGAAGCCAATTATTAATGCAGCAAAAAGACGATATCCACTTTCAATAAATGCAATTTTAAGAAAATCCACTCGAAGACGAGGATAAACTGCACCAAGAACGTATTTTGCATCATTAACAATTTCTACAGATTTATTATTTTGGAGTGACATTTCTTTCCTTAGCTTATTTAACAATTCTTTAACCAATCGATCAAGAAGCAAGCCATCAGCAATATCATCAAATTCAAGATCTGAATCAGAATCATGTTCTCCAGATGGTGATGGAGCAGGTTCTGGATGCTTCCGTTTTTCACCTTTTCTTTTCATTGGAACTCTTCCAGGATTATTTAAGCACCAATCTGCAATTTGTTCGGTTGAAGCATTTGTCATTGATGCTAATAATGTATCAATATCATAATCAGGAAACATTCGAATCTAAAAATTAATATATAAAATATTCCGGTAAATAATTTTATTTTAAGCTTACCAATGTTTCACGCTTTTCTTCCGCCATGGTTTTAATCTGATTTGACCCGTATTTCAGATTCTAAAAGAAAATTAAATTTAAAAAAATAAACCAGCAGAAAAAAATACGTCAATAAAAATAAGTCATGAGAAACGCGAATAATTTTTACTGCTACTATTATACTGAATGATAAAATTATAACGATATTCCTATAGAAAAACAAAGATAATAAGTTGAAAGAAATCAATACTTTTAATTTCAGACAATTAAATTTTATAAATTAAACAGATTAAACAAGTATTTAAATTCAGTGATTGTTTTTTTAAATACAGCAAAAAACAGCGACGAAAAGGAAAAAAGTGAGCGAGCACCACTCCTTTTCCCATGAATTTTTGTTCTTCCTTTCTCATTCAATTCAAAGACGACAATTTTTTGTGAGCCATTTTTAAAAAAAAAAGAGAAAAACGTTAGTTTTTTTGTTATTGCGTTAATCTAATATCCAAGTATATGCTTTTGAGAGATCGATAGTGATCGTAAAATGCAGCACTTGCATTTTAAAGCAATAAAACATAAAATTGTTTCTATTTATTAATGCTGTAAAAAAAATATGTAAAAACAACTCAATATTGTACTGTAATGTTTTTAATGTTTTTAAAAGAAAAGAAAAAATTAAGCGGGAAAAAAGAGAGAAAAATGTGAATATTAAAGATGTGTTGTTTTGTTGATTGAGCAAAAAGCAAAAAAGCAATGTTAAAAGGTTACATTGTAATATCTTATTTTATTGACAGTATTTTTTCTAAAAACAATGCAATCATTTTTGTTTCAAAAATTATTTTTAAGGCACACAAAAAAAAGTCACACACATGTTTCTTTCTTTTTACGATTCCGTCAATGAAATGAATAATGCAAAAATAGATAATGGTGTAAAAAAAGTAAGAAACCTAAAATATGTGTGACGAAATTTATCGCAAAAAAATTTTTCACTTTCAGATTTCGTAATCCTATTTATAGGACAGACTCAATTTCATCATAAATTTGTTAAATATTACGAGGTTTCAGTCTTTGATGCATTTTCGTGTGGCTCACCACCAGCGTTTTTAGAATTATAGAAAGTTCTGACGATTTTCAGTAAGAATGAAAATTTGTGAGAAATGCACCCTTTTATATTAATTTTTAGAAAAAGACTCCGCCCATTTTTTAAAAACGATTTTCCTACACCGACAAACAATACCCTATCTTTAAGAATAGAATGTGTGTAACTTTCTTTTTTTTACAAAATAGGCCACGCCCATTTTCCCTTTTTTAACGCTTTTCATCGCTGTGGCACGCGTTGGTACGCCATTCGTGTGATGAATCATGACTCGTCATCAATGACCTTGGAAAAGATGCCGCATTTTTTAAATGACCTTGACTGGTGCCTCTGAAAAAGATGACTCATCAAACTTCTACACGGTATCCTATTTTTAAGAATAGAATGTGTGTAACTTCCTTTTTTTTACAAAATTTTCCATTAAAAAATATAAACTTATCCAAAAATTAGTATATATATTTACAGAGATATTACTTTATTTTCAATGCATGTATGCACAATTAAGCATATCCACACAATTTCTTTAATTTAATTAACATAAAAACAGCTAATTTTAAAATTTTTTTGCAAATTCTAAAGATTGCAATTGAGAAACAAAAGGAATTTTTAGTTTATCCAGAAATTAAGCATGTGTGTCATTCTATAATAACCTTAAAAAAACTAAGATTTATTGGCACATGTGTCCTTCAATTAGAATGTGTTTTCGGCATTCCTTTGAAGGTGTTAAACACATTATTTTAATTATTTCCACGAGCCTTTCGGCATTTTTAAAAAAAAGAACTTAATGATGCAATTTTGTTTTGTAATATTATTTGCAAAAAAATTTTTCACTTTCAGATTTCGTAATCCTATTTATAAGACAGACTCAATTTTATCATAAATTTGTTAAATATTGCGAGGTTTCAGTCTTTGATACATTTTTGTGCAAAACATAAGTATAACATTTTTTCGCCTCTGTAGGTTTTAATGGGAGAAAAATATTTTTTGTGGAACGAAAAAAAAGACACATTGAATGCATTCAATGAATGCTAAAAGGATATTATTACTTGATAAAAAAAAGGTGTCGTTAGTTTTTTTTTGAAACAAGCCGAAAAAATCGGTTGCCTTCAAAAATAACTTTAAGGAAAAAAAAGGCCACAAACAGCTGAAAAAAATTTTTCGTCTTTTTTTGTGAGATAACTAAAACAATGAATAATAAAAACTTTATTTATAAATCACATTGAATGAATAATGCTTTAGAAAAAAAAGTAAGACGACACAGACACGTCAATGGCTAATAACAAGAAAATCAGGCAGAAAAATATAAACAGAGAAAAAAAGTTAAACCATCCTAAATCACATCAAAAAATATTTTTTAAGAGGAAAATTTCGCACAACTCCGAAAACAAAGGAAAGTATTTGATGAAAATTATTTTTGAACAAAAATGTTACAATATTTTTTACGTTGGTGCCAAATTTCAAGACATAAATTAAATAAACCAGTAATTAGTTAACAAAAAAAGTATATTAAATTAAGGTTGTTTTTTTAACAATATAAGTTTTGAGCCGAAAAGTGCCTTATTTTTAAATTAATTGAAATAAATTTTTTGACCAAAAAACCTTTGAACAAATTTTTTGAAAACAAAAATGAAAAGACGAATATTATTTGCGATAAAAAACAGAAGAAAAAAAACACTAACTTGCTTTAGCTAAGAAAAAAAGGAACAGAAAAAAGACATTTGTAATCGATGAAATATTTGAAGGCAGAGGGGGAGGGGGGTAGCGGTTTTATTTTATTGATTGGAAAAAAATTAAATCAGGACATTGAGTGTTTTTGGTCCTGCATAGATTTATTTCTACTGTTGCTGAAATAGCTCATAGCAAACGCTGTCAGCCAATATACGCTACGTTTCAACCCAAAATGTGCAACGGAATTTCATGAGGCATTTATATATCATGCTCGACTTTTTTAAAGATTATCAATTGCTGATAAAAAATCAGTAAATTATTCAAAATTAAAAAAATCGCGATTTAAATCGACCACTTCTGCCTTAAATGTATAATATTAAAATTTTTTCTTTTTAAGACGTACTCTGTCTATCAGTCAAAAAAATCCAAAAGACAGCAGTTTTATATTTTTTGTGTTTTTTTAAAATTTAAAAACAAAAATAAATACAAAAATTTATATTAGCTAAAAAAAAAAGAAAAAAAGAACTATCATCTAAGATGAGAGTGAACGCCATGGGGGCATGATTGAAATCTACAAGATGTTGGATATAATCCGGTTCAAATCATTGGGAACAATTTGAACCGGATGTGAGCTTTTATATAATCACGGAATGCTGAATGCTTAAGAGGAACGGTTGAGATTTTGCTAGTACCAGCAGCTGTTATATATATAGTTTGATCCATAGTGCTGTTTATTTGGTAGTGATAGCAGCTGTCGGTCGGTTCGATAAAACTTGGACACAAAAATCGCATAACCATCATTATATTTACCATTCATTTATTTTCAGGTTACTGTAGTTTTGTTAGCTAAAGCTCTGTTTTGTCAAATTTCTGTTAAAACATTTTTTTACGATCCATATAAATAAAAAATATTTACATTAAAATTATATGAATTGTATGATTAGCATTTTCAAATGAAACTAACTACTTATATTTATGGTTGGTTTTATTTGAAAAATGCAATAATAATGAGTTGAGTGATATAACCATGGTATAAAATGTTAAAAATTATTTTTATTTTGTTTTCAAAAGATGTTGAGTTTTTTTAGAAAAAACTAAAATTTTGTGTGTCAAATGTGTTTGCATAAAAAAATTCTAGAATTATTTTTGTGTATGTATTTTGTTTGCATTTTACCGTTTTTATCTGAAAACGGAAGACAGCTTTTCCTTATCAGGTAATGGATGGAACTAAAAGAAAAAAGTAGGATGAATAGAAAAAGAGAGTGTATTTCCACAAATTTTCCGGGAACAAAAACTAACTCGTGATCTCTTTAAATTCTAAGGCTATATAAATACCCCCTCTAAAATGATAGTTTTTTGTCATTCTTCTTTTCTTTGAAAGCAGTGGCAGAAAAAAAAATATGAATAAAACTTTGATTGTTTTTGCCCTTCTTGGGTTAATTGCTATTGATGCGGTTGTTCTTCAAACCAAAGGAATCGGATGTAATCTTTGCTTGGATTTTGTTAAAGATCTTGAAACTGAATTAGAAAATGATGAAGGAAATATTGAACAAGTGAGTTTTATAAAAAGGGCACTGTAAAAAGTAAACAATTTAATTTTTTAGAAAGCCAATAAAATCTGTGACAAGCTGACCCATGATAATTCATTCCTTGATCCACTTTGCAAATCCCTTGTTGATAATGAACTTGAAACAATCGTTCAAGGAATTGAAAATAAAGATCCACCAGAGAAAATTTGCAAAAAAATTAAATTTTGTAAATAAATTAATTTTCATAAAATTGTGATTCGTTTTGTTTAATATTATTTGTAAAGTTTTCTTCAAATAAAAATACTTTTCTTAAAATATTTATTTCTTTGAAACATGACAGAAAAGAAAGAGATTATTTGGAAAAAACCCATAACTCACAATTTAGATGATAAGAATTTCATCAGAGTAAAATATAACTTGAGCTTCTTTCTTTTTTTTCTAGCCAAAATCTTATCGCACAATTTTTTAACAAAGAAACAGAAAATAATTGCAGAAAATAGTTTTTTACTGTAGTTTCAAAAAAATTTGTATCAATAAACGTTGAAAAAGCATATTGTTGCAAAAAGATGCATATTTTTATTTGCAATGATAGTATGCGAAAAAGTTAAAACACATAATTTTTTTAAAACTTAAAATGGATTTGTTCCAATCTTTGATCAATGTTTACTGATAATCAGTTTATCCCCATTCAAAGACTTGTTTTACATTTGTTTCAAATATATATCTCTCTGTGGCAAGCAGGAACAATGTGTTGTATTTCAATTCAATTTTTGCAAAAGTTTTATTTATTTCATTTGTTAAAGTTGAAGTAAGGAAGGAAGCAGCAAAAAACTGACGTTAAAAAAATAAGAATAATGTGAACCCACAAACTGGTTATTTGTAAAAAAAGAGAGAGAGAAAGGGGACTTGATTCATTCAATTGATAACAACTTGTCATCGTTGATGCTGCTGTTGTCGTCTTCAAGGATGGAAAAAGAAGAAAAAGGGGGATTCTATTACGAAGGAAAAAATTCAGACTGCGCGAAAAAAAAATAAATTAAAAGGTCGGCCAAAAAAATAAATGACTCAGCTTTTGTTTTTTCCTTAAAAAATTAAAGTTTTAAAAATTTTTTTTTACTTTTTTTAATTCCTTTGGGGTTTAAAAATAATATAAAAGTGTACTTTTACTTAATTTTTCTTCTTTTTTGTTAAAAAAATTGAAGTCTTTTGAGTTTTTTTTTGTTGTTGTTACCTATGTGTGAAAAAAGATGATGATAAAAGAGAAAAGAAGGAAAGCTTATCAAATTCCAACTATCTTTTCACGTTTCTTTCTTCTTTTTTACTTTCAAGCGCTCATCATTGTTTTATTTTTTTCAGTTTTTGAGGCAACTGCTTTGCGTTTAAATTTTTTTGTAAAGGTAAAAAAAAGGTTTATATTTCACTCTTCTTTTACTTTTTCTGCTTTTTCATGATTTTTTTGCAAAAAATTTTCAAAAAATTATTATACGTCAAATTTTAACTTTTCATTGATACTCCTCCGAAAAATATAAAAGTAGCCATTGTCCAGATTTTTAAAGAACATGCTTAATCTCTTTTTTAATTTCTCTCTTTTTTCAGACAAATTTGTCTTTTCTTCCATCTTTCTTAAAAAAAAGAACAAATGTTTTTTTCGGGTCGCTTTTTTCAGTGATGATTGAAAAAAAAAGGGGGGGGGGTTTAAAACATGATGTTTTCATTTTCTTTCTTATTTTTTTATGGAATACAAAAAATATGTGTTTGTAATTTGTCAAAAAATTTATTACTGATGACAATAAAGAAAGTTAAAAAAAACCTATCGCGAAATTGCAAACAAAATGAACCAACGGAAAAAGAGAGAGAATCACCTTCCGAATCTCCCATTTTATATACATATTTTTTCTTCATTGCGGTTTCAATCTCTCTTTCATTTTCATCAGAATAAAAAAACAACCATGAAAATTTATGAAAAATGGGAAATTTAAAACCTTCATCGAAGTTATTCAAGGTTTTGGGAAAAAAACTTGGAGATTTGGCCTTGATTTATTAAAGCTTTGACCGTAAATTTTGACTTTGGAATTTTTATGCTATGGGAAAACTTTCTCACATCATATTTCAAAAATTTTGAATTCGTCGTAATATAAATTTTGTTACAGTAATTTTGTTTAAACCACATGAGTTTTTATAACTTGTTCTTTTAAACTATTTTAAACCATTTAAAAAAAAGAAGAGGTCTTTAAAGAGTAAACAAAAAGTGAACTCTCCTATAAATAACTTTTGCCTTATAACCTTTTCCTCAACAGCTACAAAATCTCTTTTTTAAACCCCTAAAGATCAACAGAAAATAATAAAATCAATTGTTTCCTGAAAATATATATTCTTCTAAAAATCTATCACTGATATTTGCACATTGCTTGAAAAAAAAATTATTTGAACGTGAAAAAGTGACGCGCATTTTATTGTGGCTTTTCTTCTTTCAAGTTTTTTTATTCCTTTTCTTTTACTGTTTTTTTTCCCATTGTCTTCGAGAGATCCCTTCCTTCCACTTGAAGAATTTTTCTATCATGAAGTACAATAAAGCCAGAGAAAAAAGAGTGAAACATAAATAAGAAAAATAAAGTACTGAGACCACAAGAAAAAGAAAAAAAAATACAAAAAGAAAAATGACACAAAAATTTTTATGTTAAAAAGCTTCTCCCTCTCATTCTTCTTGTGTATATGTGTGATTGTGATCCGTTTTTTGAGACAACCTGAAAATATATATCCGAGAGAGAGGCTTTTGCTTGCATCTCAAATGTCCAAAGTTTTTTTCATTCTTTCATCTTTTTTTTTGATTTATGTTTTGCCTGTGATCAAGTTGTGTTTCATGATGATATCATTTCATTATTATTTAAAAAAATTTTTTTTCAAAAGAAGCAGTTACCGTAAACTCCAATTTATCTTGATTTTAGTTAAAATGCCCTTAGGGGAGAACATTTTAAATTGGAAATTATTTCAACTTATTATTCACTCATTTTATGCTTCATCACCTATATTTTTTTCATTTAATTATATCAAATTTTTGTTTAAAAGCAATTAGCATCAATTTCTTTTTTCTAGAAACTTTCGCTTTTCCTTGCGTTTTTCTGTCATATAAAAAAGATGTTGAAAGTTCATGGTACCTTAAAAGGGTGGTTAAAAAGGAATCCTTTTTCTTTGTCTTCATTTTACATACCTTCTTTCCTAAGGGCTGTTCTGCCATCACTTTTTAACGTTGCCTCATTTTTTGCTCTTCGTCGGAATATTTGAATGTAAGGGGTTGTGGGTGAGTCAGTATCCTTTTTTTAATTGTTGTTCCATCAAAAAATAGGTGAGAAAAAAAATAATAGAAGAAAAAGAAAGTTGCATGTTTCAGAAAATAATAATTTGTTTCAAACAAATCAAGTACAAAAAAAGTGAAAAGGGATATATATGCTTTTTTGCCCTTAAATCAAGAGGATATCACCTTCACTCTCACCATCACCTTCATCAATGTCAAAAACGACGTCAATCAAGGAAAAAATGAAAAAAAAAGGGGGAGAAAAAAATTTTTTTAAGAGAAAGAAAATTTGGAACAGCTTTTTTGAAAAATGAGAATTTAAAAAAAAATACAGAGGAAAGGTGCCTCCTTTTTTTGCCAGCTGACAATCCCCTTTTCTCTCGGCTGGCAATTCATTTTGGAAAAAAAGTGTTTTGATCGTCCCTTTTTTTGAAATGCCGTATATCCCTCTCTTTTTCTCCATTTTCCCTCGCATTTTTTTCTGATCTCTTTTTTGTTATTGTTTGTCGCGTGTGCTTTTTTAACTTCTTCATCTCTCTTTCATTTTTTTTTGTTTCACACACAAAATAATGGGATGTGAGGGTGTTGCAATTTACTATCATTTTCTTCTACTTCTTTTTTTTCTGCGGTTGTCTTTTTGCTTTGCTTCATATTCTTTTTTAACTGCTACGCTTTTATATTTGATGATTAGCCCCAAGGATTTGAAAAAAAAGAAAAAAAAATCCCAAAAGAAATCTCTCTTTCTTCCGTATGTTTTTTTTCTGCTGCGCAAAATAAAAGAGGGTATCTTTCTTTTTTTTTCCCTTTCGTCTTCTTATTTTTTTAATGCGTGATTAGCCCAAATTTTTTGTGTTAACTTTTTTTCAACTTTTTTTTTCTAAAAAATGCGTAACTTTTTTTTATATCTTCAATTACCACCACAAAAATCAAATCTCTTTTTTTAGGTATATATTTTGTTTATTTAAAGATTTAAAAGAAAGCGGAAAATTTGAACAAAAAAAATATGTCGCATTGATTAAATTATTTATAAAAAAGAACTTTGTTTTTTTGTCACAAAACTTTTTCTTCTTCCTTAAAACAGTCGTTTTTCAATCTTTTTACACAATTTTATATAACTTCAAAAAAATGGGTAATCGACAATCTTCTCATGGTGGTGGTGGTGTAAAACCAAAGAAGCAGCGGGTTGTACCTATTCATGAACCGGGTAATAAAAAACAAAATTTTTTATGCAATTTATTTGCAAAATCTCGTTTTGATCCTGCGGCATTAGCAGCGACATGTCCTCCACCGGTTTGTTTTTTTAAAATTTATTTTCATTGATTTACCTTTTTTGGGTTGTTTTTGTAACATTAAAAAATGAATCATGTTTAATGTACCATTTTTTTGACCTTTAAAATGGGGTTTTTTAAACTTCCGGAAAATTTTAAACATGTTTTCACTTGTAAACATTTTTATGGGTACTAACCGAATTTTGGAAAACCATACAAAACCATTTTTGAAATCTAAATTTTATTCCTTTCATTTAATAATACATAATTAAATGTTTTTTTAAGGTTGGAGGTGAAATGCCAGTTGGCGAAGCAACAGTCTTACGAGACCGTCCTGCACTTCGCTTAGATTCAAGATTGGTATGCAAATATGAAGTTTTATCCGTAATTGGAAAAGGTTCATTTTCACAAGTCCTTCGGGTTCAACATCGTGTTACAAAAGAATATTATGCAGTAAAACTTGTTAGTTCTAGTTCAGGTATATTTATCTATCCATTATCTTCTAACAAAATATTTAAAATTTTAAGATTTCGGTGCAGTAAATAATGAGCTTTCAATATTAAGTCGAGTCCAGCATCCATTTGTTATTCGATTAGAAGAAGTTTTTCGATCAGCTTCAAAACTTTTTATTGTTATGGAAATGGCTTCTGGTAAAAATACAACTTTTTTAGGATTCTATTAAAATTAATTTGTAGGCGGTGAAATGTATGATAGAGTTGTCTCAAAAGGAAGATATTCAGAAATTGAAGCCCGACAAGCTGTTCGAATGTTATTAAATGGTTTAGCATATTTACATGGATTAAGGATATGCCACAGAGATTTAAAACCTGAAAACTTGTTATACAGGTACTTTTTTTAGCCTTAATTTGAATTTCAAGAAATACTTTTGTGTAGGGTTGGTCGGTGGTAAATTTACCGAGGGCTGATTTACCGGTAAATTAAAAAATTTGTGTGTAGGGCAAATGAGAAAATTCTTAGAAAAATGATGAAAATTTTCCAAAATTGATTTTCATAAAAACATTTTTAGAGGCGGATATACTAAAAATTTAGCTTTTTTTTTCTTAAAAATCATGTTTTTTGCGTTTTTGAAGATCGAAATTGTATTGATAGCGACAATGAAAAATCAAAAAATGATCTGTTTGGTCAAAAATAAGTTATTTTCACTTAAAATTCAATTATTAAGCACGCTTTAGACTTTTATAATCATTTCCAAGCTAAATTTGGGTGAATCTGGAGACTGGAGGCATTTTCGGTAAATTTACCATTCGACTGGTAAATTTACCGAAGATCAAATTTACCGGTGAATAACCAACCCTACTTTTGTGCCATAAAAAATGTGGTGTTATTTTATTAACTGTTTTTTTTGAAGCGATCAACGACCAGAAGCCCGTTTGCTAATAACAGATTTTGGGCTTGCACATCAAGGGACATCACTTGGAGAAAAGATGACAGAATGTTGTGGAACTCCCGAATATATTGCTCCCGAAACATTACTAAAAATACCATATACGGATAAAGTTGATCTATGGGCCGTTGGAGTAATAACATATATTTTAATGTCAGGAATTATGCCATTTGATGATGATTGCCGTTCACGACTTTATACGCATATTATTACAGCAAATTATGTATATTATCCACAATATTGGAGTGGTTCAGAATTGGCAAAAGAATTTGTTGATTCTTTGTTAGAGACATCCCCAGATCAAAGACTTTCAGCTGTTGATGCTTTAAGGCATACATGGGTTTTAGGAGAACAACGTCCACATTTAAATGTTTCAATCAAAGCTCGTCCGGCATCAGATTATAATTCCATGCAAAGAGTTAGTTTCAAATATTTATTTATTACTATTGCTTCCTTTTTGTAACAAATCTTTTTTATCGCTTTTTCAAAAAATATTGCTTTATTATTGATGACAGCTTTCTTCTTCTTCTTTTTCCGTAAAATGACAAATGACTCTTTTTTATCGATAGAAGAAAAAAAATGTTATAACTTATTTCAAAAGTTGTAACAAAACAAAATCCGTGCAAAAAAAAGCCGCAATAAAAAATTTTGGCAGCCGACTAACGACTGACTTTAATTGAAACTACTTTTTTTTCAACATTATCTATCATAGGCTACTACTATTTTTCATTCAGCTGCTAAAAATCAATTTTCAATGAAAAAAGAAAATTTATGGCAAATTTTATGCTTTTAATTTTAAAAAATGATTTATTAAGGGATTAGGAAGCTACTGTATACTTATTAAATATTATTGTAATCATGCAACACAGTTATGTGTAAATTTTGTCTTTCAAATTTTGAAATATGTGTTACTTTTGTTTTTTCAACAAAAACTTAAATTTCGAAAAACAAAACAAGTTCCGCTTGAGACAAGTGGATAATTTAAGAGTAAAAAAACTGCCCACAAACATGGTTACTTTTTAACCTTTTTTCCAAAGTAAATAAACGCTAGTTTTTGTTTAAAAAATTTTTATGTGTGCAAACAATTTGCACATTCTTTTTTGCAAAAAATATAAGTTCATCGATTAAAACTGTGAAAAAGAAACTTAACGGAAGTTTTAAAAACAAATTTAATAAAAACTTTTTTAGACAAAATCAACTCGCTCAATTCGTTCTGTAACTCGATCCGATCATGGACATAAAGTTGACCCACGAGAAGTAGATAAACTTGCACATGATTTACAAAAGCTTGCAAAATCTCGTCAACAGCCACAACAATATCAATCAACAAAACATTATGGTGTATTCTAGTCAACTCTTCATCCCCAAAATCTATCTATATATGTGTTAAAAATCTTGCAGTGTTTGTACATATTTCAAACAAATATCGTCTGTCAACTAACTTCCACATCGTCGAGCTCTTGACATAAAATTTTATTCCTTTAAACTTTAAGCATAATTTCTTTATCTTTTTGGAATTATTTTATGTCAAAATTATTATTTTTCCTTCAGCTTTTATATAAAAGATAATAAATTTATAATCATTAGTCATTTAAAATTTGTGCATTAAAAGTATAATAATAATTACAATCGAAAAAAACCATGATATATTAATATATAAATAAATATAAAATGAGAAGCACAAAACAAAAAAATCACATTTTAGTAACGCAGTTTATTGCACCCGTACCCGAGTTTGTTGAACAAAACACTTTTTCATATGTATGTGTATTATGCTGAATAAGAAAGAGTTAACCAACTAATGACAAAATAAAATAAAAAAATTGGATAAATAACAAGATATCTTCGCTTTTGTGGATATGAACCAGCAAGGAATCCCATTGAAGCTAAAAAAATCGATTAAACATATCCATAAATTTAAAAAATAGAAATACCATAAGTTGCCCATCCAAAACCAAAAGCAGCCGAAAGTAATTTTAGTCCAAGGCTAAAAGAATTTACTGCAAGTCCATATGTAATTACACGGCACATCAGTGATACACCAACCAATGGCAATAAACAATATCCTAATACACATACAGATTGAAAGAATGAACTAAAAATAAAATGTTTAAATAAGTATAAGAAAAAGTAGGTTAACTTACATTCCACCATCAAGAAGTTTAATATTTGCTGTAACAACACATGAACCAAAGAACGTAAGTGCAAAAATTTCAGTAAATAATGGACCTTTTGAATTTCCATGTAACATGCTAAAAGAGAAAATCATAAAGTTTAAAGAAATACACAAAAACTTACAGTGCTAAAATAACACAAATAAAAATTGGACCCCAAAGATCCCAATCTCTCAATAATTTTTGATTTTCATGAGGTTTTAAAACTTGACCAAATTTTTCACCAACAAGTCTTAAATCACGTTTCTAAAAAACAAAATATTACTGGATATCTTTGATAATCAAATAAACTTGCAATTGTATCAATGACTGGTTCATCTAATGTATCAAAATCAATTCCATCTCCATTTGGTTCACTATTATTTCGGGATGCACTTCGAGTTGGTACATTTCCAATATTTCCAGATAAATCACGATAATTTTGTTCTCTTCTTTCTTGTTCTCTATTAGCAATTTCTTTTTCAAGCTTAAAATAATATAAGTTTAAATGTTGAAGTTATTAAACTTACAGAATCCAAATCAACAGCAATACTAACAGGTGGCTGTGTCATTTTTTACAGAAAATTTATACAGATAATATGTGAAATGTTAACTATAATTAAAAAAATAATTTGTATAATAAAAATTTTCAACGTGGAAAAGAACGTCATTGTTGTCGGCCGACTTTCTTTCATTCGTGTCAAGAATTTTTTCCTTTTAATTTAACAACATAATTTAAATACACAGCCGAACTCTTCAGCAGTATTCAAACAGTATTCATACAGTTTAACAGTATTCATACAGCGAAGGAAGAAAAAATGACTAAGTCTTGAATTCATACAGAATTCAAGCAGTATTCATACAGCGAAACAGTATTCATACAATTTAACAGTATTCAAACAACCAAAAAAATTCAAACAGTATTCATGCAGTATTCATACAACCAAGACTTAGAATGTTTTTGAAAATTTTTGCCGCAATAAAATTTTATTGGAGCATTATTTTGTACAATAAAAAATAGGATAGGGTAATTTCTGGACATATTTATGCTACAGAAATCTCAAACGATGAAATATATGGCAAGGATTCAAAATATGATCTGGCCTCAGAATCTCGGATTCAGAATCCGATAATATAATTTTTGTGTTAAACGATTTTTAAAAAATGGATCTGGGGTAAACAAATATGGGGAATCTAAGGAAATAAGTTTGCTTCTGTTACAAAAATTGTTTTATACTTTACATTGGATGTTATCATAATCATTATTACAGATTAAATAAATTATACGACAGAAAAAAAGTTGTCTTAATCTCCGTAAAATTTGTTCCAGAAAAAGTAAAAATTTTGGAGAAAAAAATTTTGACGTCAGAATCCTTTGGATCTGGCCTTCAGAATCCTTAGAGATAAATAAAACCATTATATTTGAGGTCTCCATAAAATTTGACCCCGAAAACACTAAAATTATAGAAAAACATTTTTCGACTTCAGAATCTGAGATTCTGAAGCCACAACTGAAACTTATTTCCTAAGATTCCCCATATTCGTTTACACCAGATCCACTTTTTAAAAATCGTTCAACAAAAAATCGCATTTTTGGATTCTCAAGGCTCCAGAATCCAGATTCAGATTCCAAAAAAAATTATTAATGATTTCTTCAGAATCCCAATGATTTTTTACATACAAAAACTTTGAGCAAAAAAAATTAGAAAAATATATTTTTCTAAAAACAAAAGAAAACATCTTTTTTGCGTTACGGTAACGCCGTTACCTATTTTATGCCTCAACTAAAAAGCTAACAAGAAGTTCCTCAGGGGTAACTTCTTGTTAGCTTTTTATTGATTAAAAATCTCTTGAAAAACTTCAAAAGATAAAAATGGCTGTCGAACTATTTTGTGACAATATACAATATACTGTATGCTCAATATGAATGTCTCCAATGGAGACTCTCCATGGATCTGCAGAAAATTTTATTTATAAATGTTTATAAATATAAATTTAATAATTATCAAATTTTTTTAGTTTTATGTTTTTTGTAAAAGAGTTTGTGTATTTAAAAAAAAAATCTTTTATGGTTTCTTTGTCAAATTTGGAAAAAAAGTTTTTATTTAACATCGGAAGCATCATCATCACCTGTTGGTTTTCGATCAAACTGTTTTTTTCGTTGTTTATTTTAATTTGATTTTTTTTACTTTCTATTTTTGTAAAATTTTATTAAAGACAAGAAACTGACAAATAAAATATTTAAAACTGCAGAACCATGGTTCGAACCAGAACCCTTTAGAAACAATTATGTGACAAAATTGAAAAAATCGATTTTTACAAGTTTGTTTCATATGAAATAAAAAAAACGTCTTTCTCAGAGGCGGAGATTGTTTTTTTCTATCTGGGCTTTTAAACCTTTTAAACACACCCATTTTGTTACGAAGGTTCTTTTTCAACATCAATCGATTTTACCGAAAGTGTTTTCCATAATAATAACAAATTTTTGTAAAAAGAAAACCCAAAAAAATAAACCAACATCTTCATCAATAATTTATTCTTATAAAAAAAAGACAATGGGCAATAAAATTTATAACAAAAATATATGACAAATATTACTAGACAACATAGAAGTTATATTTACCGATCAAATTTAGCAGGAAAGCGACCATCAGCACGAAGTTCATCCCATTTTTCAACCCAGAAATTTGGACAAAAATCTTTATAAACATTTTGAAAGAATTTACATGGAGCATAATCAGCACCCATAAGTTCTTGGCAGCGATGAAAATCAACATAATATGCAAAGCATTGACGTTGTTTACGAACTTGTGGAAATCGAGCATCATATGGAGCAGCCCAAGCAAATTTTTCTTTACTATTTTCATGTACTTCACGATTAAACCAATCTGGTGAATCAGGATGACGAAGAGCAGGAGAATCTTGATTTGCTTTAACAATGCGTTCACCAATTGTATCTGGAATTTCCATATTTACTGCCATTTTTCAAGCTAAAAAAGGTGTTGGATAAATGATAACAGTGAAAAAAACGCGAAGAATTGTTACGACGATCAGCGGATTTGTGAACGCGTAACAGAAGATATGTCAGAGAGACGTGTTGACAGTAAATATTTTTCATACAAGAAGAAACCACAAAACACATACAAAAGGACGATATATTTTTAGAGAAAGAAAGGTTGCAGTTTTGAAAATGGATGAAATTAGCATATCACGAATCGTCGTGACAATAATCAAAAAAATACTCATTTTTCACAGATATTTGGAAGATTATAAAACATTTAAAAACAAATTAAAAAACACAAACGCGATACAGAAGGCTGAAACAGATGCCAAAAAAAGAGCAATTTGTTTGAACAAATTTTTTGCGTTCATAAATTATCACGGAGAATTTTCTTGGACACTTTCTGCCAAAAGCAATTTTATTTTTTGCTTCAATGCTCTTAACACGAATTTATTCGCTTTCAATTTTTTGAACAAACGAAAATTTTTGTGGTTAAAAAAAATTAGAAGCAAATTTATTATCTTCTTCTGTTAGATGTTTATCAAATTTTTTTCTCTTATCTGTTTATAATAATATTATCACTTCAACAAAATGGGTGACGATTACATGGATGATGATTATGAATTGGTAAGTTATTGCTATCTCTCCTTGCATATCAATTATTTGTTTAACAATTTCAGGAATACTCTGATGACTCTGGAAGTGAACCTGATGTAAATCTTGAAAATCAATATTATGTTGCAAAGGGATTAAAACAAGATAATGATCTTCGTGGCGCTTTGGAAGCTTTTCAAGCAGTGTTAGATCTTGAAGACCAAAAAGGTGATTGGGGTTTTAAATCTTTGAAGCAAATGGTTAAAGTTTGTCATATTCTTGTAAGTTTTAATCTCCCATCTTTTCATTTTATTTCATGCATATCTTTTTTCTAGGAAGAACATGAAAAGATGATCAATTACTACAGCCGAATGCTTGGTTATGTTAAAGTGGTAACAAAAAATGCTGCAGAAAAATCTATCAATTCCATCCTTGATTTTGTTAGCAGCTCACAACAAAAAAGTTTACTCCATAACTTCTACCAAATTACTTTGGATTGTTTAAAAGTAAGCTTTTTTCTTCATTCGCTGTCTGCATGGATGCGTTTAGGAATCACATAATGATCGTCTTTGGTTCAAAACTAATACAAAACTTGCTAAACTATACCTTGATGAACAAAATTATGCACGTCTTGATGAAGTTCTTCGTCAACTTCGTGAATCATGTAAAACTGATGATGGTGATACAGATGATAAGAAAGGAACACAAATGTTGGAAATATATGCATTAGAAATTCAAAAATATACTGAACAAAAGAACAATCGTGCTCTTCAAAAGCTTTATGTTGAAGCTCTTCGAGTCAAAAGTGCAATCCCTCATCCACTTATTATGGGTACAATTCGTGAATGTGGTGGAAAAATGCATCTTCGTAATGGATCTTATGAACAAGCTTACACTGATTTCTTTGAAGCCTTCAAAAGTTATGATGAATCTGGATCTCAACGTCGTATTCTTTGCCTGAAATATCTTGTTCTTGCCTCAATGTTAATGAAATCTGATATTAACCCATTTGATTCTCAAGAAACAAAGGCATTCCGTGATGAACCCGAAATTGTTGCAATGACTCGATTAATTAAAGCTTATCAAGAACACAATTTAAAAGAATTTCAAACAATTGTCGATGTACATAAAGATTCAATTGGTACTGATCAATTTGTTCGAGAACGTCTTGATGAATTAATTGATAATGTTCGTAGTGAAGCTTTAAGAAAAATTATTCGTCCATACATTTCTGTTAGCATTGAATATTTGGCAAATGAAATAAATGTTTCTGTTGAAGAAGTTACTCGTCTTTTAACTCAAATTATTCTTGATCAAGATTCACAATACCGCATCGATCAACCTGCAAACATTCTTTATCGCTCGTCTATTGAACAATCTCAAGTTGATCGTATAAAGGTTATGGATACTGTACTTGAACGCTTAGAATCAATGAGAAACAATCTCATTCAAGGTTTCTATTAATATCTCTTGAAAATTTTTATTATTTATCGGTTACTGTGTATTTAAAATTTTTCTTGTTTTTCCATATAAATATATGTCTTTTTGAATTGGTTTTTTCGATTTCAAAGGCTTTGTTCCAAAAAATATTTTTCAATGATATTTGTTAAACAAAATTAATTAAAGATTGTTAGTTATTAAATGTTTCCACGTATTACTCCTTGTCGACGAAAGCGTGATGGTACCCGCGTTGTCCCTCCAACATCCCATTCATCGAAGGGTTCGAATGCATACAATAGATTATTAGCTGAAGTTGCTAAGAATACGGTATTTGTTTTACTGTAAATTGCAATAATAAATCTAAAATAAACCTTAGGAAAATCGTAAAAAAATTGAAGATCAAATTTATAAATTTGAAACACATTACCTTGAAGAAGCAAGCAAAATTTCATATATTGCAAAAGCGGTTCGAACTTCTTCACGTTCATTGGAAGCAATAGATGCAGATAAGGTAAAACTTAAATAAATAAATAATAAATAAAAGATCAAAGAGAAATAAGGTTTAACACATAAAAGTGTCCCTCAAAAACTGTGCTAATTTTACTTTGGCAATTTGGAACATTTTGCCAATTTTATAAATTTTTTTTGTACTTATCACGATTATAGATGGCACGTCGAAATCAATCTGTTATAAAACCAAGAGATCGAATATTTTCTCGTTCATCTTATACTTCACCATTATATCAAGTTGGAGGCCCATTACATCATGAATATCTTTCCCTTTTTGAAAAAGTTGATCCAACAATTCCTGAAGATTCTGGAGTTCGAGCAGATTCCCCAGATTTTTCAATTCTTGATTTGGGACAAACTGCAAATCCTCGACAATCAAATCGTAAAAAATCTGCTTTTGATACATCTTCTGAAGAAGAAGAAGATGATCAAGATGGAAATGAATCAATTTTGGATGACGCTTCAGAAGTTGGTGGAATCCATGATGATGAAGATAATTTTGAAGAGGATATGATTGATGATGATAATGAAGATTCACAAGGTGCATATTCTCCAATGTCCCGTCGAATGAGTAGTATTAATCGAATGCGAATTAGCTCTGGCTCTTTATCCCCATCATTAGTTTCACATCGACGTCGAACCACAACAACGGATATGGATTTCCCACTTCGAGCACGAAAAGGTTCAACAAATAAAATTTTTAAACGTCGGCGTTAATAAAATTTTGCTCAAAAATATTTGATCTCACTTTCTTTTTTTCACAAAAATACAGTACTCTTTTTTTTGCTTATTGATAACTTTTTTGTTTTGTTAGACAAAATAAATTTGATCTTTTTCAAATTTCAAATTTGTCAAAATTTAAATGCTTTGCATCGTAATAAAATATTTCAAAATTATACAAGTTTTGTTTGCAAAAAGTTTTTACAAAAATTACGACCATCAATTTTTTAAAAACAAAAAATTGATGGATATTCCCCCCCCCCCCCCTTATTTGGCAATGATTTTCAGAAAAAATTCATTTTTTTGAGTCAAAATTTGAAAGGTAAAATTTGCATATTTGAAAATAATATTTGGCAACGCAATAATAAATAAGATCGCCGTAGCGATCTTATTTACTAATCCCCCCTTCTTTATTACAAAATTTTATAAAAAATAGCCAGGAAGGGAGGGAGGGAATAGTAAATAAGATCGCTACGGCGAGTATCTACCCCTTTTTTACCTATATTAATTCGTTCTGATTGTTTTAAAAGCTAAAAAAAACTATTTTAATTGAAAAAGATTATAATTTTTAAAAAATTTTGGTAGTAATATACCCAAAATTCCGGGAAATTAATTTCATTTCCCGCAAAAATCGGGAAATTTCCAGGGAAATTTCCCGGGAATTTCCCTTTGACAACCCTGGCTGCAAGTATTATATTATGAAGTATCGACTTTGGCTTAAATTACATAATTATAGCAAATCAAAAATTACTTTTATTAACAAAAAAAGGTACTTAATAACTTTATTCAAATCAAAAAAAGTAATAAAAAATAAACGTTTTTCGTCATGGATCATTGTTAAAAGATACGTCGACAGTTGATCGCGGTTGTACATTTTTCTGAAAAATGATAAATATTTATTTTGTGTTATTATAAATTATCGTAAAAAACTTACAACAATAAATTCATAAAGTTTAGCAATATCAATATCTCCTTCAATGTATAATAACGTCAAATTTGAAAACTTTTGTTTTCTTTCAATTAATGGCAGCAAATTTTCAGTTTTTGAAGAAAAATAGCAAGAATGATAGACGCTAAAAAAACGAATGGTTCCCATCAAAAAATAATCATGTTTTTCGGGGATTTGTAAAATAATGTAATAAGGCAAAGAAAAAATTGACTTACTACAGAAAGTATGTTTGTGGGATGCATGAAAGGATATCTTCAAAATGAGCAAATGTGTCATCAGAAAAATAAATTTTTGTATGCATTAAATGTAAAACTTCAGTGTATTTTACAATCTTTTTAAAATTGTTAATTGGCAGATTTGGTAAATGAGAGATGACGCATTCTGTAAAACATGGGAGAATATTATCTGGTGCTATACTTCTGCTTATAAAGTATATCTTCTTAATAAAAATAAATTTTTTGAAGGGTTTATTGAATTCATCAAGGCTTAAAAATTCAAAACATTGTTTCAGTAGCAAAAATATACATTTACCAATCTTTGAATAAAGGAATGATCTTATATTGTTTTAACTTTTTTTCTTATAACATAATAAATTTTTTTCTTGACATTTGCCAAATTTTTGACACTTTTCTTAATTTTAAAAAACTTTTTGAACAAAGGGTTTCGATTTTATCGTGTTTGCTTTTCGCAAAGGTTTGGCAAAAAAGATGTAATTTTAGAATGACAACAAAAGATTATCCTTTGAATTTTAATTGTAAATATGATAAAATTGGAAATGCTACAGTGAATCAATACCGTAGTCTCAATCTAAATCAAAATTGTCAAAATTCTTCAGCTCCATTTCGTGAAATCTCAAAAAAAATTTCAACCGCAAAAAGAAAAGTCTTGGATTACGGTAAAATTGAAAGCTGTAGCCTTTTTTAACTTGTTGTTTGAAACATCTGATAAATGTTTTTTTGACACTAAAAAATTCAATTTCGATATTTCAAGCAAATTACCAAAATAAAGATAATAATTCTCGTTCATTCATCAAATGCTAAAGTTTAATAAAAAAAAAACTGCAGCTCCCAATGAAACAGGTTTTTCAAATAACGGTGATTTACAAACAAAAACAAATTCTTTTTCATGGAAAAAAATTATCAAAAAATTCATCATCAGATTTAGGAACTGAAGCAAACAGCTTTCAAAAAAAAAGACGGATTAAAGAAAAGCAAATATTCAAATACCGCCAATAGCAGCATTTTATCCCTCCATATTAAAGCTTATGAAAATTCAAATGGATCTAATTTATTTAATGAAACAAAAGAATGTTTGAAACAAAATGGTTTGAACGAAAAACGAAAAAATTCAAATCAAATTTTATTTGGTACAACATCTGTAATTCAAGTTAAATTAAGCTAGAATTTGTTTAAACTAAAAAATTTAATTTACAGAATTCATTTGAATTTCCAAGACAACAAGGAAATGGTAAAGAAAAAATTCCGGAAATTTCACAATACAGAGCATCCCAACGATTATTTAATCCAAATCAGGTAAATAAAGTAAATTAGTAGCAACATCATTATGGACCGATTTTTCAAATTTTTTAATAATATAACTTACAAGGGACCGTTTTCAGATGTAAACCCCAGATTTCTAAGGTCATATGTGGAATCGATAGTACCCCTATAGGTATGAAAAACCCCCAAGTACTAGCTGCCCTTTCGGGGTTTTACAGAAGTTACAGGATTCTAAAGTCAAAAGTCCACGACCCGGGGGGTCGTGAGTTAAGGAAAAAAACGCAGGTGTCAACTGAAAAGGTTCCCTTGTTAGAAAAGCTTTTTGATTTTCGCGTTCAGCATCTATTTTTACCAAAATCTTTTCCCAAAAATATGCAAAAGTGCCAAAATTGTAAATTTATGCTGATAATATTACCCGGTATAATATCCCATTTCCGTTTGATCTATCTTTTATTATCATGTGGATTCTACTTTTAATTGTCGCTTCTCAATGGTTTATGGGTTTAACGCGTTGTTGTGTTCGCTGTCGTGAATTGGGTCACGATATAATGTGTTTGAACAACAATTTGTGATTACGGTTTATTTGACGACCTTAAACTTTGGGTAATTAAACCGTTACGGAAAATACAATAATAAAGAAAAAGCGCGATTATAATTGAAGAGAGAAAAGCAAAAAAGGTAGCATAAAAAGCGAATGTATAAAAGTTAAAAGTCAAAGATATAAATGTTAAAAAAAGTATATTGCAAAAAAAGCTGGTATATCATTTGCCAGGCACGGCACATGATATACCAGCAGATATACTGTAATAACATACAGTATATCTGCTGGTATATCAGCACACTCTCAACGGAAAAGTTTCAATTCCTTTTGAGCTTGAACCAGTTGCAAATTTGGAGTTACAGTAGCTAATGTGCCTTGAATTGAAAAATTTAAAACTCCTCCAGGGCATTCGCTTTTTAAAAGCTAATGTTTGAATTAATTCGGTTCATTGATAGTGCTTTCCAAAAAATACACATTCAATGTTCAAGTAAAAAATATAAAAAATTCAAAGCTACGGCAAACGCAAATGCCTGAAAGGCAATATGGCAATAAAGCTGTCAAGAAAATAATTTAATCTGAATTTGAAATAGTCACATTTGCATATACAAAACTCCTACCGCGAATATTTTTCAATTAAATAATTTTTATAAAATGTGGTGATTGAAGAGTCAAACTCTAGCTGACTCTTCGCTATTTTTAAATTAAATTTAAAGTTAAAAACATTTTATTAAAATTGTATAACTTTTAGAAGATGACACCACATTCAGATTATCGATATGTTCCATCATACACTTTACATAAATCTGTTATAATTCGAATAAGTTCATTACTTGGATCGTTTGATCAATGCTATAATGGACGAAGGCCGCTACATTCTGATATGTGTATTCGAATTGCAGTATATTGTAGTGGAAGACGGGTTGGTCCTGAAGTTCAAACAGAATATCGTCCACCAGGTCCAACAAGTCTTCGAGGAAGTACAGAACGTCATAAATGGGGTGAGCAATTTAAATTTATATTTTTTAATGTTGTATAAACGATACAAAAACAAAGGTTTAGGTGAAACACTTGAACTTCCAATTCGATATTCAGAATTAAGTAAAGATGCATTCCTTTTAATTACTTTATGGGCAGCTGATCGAAATCATGGTGAAGTAAGATATTTAATTTTAAAAAACATTTATTAAATAAATTACTGTTTTTAAGATATTTGTTGCACAATGTATTGAACAAATGTTTAGTAAACATGGAGCATTACATAATGGACAACGTGAAGTTCGATTAATTCCGACACCAAGTAGTCATCCGGAGCCTTTTCATATTCCAAATGATCAACCTCGAACTACTTTAATCTCTGCAGAACCCCGATCACCATCATCACCAAATTTTCATCGATTACAATCTCCTGAAATTTTACCACCTGCCCGAACCTCTCGTTCATCAAAAGCTACTCCAACAATTGAAGAACTTACAAAGCAGGAAAAAAAATATCGAGATAATCTTATTGATACATCATTTTTGGATCAAGTTACTTTTAGTAAACTTGCAACACTACGAGATGAGGTTTGCTTGTCTTTAATAGAGCTACAGTATCCTAAAACTTCAAATATTTTTTAGTACAGAAAAGAAGATAATCATTTATATCTTGTAATTGAATATCCACCAGCTTATGATGGAAAGGAAGCATTACCGTATTCGATTGTATATTATTTTGCTGAAGAAGATGGTCCAATCCAATCAAATGCAGCTTCAAGAATTTCTTTAGCTGGTCATTCATTTGTATCATATCATGATCGAGATCTTGAATATGAAAATTTGCATGAAATGAAACATTTAATGATAACAAGAAATGCTCGAGCTGTTGAAGTTGATCGACTTTTAGTCCCAAATCCTAAAACCAAAGCAGAACTCGAAGAAATTATTAATGTTTGTTTTGCGGACTTTTTTTTTCTTACAAGTTCAAACATTATTATTTAAGGCTCCAAGTTGTGCAGAATTAACAGTTGAAAAGCGGGATTTAATTTGGAAATTCCGATACTTTTTACAAGATAATGCAAATGCATTAACAAAATTTATTCGATCTGTAAATTGGGATGCAACAGAAGAAAAAGAGCAAGCACAAAAGATTATTGAAAGTTGGACACCAATTAGTATTTATGATGTGCTTGAATTACTTGGTCCAGATTTTACACAACCTTTTGTTCGAAGATATGCAGTTTCAAGATTACGTGATTCAAAAAGTAGTGATGCTGAAATTCTGTTATATTTGCCACAACTTGTTCAAGCTTTAAGATATGAACAACCACTTGAACCTCGAGATTCAAGGAATGAATTAGTTTCTTATCTTGTTGATGTTGCTGCTGATTCATTTCCAGTTGCAAATTTTTTATTTTGGTAATTATTTAAAATTCTTTTACAAATCATAACTTTTAAATTTTAGGTATTTAAAAGTTGAAATTGATGAAACTCATCAAGTTGAAAATGATACTGCACAACTTGTTTTTGTTGCAGCACAAGAAAAGTTAAAAGCTTCACTTTCACGTGGACCATCGCAAAAATATCAAATTTTAAAATCTCAAGAAAAATTTGTTCAAAATTTGAATGATATTTCAAAAGCTGTTGCAGAAGCAAGTGGGAATATTGAAAAGAAGGTTGAAGTTCTTCGAAAAGCATTAAATGAATCAAATGATCTCCAAAATTTATTTGGCCTTGCATTACCAATTGATCCAATGATTAAAGTTAAAAGTGTAATTCCATCAAAAGCAAATTTATTTAAATCTTCGCAAATGCCTATGAGTCTTACATTTCAATTACAATCAACAACTTCATCATCATCATCTTCTGCAATATCAAATGATATATATACTGTAATATTTAAACGTGGTGATGATCTTCGACAAGATCAATTAATTATGCAAATGATACATATTATGGATAATATTTTAAAAGCTGAACGATTAAATCTTTTTTTAACACCATATGCAATTCTTGCAACAAGTTTAAATGAAGGTTTTGTACAATATATTCGTGCAACACCTGTTGCAGATTTGGATAAATTTTTTCCTGGAAGAAAGAAGGAAGAATTCATTCAACTTGCTCTACAAAAATATCGTCCATCTTCAACAGGTCCATATGGAATTGAGGCAGAAGTGATGGATAGATTTCTTCGTTCATCTGCTGGATATTGTGTTATTTCATATATTTTGGGAATTGGTGATCGACATTTGCATAATGTTTTACTTTGTGAAGATGGTAGAATTTTTCATATTGATTTTGGATATGTTCTTGGTCGAGATCCAAAACCTCTACCACCACCAATGAAAATTTCTCCATCAATGTGTTATGCAATGGGTGGAATTGGTTCACAACATTATAAACAATTTGTTGAATATTGTCGTACTGCATTTACATTCCTTCAACAGCATGCAAAACTTATTACAAATCTTTTTGGTCTTATGCTTGATGCAGGCATCCCAGATATTGCAATTGAAAAGGTCCGTTTTTTAAAAATTTGTTTTAAAAATATCAAGAAAAAAATGATTTAGAAAATAAAAATTTAAATTTTTTATAATTTCATTGAATGCGTCAAAAAAAGTAAAGCATGTATGTGCAGGTGGCATGTAACTTTTTCAGTACCAAAAACAGCATTTTTAAAGCAATAAATCCAGACAGTTAATTTCCCAAAATATTCAAAAAATGTATATATTTATTTAGTAATAGCACATTAATGCGCTTTTTAGAAGTTAAAATATAATAAAAAAAAAGAGAAAGTTAGGATAAAATTGTCATCATTTTTTTAAAATAAATGCTGGCTTTTTCAATTACGAAATATATCGGTCGCGTCTGGCACTGCCCATTTTTTGTTTTGGGAACAAAATCAAAAATCATAAATAATCGGAATCGTTTTTTTACAAACTAATTCATTTGAAACAATTTTTTATTTAAAACCCTTTTAATTTTAAATAAAAAAAATGTGGCGTAAAATTTATTTCAAAAAGATGAAGAACATAATAATTTAATTAACTTTTTTATTCTTTCAGGATAAAGCAGTTCAAAAAGTTCTTGAAAGATTTCATCTTAATATTGAAGGTGATAGTGATGCAATTGCACAACTTTTGGATAATCTCATTGAAACTTCAATCAAATCAATTATGCCATTAATTTCTGATTTTGTTCATGGTTTTGCTCATTAAAACATTGTAATATTGTTTTTTATTTGCTCAATAATTCCATTTTTTTAAAAAAAATTTATTTAACATTGTTGAAACATTTATAAATTACTGTAAATAAAGATATTATTTATATTTGCGAAAGGTGTAAAACAAATTTTTAATAGTGGCACTTGGATGTAGATTTTTTTCAAGCAAGATTTTTATGGCGGTGAAAGACTTGAAAAACGTAAAGTTGTTCCATCGGCTTTAACGCTTATCAAAGGATTTGGGGGATTTTGTGGTGTAAATGAAACTGATGGACTTGAATTTAATGAATCTTCAAATGATGTTTCATTGAACCATGAAGTTGAAAGCACTCGTCGAGGTTCTGTATCAAACTGAGTTATTAATGGCCGTCGAAGAGACGATGAAGGTGGTAATGGTGGCTTTGAAGAATTAATTGTTAACTTTGGAGAAGAGCTTGCTTTTGGTGACGGAGATGATGGAGCAATTGAAGGAGAATGTGAGAATTGAGCTTTAAGGGATTCAGAAAAGCTTAAAGATACTGCAGGTTTTGTTGTTTCAACCGTAAGTGAAGTTGTTGGTTGTGTTTGTAAAGATTCAGATACAGTAGTTTTGATTTCTTTTGTTGTTATAATATCTCGACTACTATACTCTTGCTGGGGTGAAAGATCTGGAGGTGGTAGAGGCCATTCATCATCTGCTAAAGACTTTTGCGATGTGCTAATTACGGCATTCCTTGCAAATCTTGGCGAAATCCAACCATATTTTGCCAATTCTGCCGTTGTTGATTGACTAATTTGAACTTTATCAGAAAAGTCTGTCATTTTTATTTGTTTTGGTTCAGCTTTTGGAATAATTATTGGGTCTTTAAACTCAGGTTGCATTTTTGGAATGTATGCAACAGATTCTTTTGATTCAAGACAAACTGGCCCTGCATAAACGGTTGTAACTTTTGGAATTTCATAATTTTGTGTTGAATCAATTTCAACAATCTTTTTTGGTTGTTCAACCCAATGCCGAAAGGGTGGAGATTTTCTTGGAGTTTCATCAAAATCATCTGGAGCTGAAATTGGAACATCAAGAAAAAGTTCACTCGGTTCTGTTTGTAATAAATTCGATTCCAGAGATCTCGCAGAATCTCTTAATTCAGGTTCAATAAATTCTACGCGACTTTTTCGACCACCACTTGTTGCTGCTATTTCATCATTTTTAAGAATTGGCTTTTTATTGGATGTATTTGATAAAATCATTTCTTCATCATATCGGGTTGTCTCTTTTCGAGGTGAAACATTTTCAATCAGGGATTCTTTTGAAGAATTTAAAGATTTTGCTTCTCTCGCTTTTTCTTCCTTCGTTTTTGGCCTAAAGTTTTTAAACACAGTAATATTTTTTTGAACGACTTTATTAAAATTTTTATCGGCAGTATTTAAAGAAAAAACAAATGAAAGCCAAAAAGCACATCGGGTTTAAATCTTTTTTTGTTGAATTGAAAAAAGTAGCAAAATTTGAATAAAAGAAGGAAGAAACATATATGGGTTTGTTTTTGAAGTGTGAAGTGAATTGTGGAAAATGGAAGAAGGTGGTGAAATTATTGTGGAAGACGAAGTAAATGAATGAATGGATTGTTGGACGAGAAAAAGCAAAAGGATTTTATTTATCTGAAAGCTTTTTGGCTTTCATTTGTGACTAAAATAATGTTTTAAACTTACAATTCATATAAAACATTTCCAAGACAATCACGAGTTTGATAAAGTGGTCCAGAAATATTGTTTACTGAATTACTCCATGAATCAGCTCGTGATAAATTGCTTAATCCGGAATATGGTCGATTTCGATCATAATAATAATCATCGGATCGAGTTTCAGATCTTGATCTTGCACGTCGAAGTCGTTGTTGCTCATGTGGGTATGTGGTAGTATATCGGGGATTTGTGATACGATAGGAATCATCAAGAGATCGATTAAGAGGAGTTTCTTCAAAAACATTTGGTTGACTAGTTGTATATCGAAGGGGACGAGGATTTTGTCGTCGTTCTTCAAAATAATCTCGTTCAACAGTTATCGGATAAACTTTTGTCGTTGATTGAGTTGGAGAATAAACAGTTCTTTGTCGTTGACGTTGAAGTTTTTGTTCTTGTTGATCACTAAATTGTCGCCGAGTTATCATTGTTTGATATGCTCCATCTCTTTCATCAATCCAATCTTGTCTTTGAATTGTTTGTGAGACAGGTCGAGTTCGCTCTAATGATCCATATCCATTACTTGGGGAATGACTTGAAGCTAGCCCAGATGTTCGAGAACCCCATTGTACGGCTCGTGGAAGGGGGGAAGTTGAACCATATTCAGGTCGATCAGAAAATCTTGTTTCTGCTCTACAAAAATATTTTTCAATCTTTTTACAAAATAAAAATCTTTTTACCTCGTTACAACTTCATATGGTGGACCGGAAGCTCGAATCAGCTGAGATCGTGGATCAGATCCCAAAGGATTTGGTGGAAGTTCAAAAAAGTCAACAGGATTATTTCCATCAACTTTTGATCGAAATACTTCTACGGTAGTTGTTGTAGTTTTTGTATCATTTAATAGCAAATCAGTTGGATATTGAACAAACGGCTTTTCCTGAAGAAGAAGCATCGCTTTTTTTATTCAAAAAACAAAAATGAATTTTCTCAAAATTTTTATGCTTTTTATTTTCACAAAAAATTTGTTTGTTTATTTATTTTTAGAAAAAGTTTCCGGTGGGAAATAAAAGAATTCCAAAATCAACAAAAAAGTGGCTTCTGAATTTTTGGAAGAAATATTGTTTTTTTTTTCTATTGTTCACTTTTTTTTTGCTTCAACTTTAACCTATTCAATTTCAAAAAATAATAGAAATATTTTTTTACGAGAAAAAAAATGAGAAGCATCAAAAATCCTCCCGAAAACAAGCGATAGCTTTTATGAAAAAGAGAGGGGCTTACTTTTCACTCTTCTATTTTTTTGATTCCTATTCATTGCTTAAACAAATAAAAAGAAAGAGTAAGTGAATGAGAAAAAGAAAAAATAGCTTCAAGAAAAGAAACACGTGGTCTTTTTTATATGTGAAAACAGTCCGAGAAAAGTGGGAAGGAAAAATTTGAAAAAATTAGATTCAGAAGCTAAATTTTATCAGACAAAAAATCTTTCAAAACCCCCGCAATTTTTTTGCAAAAAGACAATATTTATAAAATGATTAAGCATTTAAAAATGTAATATTACCAAAAAAAGGCGTGAAAGAGAAAATGATTCATATTTTTTTGCTTACCTCATTGAAAACATTAAGTTTAACTTTTTCAGGTTCAATAAATTCATCGGGTGGTGAATCACGTCCACCACCATAAAAATCTATTAATGGACTTGATGGACGTGACCTTGAAGTTGAACGAGATCTTGAAAAATCAAGTTTATCACCTTTAACAATTGTAGTTCGACCAGATCCAACTCCTCCAACACTGACAGAACTTCCACGAAGGGAAGTAGGAAGTTCTTGAATTGCTGGAATTGATGGAGCAATAATTGTACCGGATGGAGTTGTATGAGCAGCAAAAAATCCTGCTCCAGATGTTCCCTGTTGAATTCCAGAAGTTATAAATATTCCATTATGTGGTCCATATGTTGTGATATTCATTTTAAATTTCACCGTCATTGACGGAGTTTGACCTCCGCCAATGGCAGTATAAGAGGTCATGGAATTAATAAGCCTTCTTGTTAAAGGTCTAAAAAAGTATAAGGTAGAAAAAAGTATAAACGTAAAATTTGACTCAATAAAAAAAGACAAATATAAAACAAAAATCAAAAACCCGAAAAAAATTTTAATACAAAAGATATTTGTTCCAAAAAAAGGTAAATCCCTTCAGGACATAAAAGGAAAAAGCCGGTTACAAAAATATGCAAACATGAATGGATTTTTACGTTCAATCGTTTTTAACAATGAAAGATCTTCTTTAAACAATAAAAAAAACGCACAAAAATGCTGGAAAAAAACTTTTGTACAATCCAGCATCTTTGAGGAAAAAAAGCGAAAAGGAAAAAGCTGCTGCAAACAAGCAACAAAGGAAAAACGAAGAAGTTTGTGTTCTTTCATTCTTTTTCCATGCATCAAAGAATTTTTTTATCGCATCGTTTGTCCGAGCTGCTCTACCCTCCTTTAAAGCACACCTTTACTTTCTATGAAATTTTTTTCGCCGAAAATGGCCATCATTGCCGAGATGGTTGTTGAAGAAGAAAGAAAAGAATGGGAGTTATGTTTACTTTTTACTTCTCCCTTTTTCCCTCTCCCCGCTTCAATACCAACGTTTCTCTCTTACATTTTTGATGGGGGGGGGGGGGGGGGGGGGATGGACATTCGGTGACTTCTTCTTTTTGATAAATGAAAAAAAGAAGCAGAACTTCCCGCCAGCTGATCTTCCCTCTTGACCAACCATCGACTCTTCAACTAACAAAAAAATAGCATTTTTCAACCCACACTTAACTTTTGTATATAAAAAACAAAACTTCAAAAAAGTTTAACTTAAAACTTTGGTAAAATGTTTTTTGTTTTAAAATGTTAAATTCACAATTTATGATAAAAATTATTTAATAAAACATTTTGTAAAAATTCGTAGACATACTGCGAAAAAAAGTATTAAAATTATAAAAAACCCAAAATTAATTTACATGAATAAAATCTTCTTCAAAACATTTTTTATTTTTAAAAAACAAAGTTCTCAAATTTCACGTTAAACAAATTGTTTTTTTTTGTTGACAAATAAATAGTTTTGAAGCAATCCAATTTTTTTACATACAAAAAAATTTCGAACGAACAAGCAAAAGAAGGTGAACAAAGAAAAAAGCAATTTCTGTTTGCAAAAAAATGAGAAACAAATTTTGTACAATTCTTTTTTTGCTAAAATTGAAAATCGTTTTTGCGCGAAAAAAGGATGAAAGGGAAGCCGTTGTCGTGGAAACCGAATTGACACATTTGCATAAAATAAATAGAATGTTGCCTTTGGATATAATTTTTTGAAAGTAAACTATATAATCTGTTCAGATTTTTGAAAGATTTTAAAAAAGCAAAGGATATTGAAAACAATTTAAAAATGATATCTTTTAAATTTACAAAAAAGAAAAAAATAGAAATGTATTAGGGACTGTCCAGACCTGACGTCACGCATAAATCCAAAATTTTAATCCCCCTTCACCCATCAGTCACACTTGGTTTAGATCCACTCACCCATACCATCACAAAAATCGTTACATTAAAAAAAATACAGTAACAACTAAAGCTTCCTATTATTTGATAACTTTTTAAAAACGAGATATATTTCTCTTATTTCAAAAATTAAAAAAGCTCAATTTTCCTTTCAACTGAATAAAAAAGTTCCAACCAAAAATACTTGTGTCATTGATTTCAATAAATACAACGAATATGTTAAATAAACGAACCCTTTTTTATTATACAATATATTAGAAAAACAATAAAAAAAATCAGACATCAATAAACTACAATTTTACAATCTTCAGATAGTTCAAATCCATATTCTGCTGACATTTCAGCAATTAAATAATCCTCATCATAAACCAGTTCTTGATTTGCAATTGTAATTCCAATATCTTCACAGCGGTCATCATATAATAAATACCATTCAGCTTTATCACCTTTGATCTATTTACTTGATTTCGAAGGTTTTGGCAATACAGTATACCAACAACAATAATCACTTTGTGCATAATCACATCCTTGATTTTTAACAGATTGAATAATATTTGAAACCCATTTAGTATCTTCACATTGAATTTCACCTTTCATGACCTTTCCATTTTTATCAGTAACTTTTGCTAAAAGCAAGTTGTAATTCAATTTTGATTGGATCATCAACGTTTGTCCAACGATCAGAGAGCATTGCTTCAAAGGTTGAAGAAATTGGATATAAAATAAATTTATGTGCATACAAAATTTAAAAAGAATATTTAAACTATCATGGATATAAAACAACATACCTTTCAACCAATATCAAAAGCAACATCAAATTTACCAGTTTCAAGATTTTGAGCTTTGAAAAGCTCAAACCTTTCCATTTGGAAGTTGTAAATAATTTGTTGTGGATTCATCTCGGTTTAAAAGGAATAAAGATGCGGTTATGCGGTTTTAACACTTAAAATTAGAGCAAATATAAAAAATATTGCATTGATGCAATTGCTGTTTTTTGATTTGTCGCTGAAATACACGTACGTAATGCCAAACGATACAAATTTTTAGTGTTTTACTTTTTTCTGTCGAAATTTCGGTTTTGATGTTTTTTGTTACATCAGTTTTAATAAAACATAATCAGTTATTTCTCAAAAAAACTATTTTTTTTGAAGTTATTACATAAATTGGCCTCGTTTTTCAAAGTTGAATAAAAAACTAATTTACGAACAAACATTAATTTTGCATTAATGATTCAATTGTTTGATGAACGTGACAAAAATTATTAAATTCATATTTTTGCCAAAAATCTTGACATTTTTCTTTGAGCTTTGAAACTATCGTTTATAGTAACTGTAGATTACTTTTATTTGGTTTAAATATATTTATTCTTTCCATAAAGTCTTGGTCGGCCGACCGCAAGCTTGGAAATATTCAACTATATAAAAGATAGAATAAGAGAAATCGAAAAGAAGGAGAAAAAGGATGCGTTGGCGCCTTTTTCTTCTTTGTCTGCTACCCTTTAAAGGTGCAGGTGTTTTGAAAGTGGTGGAAAGCGCGACGATGGTGCCAACCGTCGCGACAGAAACGTTGGAGAAATTAATTCGTCAAATAAGAATATTTTTTATTAAAGTCTAAAATTTTAGTTATTTAAATTATGTCTTACAAAACGACCAATTACCTTAAGTTCTCCGAATTTCGGCTTGGCAAAATATTTCAATTTCGATATTTCGATATCGCACCGGCCGACAAAATTTAAAAAACGATTTTCGTTAAAAACAAAAAAAAAATTTTCCGTTCGGGAACCTTTTTTTAGATGTGGTTATTTTGACTAAACTTTAAAACTTTTTTTGAGCATTTGTGGGTAAGATAACGGCATTTTTAGATTTCAGAATCGTTTTTAGCGACCTCGAAAATGGGTGGGCGCCAGCTTTTTTGATAAAATTGCGTTTAGCCGATTTTCGAAAATTGATGTTGGAGTAAAAGATGGAAGAATCAGCTATTATTGCTTTATATATTACTAAAAAGCATTAATAAGCAGGCTGACATCTATATCTAGCTAAAAAATGAGCCAAAACATGTGTATTTTGTCCCAAAATTGAATGTGGTTGAAAATCTTCAATGCTGGAGAAGCAGACGATCAAAATATCAAACATCGAGCAGGTAAGTTTATTCTTTCTTTTTAATCATCTAATTATACTTTAATCTTTCAGATATTGCTCAAGGATGCTTTTCTAATACTTATTACAACTATATTGGACGAATTATATATATTTTACCATATCATGCATCTTGTGGTATATGTGCTTAAAACTATTTGGTTCACAATTTTGCCATTTGATGACAATCCAGAAGATTGAACAAGATGAATACTATCATCTGCTATAAAAATAACGCAAAAATTTACTTATTCAAACCAAGGATATATATTTTTTGAGAAAAAAGGACTGCAGCATATATACCACAAGATCCATGATATGGTAAAATATATATAATTCGTCCAGTATAGTTTAAATAAGCATTAGAAAAGCATCCTTGAGCAATATCTGAAAGATTAAAGTATTAATAGATGATAAAAATAAAGAACAAACTTACCTGCTCGATGTTTGATATTTTATCGCCTGCTTCTCCAACATTCAAGATTTTTAACCACATTCAATTTTGGGACAAAATACACATGTTTTGGCTCATTTTTTAGCTAGATATAGATGTCAGCCTGCTTATTAATGCTTTTTAGTAATATATAAAGCAATAATAGCTGATTCTTCCATCTTTTACTCCAACATCAATTTTCGAAAATCGGCTAAACGCAATTTTATCAAAAAAGCTGGCGCCCACCCATTTTCGAGGTCGCTAAAAACGATTCTGAAATCTAAAAATGCCGTTATCTTACCCACAAATGCTCAAAAAAAGTTTTAAAGTTTTAATGCTTCACCAAAATGTTCCCGAGCGGAAAAATTTTTTTTTGTTTTTAACGAAAATCGTTTTTTAAATTTTGTCGGCCGGTGTATCGGGTTTAAAATATTTTTGTCGATTTCGATTCATTTCATTTTATCAGAAATTCAAAACAGAAATCGGATCATTTTAAATCAACTCTTCGGTATTTCGATTTCTTGTCATTTTTAAAAAAATATTTATACATATTTCTGTCACGAAAAGCGTTAATATCTTTAGGAAAATAATTATGAGAACAAAATAAAATGCATACATTTTTTTAAAAAAATGTTTATTCGAAAAGTCTTTTGAATATTTTATTTTTCATTTTACATTTCCTAAAAATAACAAAAAATGTTTTAGTTTTATAGAGACATAAAAATAAAATAAAATGAAGAAATTAAGCTAGCAATGAAGCGAAATGAAAATAAATTTTACAAAAATTAATCAATTTTAACAGAAGAAATTACGATGGCTTTTGTGGGCGTTTATGCCCACTAAATTTTTTCAAACATTTTCGAGGGCTTTTTACAATTGACAAAACAAATTTTACAAATATCCATAATGGTTTTCGATATCCAGTCATAATAGCTAAAATTATTAAAGAATCAAAAAAATTCGAAATTGTCCAAGCATTTGCCAATTTCCTTTAAATGTTAATCCATTTATGGGTATAAAAATAAAAAGACATATGTATAACATACCAAATTGTTTGATTTTTTTGCATAAAAATAAAAATATTTAAAATAAAAATCATTTTATCCCAAAGAATCACTAAATTGTCTATAAGCAATTTTTTCTATCAAGCAGTCTTGAATTTAATTATACAAAAAAGGATTCAAAAACATTTTGTTGACTAAGGATATTAAAGCACAAAACATCAATTTATTTAACAAAAGAAGTAAATCTGAATTATGTGATTCAACGCTAATATATAACATATATTAAGGGGTTTAAAGCAAACAAGTTTAATGACATTTATTGCATTTTAAATTCATTTCTATTTTTTGAATAAAATTATTTATTTAAAACTGTTACTATACTATAACATCAAAAATTAATTTACTTTCGTTTTATTGATACTACTATTATTTCTGATTGAATGCATGTAAGATTTATTTGATGTACAAATGAGCATAAACAAATATTTACGAAAATTTTGTATCGAAGAATAGAGTATGAAAGACTTATGTATTTGAATGTTGTATTTTTTAATATAATTCACACGTTTCCTCTTGTTGTTTAGATACAATAAAAATGCAATTTTTAATCAGAGAAAAATTTTAGAATTTGTCTTTTAAAAACGTTAATAAGACTTTTAAGTGAACATAATCCATTTTAATTCGAACACTGTCAGCGTTGTTGCGGAACAACCGGCACCGGAGTAGGACTGTGTGAAAGGAGCTGTCCAGATATGAACATCATACAAAAATCAACTGTTTTGATCTTTTGCCGCACTTCAAAGCGGCGTCATCCGAGGCTGTATCTCTCCTTCCTCCCTTATATGATGTCATATCTGGACAACCCCAAAGTGATTTAGTTTCAATGTCTCAAAAGTGTCAAAGTTGGCTTTTGCAATTGCATAATGAAAACAAACGTTAAAATTTCTACATTTTTATATGACAAAAACAAAGAAATAGGTTTTTGTTTTCTGTAATAAAAAAATGTTCGAAAAAAAGTCGAAATTTCGATTTGACACCCTTGAAAATATGAAAAAAAATCAAAACAAAATTCTATGAAAAATGAACAAATCAATATCGAAAATTTATTTTTACGATAAGTTTCAAAATTACAATTAAATCATTAAATTACGGCATATATCACATATTTTTGAAGCTAATCTTTTCTTTCATCTCTAAAAAAAGAATTTTTAAATGACCAAGAGTTTTAAAAAACACTGACCGATAAACAGCTGCATTTTTGCGACTGTAATTTGCAGGCATAAAATCAGCGATTAAAATTTTCTTGAATATAAATCCATTTATAACAAAGAAAATAATACAGCCGCAGTAACCAAATGCAACAAAAAATGGATGCATTGAAAAACGATGTGTAAAAACCCAATACATTTGCCATGTTTGAATACCAAATCGACATCCAACAAATCTGTAAAACAAAAGCATTTAAAGATTTATATCTTTCTAAGGACTTACGTAATAACATTAATAATTTGAATAAATTTGTAGATAGTATAATAATTTGTAGAAGTATTACTTAATTGCATTAAAGTTCGACCATGTAAAAATATGCTATTTGCTTCCATTATTAAAGCACAATAAGCAAATGGTACAAATTTTCGAGAAGTTATTGCAGTTACAAATGCAAAAATTGAACCAATATGATGTAAAACTAATGCAATATTAAACCATGAAAATTCATTTTTATATTGAAGTGTATTTCGCATATCATGAAAAAAGTAGCCTAAAATCAAAGGTTTCATAAAAGGTTGAAGAGAGAAAAGGAAAACATACCCATAGAAAATAATATCCCATATTTTATCCAAGGTTGATACCAATGCATCGGTTGTTGAAACATTGCTTCTGTATAAAAATAAGCAAAATGTATAGCTAAGATTCCACTTATAATTGAATGTATAAGAGATACAGTTAAATTTTGGAGACGATATTGCCTAAAAAAGGTGTATTTATAAAGTTTTAGCCAAAACATCCAACTACAACTTTCTCAGTTTCATAAAAGTTGTTAAACATCCAAAATCTATCAAAAAATGAGCTTACCTAAAACCAACAGAATCTTTCCATAAATGTTTTTTAACTTTTGCAGAAATGAATCGAAATACCAAAAAGAATGCAATTAATGGTATCAAATTATTTAATTGAAAAATATTGTACCATGGTGGAATTCGTAATTCATTTCCAGTATTTTCATAAGGAAAATTTCCAAGTAATTCTTTTGTAAGCAATTCAGATTGATTTTTTAAAATTTTGTTTTCAATTTCGTTCCAAGTTATTCGTTTAGATTCTTCCATTTTTTGAAAGAGAAATGATTTGTTGTTTTCCAAAATGAAGTCAAATGAACAAAAATGATTCTAGTTGTTTTTAAAAATGCAAATTTAAACTTATGTAACTGTTACTGTTTTTTATTGCAATGCAAATTGCAGTAACAAAACAGTTTTAATTTCTTTCGAAACGAAAATAATAGTAACAAAGGATACGATAAAAATTGAGCAAACGCTTTTGACAAAATATCAAAAACAAACAAAATGTTTAATTAATTTGATTATTAAACATTTCTCCAAAAAAAGAAACTGTGTAATTTAAACAAATGCTGCAAAATACGATTGGAATGAATTCAATAAAAGAAAAACAACGATCTTCAAATTCTGGTGAAACAAAATGGTTTCTTAGTAATGCAAAAAGTATAAAAGATGTTGTTTTTGTTTTGGCTGGTGGATCATCAGATGAAATATCAATTTTAAATCAAATTGTAAGCTTTTACTTTGCTCTATATTTCTGATGGTGGCAATTTCGTACATAGATTAACTGAAAGATTTTAGGGAATCGAACCAAAAGTTGTAATAGTAGATCAAGAAAAGCTTCTTCCAACTTCTTTGCCACCAAATGAACTTGTTGAAGAAAAATCTGCTGCAAAAGCTATAAAAATTGCTAAAATTTTAACAGAGAAAAAGGTAAGTTTAATCTCTTTTTAAAGATACACTCACACATTTTTCACTATTTTAGGCTGTATATGACATTATTATTGGATGTGAAAGCGTGATTGTACTTGATGGTGAAATAATTGGTCGACCAAAAGATTCTGATGCTGCTTTATCAATCCTTTCTCGTCTAAATAATCGATGGCATTCAAGTTTTACTGGAGTTACACTTATTGATTCATCTCATCGAATTATTAAATTCCATGTAAAAACAGATATTAAATTTTGTGACGTTCCTGTAGAAATGTATCAAGAATATGTAAAATCTGGTGAATGGTTTAATCAAACTGGAGCATATAGCATTCGCGGAAAAGGTGTTACATTTATTGAATGTTTTAATGGTGTTTTACCTGGTATTCCTGTTTGTAAACTGATTCAAAAAATCCGTGAAGTATCATTATCACCAAAATCTTCTTTAAATCCGACATCCCCAGCTTCAATAATCAAGCATCGACCGATTCCTTTACCTCGAACAATTTTTTTAGCATCAAACCTTGATCCTGTTAACACTGGCACAAACAAAACAGTAGAAACTGGGAAGAAAAGTGAATGTTATGGTGCACCATGTATTTATCAACCATCTCTTAAAGATTCTGTCTCAAATAAATCTACTGTTAAAGAAAAAAAAGATCGTCACAAATATGCTACACAATCAGCTAATGTATCCGGCGAAAAGATTATCAAAAAGAAAGAAGAAGAAACCCGTCTATTAAATGCAAGTTCATCTAAAAAAGAACATCGTTATAAATGTATATATGCTACGGCATCGGGCGATGAATCGTGTGAAATTACTATCAAAGAAGAAGATGAGGATGAAGAAGAATTTCCAAAATATTATCATAATGTTCAAGGATATATTCGATCAACAGATTTTACAAATGCTTATCCTGTAAGTGAAGATAATTTTAATGACGTTGAAATTATTTCGGATCCATTTGGTCTATTAAAAACTCCCTTAGAACTTGTAACTTTACCATCAATAAATTCTTCAAAAACTCCATTTCATGCTTCACAAAATACTCCATCATTTCACCATCATCAGCGACTACAGCAAAACAAAGAATATGGTTTAGAATCTAATAGAACTATGATATCAGCTGAAGAAATATTTGAATCACGTCAACAACGTCGTCCTCAACCTCAATCATTGCAATCTGTTCAACATATTTTTCGTCAACATTTATCACCAAAAAATATATCAACAAATTATCGTGGAATTGGTAAGGATATCTTATTAATTTATAAGAAAGTTTTCTATTATTGTTCTTTTTAAGGCAGGCCTTGATCTTCTAATTTACATCGAATGGGAATTCAACCACAATTACATCTAAATTATTCATAGCATTATTACAAATATTTCTGTCGCACCATTTACCTAGTATAATCATTTTTTTTCAAAGTTTATTATTATTGTTCCTGTTGTTTTTCTACTTATTATCTGGTTGCATGGGTTTTTATTGTTTTATAGTATTCCAAATAAACAGTCATTTTTTGTTAAGTTTTTTCAAATACCTTTTTTTTGAATGAAGGCGGATTTCTTTTATTGAAATGCTTGGTTGTAAAATATAAACTACAAAAAATGAAAAAATGTTTTAAAATATCTGATAATAAACCAACAAAAAATACATCAAAATAAAACTATGAGTCCAAATGGTTATAATGCAAGCTTTTCGTTATTTTTTATTAGAAAAAAGTTGTCAAACTGAAATTTGATTGAAAAAAAATGTATGAAACGTGATTGATGAAGTCATCTTTGTTTCTCTTTTTGGAAAATAAAGGCTTTTCTCAGGTTTTCAACCGTTTCTTGCTTTTCCAGATATTGATGACATCGATTTACGTCTCGAATTGAATGTTTGATTTTTTTTGTTTTTTTTTTGAGTCTCTTGGTTTTTCATCAAAAAAAAGAACGGTGTCCATTTTTTTAACTTTTAAATTCTTTTTATTATTCCTTTCAAAAAAAATTTCGGAAGAAAAAACAATAGGAATCAAAACGAAAAAAAAAATTGCTCAATTTTTGATATGTGCGACAGAAGGGAAAAAATTACTCATTTTTGGGGCCGGTTTATTTTTATGGATGTCAAACATTTTAAAACATAACATCATTTTTTGTTATTTTATTTTTCTTCTTCTTTGTTACAGAAGACTTTGAGGGAGATTCTTTTAAATGAAGAAAGAAGGATGGCCTGCCGCGCGAGACCATAAAAATTGAAAACCATCAAACGTATAAAAAAAGTTTTTTTATTATTTAAATGAGGAGAAAGAAAAAGAATACAACCGGTGGCAAATTAAGAAAATAGAAGTCTCAAGTCACAAAGAAGTTACTACTACCAATAAAACAATTTCATGGGCGGATCAAACATGACAAATTAAAAAAAGAAGACGAAATCGAGGGAAAAAATGGAAGAAAATGGTTTTGATTTTTTTGATCAAAAATGTTTTTTCTCTGCCCACCGTAATAAAAAATGAAAAGTGGTTTATTTGAGGGAAAATAAAGAAGAATGATTCTTTCTTTTTTAATTGGCTTCAATTGTTTTATGAAATTTAGTTTTGAAATAAAATTCATGGTCAAAATTGTAAAAAATATGACAAAGTTTTGCTTAAATTTTTAAAATTCAATTTTAAATCATATAAAAATAGGTTGTTGTATTTCAAATCTTTCTCAAAAATTTGTTTTAAGTTTTTCTCTTTCGAAATTTTTTTTTCTAAAAAAGGTATACGGTAGAAGATTTAATAACCTAAATTTCAAAAGATTTATCAAAAGATTTTGCGACAATTCTGATAGACACTTGGATTTCTTGTTGTTTAAATTTCCTTTTTTTTAATTCAAAAGAGTTTTACATTTATCTACATTTTAATTATTTTAAAGCTATTACTTTTATGGGACTTGTTTTTCTCATTCGTGTTTCTTATATTAACAATTTTAATGAAAACCTTTAAATTGCGTAATTTATACTTTTTTATTCCGTTTTTCTTTTAATAAAAAAAGAAACCTTTCTAAAACTGCAGAAAAACCTGATGGCATTTTTCTCCCTCATTTTTTATGACTTTCATGTTCTCCGCTTAAAGACTGACTTTTTTTTGTTGTCCCAAATTTATGAATTAGTTTTTTTGGATTGCAAAAGATTTTCTTTTGTGTTTGGTTAATTTTTTTTGGGACACAAACAATCAAAGAAGGAGAAAAAAAATAAGAACAGCGAATATTAGCGTTGATTGAAAAAAATAAAATAAAAATGAAGGCGGATCTTTTGTTGCGCGGGAATTTCTTTTTTGAACGCATCGGAAATAAAAATGAATGAATGAATAAAAAAAAAATACATATTTTTTTCAAAATCTGAACATTTATTTTTTTTAGAATATTCTGTTCCTTTCAAATATTAAATCTTCTCCAAATGTTGGATCTTTGGATATTTCAAAATTATTATTTATCATGATTCTTCGCCTTTTGGCATATTTTTTATTTATTACGGTTTTTGCAACCGTTTTTGTGGAAGGCGGTGGTGGAGCACAAATTTCTTTTCCTATGGCCATTACAGCTTCTCCACTTCCATCAATTAAACCGCCAACAAAGCTTTTACAGGTTTGTTGTCTTTAATACTTAAAAGTTTATTTTTTTAAAATTAAAAATGGCAATTGCTTCAAAAAAAATCTTTTCTAAAATTGTATATGCAACTTTTGACCTTAACATTTTTATAAATTATTATTATTTAATTCATTCTTTTTTTTGGTTGACAAAAGTTGTTGCAATATATTTTTTTTCATTGAATTTTTTCAAACTTTCTCATGCTTTTTTAAACAAAACCTTTTCAAAAAATCATTCATTTTTTTTCTAATTTTGCGCTTCACCGAAGCGTTAAAACTATCTTTTTTTTAACGGATCCCTTTTTTCAACAAAAATCAATATTAAAAAAAGCAAAGATTTTAATTTATGCAAATCTATCAAACCTTTTTTTAAAGGGATGTTCACAAGAACTTTTACATTTGCATACATTTCGACAATTTACTTTAATGTGCCGATTGCAACCTCCGTTGGCTGTTGTGGCATATGAAGGAATCTTAGATTCCATGCAACATTGCAAAGAACAAATGAGATTTCAAACGTGGGATTGCTCACAACCTGGTACAATTTTACATGAGCCAACAATTTTAAGATACGGTAATATTTAAGTGTTCTTGTTGGATGTATAAAATAAAACATTTATTAGGGTATCGGGAATCAGCATATCTTTTGGCCATGTCTTCAGCAGGTGCAGCATGGGGTGTTGCAACTGCATGCGCACAAGGTTGGCTCGAAGAATGCCGATGCGTTCAAACAAAAGATCCAAAAGCTCCAGATAATTGGGAATGGGGTGGCTGTTCATATGGTGTACAATTTGGAATTGCAGCATCTCGAAAACTTTTAACTCGAACTGGCTCATCTCGATCTCCCCTTCGACGAGTTGAAAAGCATAATCTTAAAGCTGGAAGATTGGTAAACTTTTTGATTATGCCCTTATTTGAATTAAAAGTTTTGTAACATTTTTAGGCGGTTAAAAAAACTTTAATTTCATCGTGCAAATGTCATGGAGTTTCTGGAAGTTGCCAACAAAAAACTTGCTGGAAAAAAACATCCGATATGAAAGCAATTTCAGAATATTTAACTGAAAAATATAAACGCGCAAAACGAGTTCTCATTGAAAATCCTAAAATGAAAAATGCTGAATTGGTTTGTTTTTTTTTCCTTTTCTTTCTTTTGTTTAAGTTTCTTTTCTTTGATTCAATTCAAATAATTTTAATGGCATTTCATTCAATATTTTTAAAGCGTTCTTTTTCTTCTTTCAATATTGCGCAACCTTTTTTGTTTGTGACAAACTATTGTCTTTAAATGCTATTAGACTTAATTAAAGAAATCTTTTAAAAGGAAAAAAGAAGTTTATTTAATTCTAAAAATTGTTTTTTTGCAGATATATTTGGAGCCTACTCCAGATTCATGTGCTCCACAACTTGAATATCAAATGCAACAGCGACGTTCACTGCCAAGAATTTGTAATTGGAGAAATGAAACACATTCGGAAGGAGATTGCAGTAAACTTTGTTGTGGAAAAGGTTATAAGGTAAGTGTCTTTTTTTTTTGCCTGCAGTAACCATAGAAAAGCTTTTGTAACTTCTTAAAAGTATCATCTTTTTAACAAATTTATCACATTTCTAGGTATCCCATGAAGTAATATCGTATAAATGTGATTGCAAATTTGTTTGGTGCTGTAAATTAGAATGTAGTGATTGCCTTCAACATCGATGGGTTTCAACTTGTAATACATAGAAAATAATATCTTCATTTAAAAAGAACCTATTATAAATTAACTCTTCAAAAGGGTCTCCATTGTTTTTTTTTTGTTTTTTAAAAAATTAATATTTGCGTTTTTTTATTATTTTATTTTTGCCTGTGTTATGATTTTTTTTTGAATTCCCCAAAAAAAAATAATTTCAAAACATTTGTTGTAAAAATAAAACCTAAAAAAATTTTCCAAAAAAAGATTTAAAGGAAAAAAGTCAAGTTTTAAAATAAAAAAAGTTTGCTTCAAAAAAGTAAACCCTTTTTAAAAAGGGCCTTTTTTCTTTCAAGTGGTGGCTGTAAAATAAGAAGGGGGAAAAAGGAAAAGAAAGAAAGAATATACAATTCAAAGGTCCGAAAAAGGGAATCCAAAAATGTCATTTAAATCGGTCAAAACTGATTTTTTTTGACTTTTTTTGAAGACTCATTGAGCCGAAAACAACCCTTCTCATTTTTTCCTCTTCTTCCTTCCATGACAACCAACCAACCTAAAAATAAAATAATAATAATAAAAAAAGTGGAAAGATGACATGACTTTTTCTTCCACCTTTTTTTCCCTCTTCAAAAATTTCCATACAAAAGAAAGGAAAAAAAGGAGATCCGCAAACAGGGAGGCACGTGGAAAGATCTACAAAAAAATAGTGGCATCAAGGCCAATTGTAGTACTTCCAACTGCCGCCACTGCAATTTTCTTTTTTTTGTGTTCCCTACTTTTTGTGAGTGGTAATAAGTGTGATCCGCTTGCTTGTTTTGTATTTTTACCTCCGTTTTTTTTTTCTGCAATGCTTTTGTTCTTCACACTTTTTTGAGTTCAATATAAATAGATACTGGTCAAAAGTAGTAGTTGTTGTTGTATAGATTTTTGAAAACCATACTTTTTTGAGTTGGTTTCATAGCTTTAAAACTTTAAAAGTGTGATTTTTGAAAAATATGTTACCTTTTTAACTGTAAAAAAACTCAAACTAAAATTTGATGCCATTTTAAAAAGATTTTTAACAGTTATTTCATAACTTTTTCTTTGTTGTTAAAAACTTGCTATTTTTGATTGTTATAGAAATTTTTAAAGTCACAAATATTTTTTCTATTGTTAAAAAAATTTATAATCACATCAAAAAAAGTGGTATCTCAAAGTCCTTTTTCCTACCAAACTTTCTTTGCATCACCTCCAAAATCGTTTTAAGTTTTGACAGCTGCCAAAAATATTTCCCCCCAAAAACTTTCCAAAAAAAGCTTTCTTTTCCCGCAAAAATATTTTTTGTTTATCCTTCGTCAATCAAAAGAAAAAAGCCGTTAAATGTTTATGCAAATTTTCCCCCAAATAAAATGACTTAAACTTGCGCAAGTCAGTTTCGGTGGTCTCCTTTTTTGTTTTTTCTTTGTTTAAAAAAATGTCCCAATTTCTTTTTTTTTCTTTTGTGTCGTTCTTGATTTTGTATATTGTAAAAATAAATAAAAATGCGAGAAATTAAGCTTCTTTAATCCTCTCTTTCTTCTTTTTTAATGAGTCTTTTTAGAGTTTTTTCGAAAAAAAGATTTTTTTCGAACCAAGTGATTTTTTTGCAAAAGATTTAATTGTTGCCAATTAATTGGCTAATTTGAAACTTATATTCCAATATTAAACTTTTTCAGCCGGTTTTTTGTTTTAAATGAATCCACTTGAAAATTTTTAATTATTTCCTGCATGCATTAAACTTGATCCATTCCTTCATTCATTCCTTGACCACTTGAAACGGCCTCGTTTAATTATGCCTCCATCAACAGCAGCTCCATCCACATCTTCTTCTTCAACAGCGACAGCAACAACAACAACGACAACAGCAAAAATTCAAACAATTGTATTATATCGTCGTCCGCCACCGCCGCCTTCTTCGCCTCCATTAATGCAAGCATCAAGTTTCACCGATTCTGAGCTTATAAATGAAAGCAATAATTTAATGCAACGGAAGCAACAACGACGATCTCGAAAGCCAACACTTGGCTTTAGCATTGTGGGTGGAACAGATTCACCTCGAGGGGCAATGGGAATATTTGTTAAGGTTTGTTTATTGCTGCTTCGAATTGAATAAATCAGTTTTTAATTTCTCAACACTTTAAATTTTAGACAATTTTTCCGCATGGAATTGCCGCTCAAAGTGGATTATTAAAAAAAGGTTTTATAAAATACTTTTATATTTTTGTGTTTAAAAGTAAAATTTTTAGGGGATGAAATATTACAGGTAAATAATTTCGACATGACCTCAAAAACGCATTCAGAAGCTTTACAAATTTTTCGAAAAATTGCAAAATTGGATATTACTTTAACGATTCGAAGAATTCCGGAAGCTATTATTGCACAAGATGTTCCAAGGTTTGTTTATTAAAAATGTTTTAATTTTGTTCCTTCCTTTAAAGGCACAAAGTGAATATTCATTTTTTTAATTGAAGTTAATAACTTCAAAATGTTAAATATTTTTAGGGCATCAACAACAACAACAACAGCAATGGCATCATCACCCGTTGATGATATAATCCAAACATATGATTATGATCAAGTTGATGATATTGATGAAATTACTTATTCACGTTCGCGTCGAAGCCAAAATAATTCATATCATCAAAAAAATCATAATCGATCAAATCGTAGTCATTCAACAAATGCACGTTTAACAACAACTCCATTAAAAACAAAAACCCCAATAAAAATGTATAAATTTGGTGATGATTCAACCCTTGATGGAAAACAGCAATGCCATCAATCACGTCGTCCATCATCCACCAATAACAATCATAAACAGGTATTTTGATTATTCTTTTTTTTTAAATAAATAATATTTGATTTCTATCGTTAAATTTTGATAATCGCTTAAAAGTCGCTTAATCGCATTTTTTTCACCTCTCTTTTATATTCAACAATGCCCTAATCTCTTTTTTTAAAGGGGACAACAACGACAAAACTGACTATATTCTCTTTTTTTTTTAAACAATACTCTTTTTTTTTATTGCTTCCAGCCGGGCTTCGCTAGTTTCAATAGAAAAAAAAAGAGAGGGAATCTGCAAAGCCGAAATTGATACAACCATGAAAAAAAGAATATATTGAATAGAATCGTTTAGAAAGATTATAAAAAAGATATTTTTTTAATCACACGGGGCAATAGAAAAAAAGGCTTTCCGGACACTCTCTCTCTTTTTTATATTGTATATTTATTGGCCGCTTCTGTTTCATGCTTGCTCCTGCTGCTGGCTTCAAGTCATCATCAGCAATTGCGCGATCGGTCGTTTTCGTTCAAAAAGAATATAAATTTGTTTCAATCGAGTTTCAATAACTCTCTTTTTTCTTTTTTCCACTTTAAAAAAATATAATATTAACACACTTGAGTGAGAAATGGTTCCTCCACCTTTTTTTGTTTTGTTTGTTTGTTTCTGATCCAATCCGGATCTCTTTCTTTCCTCTGTCGCTTCCTATTTTTTTTATTAAGCAAAAAAAAGTTTTTGAAACTGAAAAAAAATTTCGGTTTAATTTTTTATCTATTTTTAAATTTTATAAATTTGAATTTAACCTTGACAAAAAAAGATCTAACTTTTTAAATCCAAAAAGGTCAAGGAAAATCAGATGAAAAAAAAATGATGATACAGTTTTTTTGACTTTGACTTTAAAGACAGATTCTAGTTTTTGTAGTAGTATTTGAAAACAAAGTTTATGGGCAATAGTTTTAGGTCACGTTTTTTTGTATACTTCTGTCATCATACAACAATAGTATGATGAAATAAAATAATTTTTTAAATTTTTGTCAGATAAATTTCATCTTTGAATTAATATCTCCAAATTAAAGTTATGCCATTTGAAAATGTTAGAATTTTACTCAACTTACCATTCTTTTCCACATTCATCATTAGTTTACTCATTTACCAGTTTTATAAATCCGCTTCTTTAAATAGGTACATTCCTCTTTAATATATACCCTCATTCAACCACTCATTCTGCTTTTTTTCTTCCCAAAATTTGTTTATTATTGTTTTTTCTCGCCCCTCTTTTTTTTTCTTCCTTCAGAAGCCGTTAATCAGCATCTTTCAAAACAGTTGCTTCTTCTATAAAAAAATAATTTTGTTCTAAAAAAAGTATTCTTTTTTAAAAAAGAATTTTTTCGGAAGCTGTCTCTTTGAAGAAAAAACAATCACGGATTATCTCTTTTTTTTTTCTTCTGCTTTTAGTAAGCGACAAAAAAAGCGAGTCCAAAAAACGATGTTTTAAAAAAGTTAAACCTTTCAAATAATTTTGTCATTATTATTATTATTGATGGTGGTCTTTTTTATTTCAGGATAGAAAAATATTTGAAAGTGAATTTATTGTTTCAAATTTAAACAACGAAAAATTTAATATTAATAATAAAAATTGTAATGCGAAAATGAAAGCAAAAGTTTTATTGCATCGAAATTCTCCCCAGCAAAAACTCGGTTTAGGTAAACTTTTATTTTTTATGTCTTCAAAATTTTAAATATTCTCCAAATTTTTTAGGTGTTGCAATTGAAAGTAATGATGCTGATAATCGGTAAGCTGATTTTTTTATCATTTAAATCGTTGTAAAATTCTTTGAATTGTTTAAATATTTTTGAGTTTACTTTAAAAAGAATTTTTTCTGACAAAACTTTTCCATTGTTTGAAAATTCCATAATATTTGTGTTTTCCGTTTGAGACCAAAATGGAAAAACTTGATTGAATGCTAAAAACTAATAAAAGCTGCTTAAACCCATTTTTCCTTAACAGATGTCACAAACATATTATTTGATTCAAGAGGCCATTCCCTTTTTCTGCTTTGTCCTTTAAAAAACAAACCCATAAACAATCTGCACATTTTTTTAGGTTGGAAATAAATTTTTTTAAGTATTAAAACTGCTTCAATTTTTTTAATCTCTTTTCCTTTTTTTGACTTTTGCGTTTTGCATTAACATTTTTTTTATTGTTTAATGTTCCAAGAAAGAAAAGTGTGATAAAAGCACACAAAAAAATAAAATTCCATAAAAATTAATTTTTTAAAAATTGTTCCTTACCAGGGCTGTCCGGAACAAAAATCCGGAACAGCGGTTTTTATGGAAAAAATTTTTTTCTGGGCAGATAAAAACGTTCAATTTTTTTTGCAAATGGTTGATATTATTGATACTCACCGATTCCCCCAGAGTGTTTTTTCAACTATTCATTTTTAAAAAAATCCCGGACAAATTCCGGATTTTTTCCGGATTTGTTCCGGATTTTCGTAAGTCGTCCGGGATTTTTTTAAAAATCAATAGTTGAAAAAACATTCTGGGGGAATCGATGAGTATCAATAATATCTACTATTTGCAAAAAAAAATTGAGCGTTTTTATCTGCCCAAAAAAAAGTTTTTCCATAAAAACCGCTGTTCCGGATTTTTATTCCGGACAGCCCTGTTCCTTACATCATTTTTTGTTTTAGAGTTATTGCAGTTCGAGTTGAACAAATTGATCCTCGATCAATTGCTGAAAGTTCTGGACTTCGAGCAGGTGATCGAATTTTATCCGTGAATGGTGTGGATGTAACTCGTTGCACCAAATCTCAGTGTTTATCACTTTTTTCTAAAGCTGCCTCACAAGTTTCGCTAACAGTTTTTCCTGGACAAAAGTAAGTCTGTCTCTTTTTTTCAAATTTACAAATATCATGGAAAAAGAAAAGTAATTCAAAAAAACTTTTGCAAAAAAGTGATACAAAAAACGTGACTTTAAGAAAGTCATGTACAAAAAAGTTGTTATTTTTTTAACCTTTTTGAAATAAACTATCTTCTTAACTTTTAAATCTTTTTTTTTTCGGACTCTTTAAAGTATGACAAATACTTTTTCCATGATATTTGAAGGGGGATGGAAGGGAAAAGATGGGAAGAAAGAATGTGTGCCAGGTGACATCGAAAGCTGACAGTTCAAAGAAGGAAACTTTAAGCAAAAAAGGAGAAGCACTGATAAAAAAATACTCAAACTTTTTTCCCTTTCTCTTTGTCATCAATTTAAGAGTCACGTCCTCCTTTTTTCTCCCTTCTTCTTCTTTCCTTCCATCATCAAAGTATTATCAAAAATATCCTTTAACCCTCAATTTTATTTTTCAGCCTTCGTTCAACGTCTCCCAATTTTCGAGGTTTGTTTCCTTTCCTTATTTTTCAGCATCAGCGTCAGTTACTACACTTCTGTTGTCAGCTGTCTTTTTTTTAAAAAAACACCAAACACGGGTTTGGCCAATTAATACAACAAAAAAATGACTATTGTATAAAAAACGAATTTAAATGGGGAGTATTTGTTTTTTTATTCATCGATTTGAAATTCGATGACTGTCTCCAAAAAAAATTGGATAATTTTTAATGATAAAAATTGACTCCCATTTTTTATTTTGTTTTTTATTTCTCTGTAAAAAATGAAAGGAAGCTAGTTTTAGAAATGATAAAAACAGAGATCGGAAAAGTTATATGAGAGAGGAAGAATAAATTGCATTTTTACTTATCTATCTCCCCTCTCCTTGCAACCAAATGAATTTATCCTTGTTTATTGCAAGAATAAAACGGAAGACCTCCTTCCTTCCTTTTTTTTTCTTCAATCCTTCCTTCCTTCCTCCTCTTCATCAATGGAGTCATTCAATGAGTGACTGAAAAAATGGGCCACTCATTCGATTGAAATCAAAAATATAATAAAAGCGATACACTTGACAATTCCCCCCTCTTCCCTTCATCCCTAAAGGGTCGATCAAAAGATACAACATAAAAAAATATTTTGTTACTTCCATATCTTTTTTGTTTTGTTTTGGAGGAAAAAACTTTTGGAAAAATTGAAATTTAAAACAAATCCATCTCTTTTTTTGAATAGCCTTTTTTTGCGATCGGATCTCTCTTTCTTTTTTTTTATGGATTGTAAAAAAATGTTCAAAGCTTTTGTTAGGTACTTTTTTTCTCTTTTTCATTTTTTTCGGATGAGAAAACAAAGCCTTTTTTAAAAAGAAAAAAAATAAGGCTAAATTTTGCTTTCGATGGTTTATATTTCCCCCCCAAAAAAGAAAGGACACCAATCGTGATTTGCTTTTTTTGTAACAAAAATCTCTGCTATATTTTTTAAAATGAAAATATTTTAGAAAATTCAGAAATGTTAATTGAATCTCCAAATAAACGTCGAGATGATTCCCCAACCCATAGTGATGATAGCGGCTTTCATGGTGCTATTGGTGATGGATATGTAAGCGTTTTTGCTGCTGCGGCAGAACCACAACAACAACATTCTCGAACTGGTAGTATTTTTGATGAAATGGATCGACGAATTGCGAAAAGGTAAAATTTTTACTTTTTAAATTAATATTAAACGTTAAAAACCTTTTTTTGTTAAATCCAAAATTTGTGTTTTAAAAATTATTTAAAACACCAAACTTTGTAAACCTGAAAAATTTAAAAAATAATTCAGATTTAACATTTTTAACCTTAAATGATATTATAGTCGAACATTTGGCCTTTTATCACCACTTAAACTTGATTCTTCAACAATGAATTCAGAAATTCAGTCAAATCCTTCGCCCCGTCCAATTTCACGTGCATCACAACAGCCATCATTAATTTCACAAATTGAAAGTGAAATGGAAATTAAACGTGCAAATGCCGCAGCAAAAGCCAGTATTACCGCAATTTCAAAACCTCAAATAAGTGTAAATAATAATATTGAAGCTGTAAAATATTCTTCTCAATCACCACCACCACTTCCATCCCAGCCACCAATAAATCCATTTGAAGATGAAGAAAAGCCAAAACAAATTGTTACAACTGCTGCAATAAATCATTTTAATAAAAATGAAAATCCACCAGCAGTAATGATTCCACGACGAAGCACAAATCCATTTGAAGATGACGAAAAAGATTCATCAGAATCAGAAATTGAAAAAAAACCACAAGAAGAGCAAATTGCAGAAATGCATTTTGGAGGTGATTCATCACCAATTCCACCATCAATTTATGAACCAATGTCATCAGAAATGGAACCACTTAACCAAAGTACACTTCGATCTTTTATTACTTCAAAAACTTCAAATTCGTCGTCATCTTTCAATGGTTTACGGAAAACAAGCGGAAATGGAAATGGACTTCGAACAGGATGGCAAGAAATAAAAGAGAAAAATCGAGAAAGAAGTTCATCACCACCAAAATCTCCTCCAACATTGTCTCCCATGCCAAGATCACCAAAAACAACTCCACGAACAATTGGTGTCAGTAATCTTGTTAAACAGGTATGAATGATTCTATTCACGTTTAATTTAAATATTAATAGAGCCATTTTAGTTTGCATCATTACAAAATGGTGAGATTCCTGCCCCTTCAATACCCGCTCCACCATCTCCACGTTCACCTGGGATTCGAGGACCCTATGCCCAACAAATTTCAACAACATTTGAAGAACGCCGACGTGCAAATGGAAACAGAAGTCCAAAATCTCCAAGGGTTATTGTTTCATCTGAAACTTTAAGATATTCTCCTTCTTCCAATTCTGCCTCTCCAAAACCATTAGATTCAAGACGAACAAGTGAAAATAATACTTTTCAATATACTTCAAATTCATCTTCAATTCCTCCTCCTCCATTATCGCCCCGACGAGAACGATCTCCACTTCGAAGTTTTGAAGATTCTAAAAAACAAACTGAAGGAATTTGTTTAGAATCTCGAAATGTTACAATTGTTCGACAAACTTTAAATGAAAATATTTCACCACCAAAAACAGTTGTTGGAAATTTGGATTTTTCAAAATATGCGGATATTAAACCAATTGGAAGACCTATGGATTCAACGACCGATGAATCAGAAGATGAAATCAAACCAAAACATTTATCACAAAAAGAAGAAGAAGAATCAGAAATTGAAGTTAGCGAAGAACAAATTGCAGAAATAAAAAGAACGTTAAAAAATGATTTTGATAAATATAATATTTTTACTGTTATCCTTCAAAAGGATAAAGGTTTTGATGAATCAAGTGTTGGCTTAATTTTAACTGCGGCAATTACACAATCTGAAAGTTATATAACTGCAAGTTTATAATCATTTAACAGTGATAAAATGATAAAAAACAACTACACATTTTTAGATTCAACGTGTAATTATTGGAAGTATTGCAGATAAAAGTGATAAGCTGCAAAAAGGTGATCGAATCTTTTTTGTTCAGGGTCAATCAACTTCACATGTAAGCTTAAAAATATTCGTTTTGAGACATAAAAATTAAATTTATGCAAATTTTAGTTGACTGCATCTGAAGCTCGTGAAATTATTAAAAGACCAGCTTCAAAAGTTCACTTAATTGTTGGCCGATATTCTAAAGCTATAATTATCGGATCGGATTCAATTGCGGCTCGAGAAGCTGTACCAACTTGTAAGCTTTCTTCTTTCAATTTATAAACTATTAATCTATTTTTCTAGTCACTGATGATCCAGCAACTTTACAATATTCCACAGATCCAATTAAAGTTGTTTTACGTAAATCTGATCTTGGATGTGGAATTGCAATGGATGGCGGATTTGCTTCACGATATGGAAATCGTCCGATTGTTGTTAAAAAGATTTTTTCTGTTGGTGAAGCAGCTCGAGATGGAAGGCTTAAACTTGGTGATCAAATTTCTGCGATAAATGGAATTTCAATGGAAGGAAAAACGCAATTAGATGCATGGAAAATTTTAAAGTCATGCCCAGAAGGAACCGTAGAATTTGTGATTTATAAACGAATTGAATAAAATGCAAAAAATGCCCGCAAATTTTGGTGCAATCTTTCTAATTTGAAAATATATATATATTTATCGGTGATGTTTAAAGAATAATAACAGATTTAAAAATTCAAAATTATTGTTTTACAAAAAAAGATTTATTCAATAAAATTATTTAAAATATTTTTCAAATTTGGAAGAGCATTTTATTTTAAACCTCTGTAAAAAAAGATGTCACAAAAATATAAATAAAGAATATTATTATGCAAAAATCCTATGAAATTCTGAAATTAATCATTTTTGAAGTCGTTAAACAATTCACTTGAATTAATTACAAATAAATTACTAATCTCAGCATTTTATCACATGACAAAACATCCAATATAATTTATTAATTTGCATGCGAGAATAAAAATTTTATTTAAAAATTGATTAATATAAAACATTTATGAAAAAAATTTATTTGCAAAGTATTTTTTTGATTCAAATGTATATATTTTAATTATAATAAAACATAAATTTTTGGAGTATAATATTATTATAAAATTTAGCCAAATTCTAAATAAAATTCTATTCTTTCGTAAAACTTTCATCACATTATTTTTGCATTTATCAATAGAAAAAATCTTTACCTTTATTTTTTAATAATGTTTCCTTCTGTTATTATTTTATTCAGACTTAAATGTTTTTAAAAACAAATTTTAATTTTAATTTGTATAATAAAAGTCTCTGTTTTGCTTTTTTTAAGTAAATTGATTAATAAAATATTCAAATAAAAAATTAAATCAATGAAATTATTTTCAAAAAAATCTTTAGTGATATCTTTTGTTATTCTTTCAAAGGAAAGAGACTGCGCGTCTTCGTTTTTCGAGTGCATCAAACAAAATATTTATTACAGCGTCAAAAAAAATTCTCCCTTGTTCTTTTACGTTTTTTGGAGAGATTGAAACATTTTTTCCTTTACAAAATTCGAATCAATTTAGACATTCTGTCTATTTTCAAGAAGAAAGGCTTTAAATATTTTATTTTAAAAAAAAATTAAATAAAAAAAATTATTAGATTATTTTACATGTATTTTTATCATAACAAAAAATTAACAATAACCGTCATTTTATTAATCCATTTTTAAATATTTGAAGAGAAATAATGCTTTATTGTACTTAAAAAACACGTTTAAAATATTCAATAAAATACACAGTAAATTAATTATTAATTTTTGTACTTTTTCTTTACTTGATTTGGGTATGTCATTTTTCTTTCACCGAAAATACTCTCGGATAAATGAAATAAAAAATATGAAAAAAGCAAAAAATAACAAAATAAATACGCACTTATTACATGTTTCAAATAGATTTTATTGAAAAAAAACAACTGTAAAACCCAAAAACTGTATAAACTACAGTTACGCACAAAAGTTTTTGCCTCCTTTGAAAATTAGCTGTAATTATCAGAAGCGATAGTTCCAAAAAAATAGCGATACAAAACTTCAAGCTCTCATGTTTTTGAAATACATAAATCAGTATATCAAAATAAAACTTTGGTGAATGAAAAACGGTACTCAAAATATATTTGGATATCCAATGCATAAATGAGTTTTTTTATACATCTGACTTCAGAAGTGTTCTAATTGATTGGAAAAATGGTCTTTAAACAATTTTACAAACTTTTTTGAAATGAAGTTATTTTTACTTCAAATATTTTTATGTAAAACGATGACCTAATTTACAAAATCATTATTAATGATAGTTAATTGTTTAGTTATTTTTAATCAGCACGTTTTTAGCAGATTTGCTCCAAAAAAAATTGAGTTCACTTTATTAAAAAAAATCGGCACTTTCATAGTTATCAAAAAACAATAAAATATTTATAGCAATGGAAAAAAAAACTAAAGCAAATGTTAGAACCAATATTTCTTCGGCAAAAGAAAAAAGTGCACAAAAACTAAAAAGACTTTTATTTTTTCATTACACACTTTTCAGACACTTTTTGGTCGCTCTTTATTTTTTAAAAACATTCTAAAAATGAAGGAAGAACTAAAGGCTGCTAGCATTTGTTGATCGAAAAATCAGTTAACAAAAAAATGAATAAAAAGATACAGAAAAATTTAGTTTCATTCTTTTCAGCTTTTTTTGCTGCAACTTTTATTTTTTTTGAATATTTTATTATTGGGTACTATAATCGTTATCAATGATCAACAGTATCACTTATGGGGCACCGGATTAATTTGTGATTTGCCAGTCAGGGCATCACATTTAAATATGGGTGACCCAATATTTAAAAGTGATGCCCAGATCTATACTTTTCAATAACAAAAGAAAAAGTTATTTAAAAATTTACAAAATTATTGCACCAACTTTTTTCTTTTTTTGCACTTTTCTTACAAGAAAATTACAGCGTGCAATTCTCATACAAGTTTCTTGCAAATGCCGGTGCCATGCATGATTCTTAACACTTTTGCAAGTGAAGGTCGGGTAGTTTTTGTCTGTTGAGTCAAATTGTTTTGCTGCATCGCAATTAACATTTTGCCATCATTCGTTTCAAGAACGTACTTTTGGCTCCAGATTTAAATCACTTTTTTTAAAACTCGAAACAAATTCGAGAAAAAAAAGTTGAACAAAAAACGAATTTCAAGTTAGAGAAAAACATGAAACGGTGTCAAAAAGGACGATTTTGAAGCCTGATTGTTTCTAATATGTTTCAGGGGATCTATGAATCCACTTGATCATTGAAAAAACGAACCTTTAAAAAAACGCGAAACAATTGTTAAATAAAAAAAGATTTATTTAATAAAAGTTATTCAGAATTTTTTAACAGTGCAAAAGCAAAACAATAAAAATTATGAAAAAACGATGTAACAAAACATGAAAAAAGATTAAGCAACGATGTTTTTGAACAATATTAAAATTAAGGAGTAAAAAATTAATATTAAAAAGTCGAACAGAACATTATAAAATTCTTAAACAATACAAAAGCAAATTGAAAAAAATAAAATCAAAGTTGATAAAAAAAAGTTGAATTCATAATAAAAAAAGAATTTCACCAAAAAATGTAAATCAAACATGCACCAATAAATATTGCAATTGGAAGTGGAAAATAAAATGCCAAAATTAAACCAATTGCAATGCCACAGGCAGTCGAACGTGGATTATCTAAAATTGGTTGTGGCAATATTGTAATCATTATTGAAGGATTTATAAAGAATGTCGAAGGCTCCTAAAAAGTTGTATAAATTATAAAATGAAAAAATAACTACAACACGTTCAAATTAAATGCGCGACATTTTCAAATAAAGTTTTGGAAAAGTTTTTATAAATTCTGTGAACTTAAAGCTTATTTTAAGCTCAATTTGAAACAAAGAAAAAACCCTATCAATCAGAGGTGTAAACTGACGGCCAGGCCGTTACTTTTTCAGGCCCGCCGCAATATTTTAACAGAAAATAACGGTAAGGGGGTACTCTTTGAAAAAACTAGAAAAATGAACCAAAAAAATCGCAAAGTAATTTAAGGGAAAAAAACGGAAAAAAATTAGTTAAAATTTCCTAAATAAGTTTAAAGAACATAGAAAAACCCTATATTTCGAATGTTAGAAAAAAAATTTTAGTGTAGAAAAAATTTTTTAAATTTATCGAGGCCGGCCGCTTTTAACACCTTTGCTATCAATAGAGTTACTGCAGTTAAAATAAAAATGTGTTACGTTCAGAAATGTAAAAATGCCGGTTTTTTGTTGAAATCGATAAAAATATTACATCTATAAATTTGTAGTAAAAATTAACATTTAAATTTTAAAAAATAAATTGATAGTTTTGAAATAAAAAATTACTCATAATTTCAGTTTTCTTTGCATTTTTAAATCCTCATTTCTCTGTTGTTCACGTTTAAAGAAAATTTTTGTCAAATTTGTGTAATATTTAATTTTGGTAGTCACTTCCTTTTTCTTTGTAGAAAATTTTTTGTTTTTCTCACTTTTTTGTCGCTCTTTAAAAACATACTAAAAATAAAGACAGAACTAAAGGCTGCTATATTTGTTGAATCAACAAAAAAATGAATAAAAAGATGCAGAAAAATTTAGTTTTATTCTTTTCAGCTTTTTTTGCTGCAACTTTTATCTTTTTTGAATATTTTATAGCTTTTTTTTTTGTCGATGGCGGTCCCTATTTTTATTGACTATCTTTTTTAACATAAGGTAATTTGTTAAAAGCGATACCAAAGATTTAACAAAAAAGCAGCATGCTTTGGAAAAATAAAAACATGCAATATCATTTTTTATAAAATTAGAAAACGGTGTTAATATTGGACTTTTTCAACTTTATAAGCAAAAAAAATCCAGCAGCAATAATTTTGTTTTAAAAAATTATTTTTCTAATCGCTAAAAACTGGAAATTTTGTTAAAACAAAAAATTTAAGTTCTATCAAATTTCTCAAATTTTTTGTACAAAAAGTATGAAATATTTGTAACAAATAATCATATAGGATTTTGCAGATTATTTGTCACAAAAAGTTTACACATAAAATATAACGAATTAATTAAAAGTTCCAGCTAAAAATTGGAAAAAATTGTTAATGACTTTTGAAAATCGTAAATTTCTTGTTATTTTCGTTCAAAGAAGATTTTTCCAAAAAATTTAACCTATAATTTTGGCTGTCATTTATAGTTGTTTCTGTCAAAATGGTATTTTTTGCAGCTCTCAATTCTTCTTCGCTTTTTCCTTATTTTTGATCTTTGTTTTAAACTAACTAAAAACAAGGAAAAAAGGCGAAAAGCGTAAACACGTCTTTCGAAAAATCGATTGACTAAAAAATGTAAAAGGGGAACAAAACTGTCATAAACATTTCTTTTGCAGCCGTTCTTTCTTCATATTTTTTTGAATATTTAAAATTTTTTATAAATCGTTTTTTAAATTAGAATAACTTTTTGAAAGTTATGTCTATAAAAAAATATAAAACAAAGATAATTTAATATTTAATATAAAAATGTCAATTTGTTACTGAAGAATACATTTTTAATGTATACAGTAGTAACAAATGTATATAGTAATAAATATTATTAAATCTTATACAATATTACCTTATTTTACGTTTTTAAGTTGATTTAAACGTCTTTTTACAAATATCGTGGAAAAAACAAATTAAACCTCAAAAAATTATTAAAGAAGTGGAGATAAAAAGAGAAACACAAAGGAAAGAAGTGAACACAAAAGTTTGAATTATTTAGTAAAAACGATTTTCTAAAAGTAACACAAATATAAAACTTTTCCCATTTTTTAACTTTTCCAATTTTTCTATCACACAATTTTAATAAAATTCAAGTATATAAGAATCGATAAAATACGTTTGCAATAAAAACGAAAAACAAGTATATTATAATAAATTTATCCAACAAAAAACCGTTACAAAAAGTAACAACAAACACTTTCAATCATCAGTTTTAACAGAACTTTTGAGTTTAGTCCAAGAACCCTTTGAAAGGGTAAAATCATCACGTGTTTGCATTTCAGCAATTAAGTAATCACTTGCTTTTACATTGCCATAAGATTGAAGGACCAAAGTTCCACATTTTTCAAGAGCCAAATACCATTTAACTCCTTTCATTTTCTTTAATGGACTTGGAGTTTTCGGAATTTCAAATTTTAAACGAGTAAATCTTTGCTTGTTGGATGTTGAAAGAACAATAAGTGAATATCCATCAGGTTCAATTGCTTTTTGAATTCCAAAGACATCAACAAAAGCACCAGTAAGTGTTTTACCATTATTTTCAGCAACCACTAAAAGAATATCCGTGTAAAACACAAAACAACATTTCATATTTGTTATTGCATATTTAAATGTTAAAATTTAAATACAAAAAAATTAACTTACTCCGATATGAAAAAACACGTTCAGCTTCATCAACAGAAAGGATACCATTCTTGACTAAAAAATATGAAGCAATTATTTTCAAATATTAAAATATTAAACATACCAACAAAATCAGTTAAAAACATTTTACTCATTCGATAAAATTCAACATATGGAATAATGTTTGAAAATTCAGCTTTCATAGTTTTTTCAAAGTCATAGCTTGCACTATTATTAAACCAGAAAAACTTCTTTGCATGAGATTGCTTTTCAACTAATCGATAAATCTAAAAAAAAACATCAAAAAGAGTTCAAAAAAAACAAAGTATTGAACATACCGATTGAAAAAATTCTTCTTCATTATTATAACGCTTTCGAGCATTTAAAATAATATTTTTTAAATCATCCGTTCTAAAAATGAATCCATTTTCAACTAAAATTGATTGTTTGTATATTAAAATAAATCGTTCACTAAAAACTAACCAACAAAATCAACCAAAAATTCAAAAGACATTTCAGTAAATTTAACAAATGGAATACATTCATTCAATTCTTTTAAGACAGCATTTTTGAGATTAAACTTTCCTGCAGGATTTTTTGTTACTTGCTTTTCCCTAACATATTTTTCAGCAACTGAATATAACTAAAAAAGGGTTAAATAGAATAATATTAAATTTAGAAAAAGACATACACTTTTGAAAAAAATTTCTTCTTGTTCAGGACTTCTTTGGCATTTCAGTAAATGATTATACATTTCAGATGGAGAAAAAAGGAATCGCTTTTCAACTTAAATATAAAATCTCAATTAAAATATTGAAAAAGAAAAAAAAACATACCAATATTTTCAATCATAAATTCAAGTTTTATTTGAGAAAATTTGATATATAACGATTTATCAAATCTTCTTTTAACATATTTATTGACATTAAGATTTGGATTGACAGATAACGCTTTAGCAGCTTCAGCTTCTGCCAATTTAAAACCCTACAAAAATCAGAATTTACAGAAAAACAAAACAAAAACTTACAGTATTAAATAATATTTCTTGATCTTTATTTTCTGCTACGGTTGATAACATGCAATATAACTTTTTTACAGGAAAAAGAAAAGCTTTTGGAACTAAAATATTTTTAAACGAGCATTTAAATGAGAAAAACTAACCAATAAATTCAATTAAAAAGCCAAAGGACATATTGTAAGAATAATGAAAATTATTGAGAAATTGAGACATTTCAGCCTTAATAATATCATTAAGATCAATCATTTCATCAGTGGTTAATTGTTGCTTTTTAATAGCTTCCATTTCTGCCAATTCGTAAACCTGAAATAAATCATAATATTATTCTAAAAACAGAAAAGAAAAATGTTACTTTTTGGAAAGCTTTTTGTTCTTCAAGTTTAGTCTGCTTTTCAGATTTTGACAAAGCTTTGCACAATTGTGTATGAGAAAAAAGAAATTCTTTATCAGCTAAAAAATAAACTATTACAACAAAGTTTTATGCTAAACTAAAAACATACCAAGAAATTCTGTTAAGACTTTAAAACAAATCATTGAAAAATCAATACGTGGAAAAACTTCATCGAATTCCTTTTTGATAGCTTCTTTAAGATCAGCTTCTGGATCAGCCATTTGGGTTTCCAATGCATGCTTTTCAACTAATTCATAGATCTAAAATATTTGTAAATTTAATTTTATTACATTACTAAACATTACTTACTAATTTTATAAAATCCTCTTCCTCATGAGTTATGTCATGAGCTTTCCACATTCTGATTGAAAGAGATAAAGCTTGAATAGATACAGAAAGCGAAAAAAGGAATTCCTTTTCAACTAAAAACAAAATTAAAAAAGAAAATAACAAAAATACATACCAATCAAACTTTTAACAGATTCATATTTCATATGAGCGAATTTAATAAGTGGAAGAATTTCAGATAATTCATTCTTAGTAGTATCATCCGTATTAAAATCTTGTTCATCACAAACAGCATGCTTAATTAAAGCTTGACCTTCAGCCCATTTATAAACCTAAACAGTGCGTCAAAAAACTATACAATACCGTACAAGAACATACAGCTTTAAAAAAATCTTCTTCAGAATCAGATGGTCGTGTAAAACTTGATAAAATTTTAATAACACTTTTTTTAAGAGTTAAAAACTTCTGAACTTTAATCAATTCTTTTAAATTCCTTCCAAAGAAACATTCAAGAGATTTATTAAAATCGTTCAATGAATAACGTTCTTGAAATTCCAACATATCAAAGAAGTTTTCCAAAGTACATTTCATTTTTGATAAGTAAGAATCACAAAAATCACGAAGGGTTTGAATTCCATAGAATTCTGCCATGTCTGTTAATTGAAAGATATTTTCATCAGTTAAATCGCAGCCACCAGAATAAAGAAAAGAGAGGAATTGAAAGAAATTATCAGAAGAATAGGCTTCAATTTTTACAGTTCTGTCATCATTATTTGACCAACGATCAGAAAGCATAGCATTCAAAGTTTCAGATACAGAAATTATAAGAAATTTATGGACATAAATTTTCTAAAATAGAGGATACAATATATTAAAGTCATTTAAACAATATGAACAAACCTTTCCATCAACAAATTCAAGAGTAAGATCAAAGTTACCAGTTTCTGGATTTTGTTCCTTGAAGATTTCATATCGTTGAAGTTGAAGTTGATATACATTTTTTTGTAAAACTAATGTTTTACCTGGAAGATTTTGTAAAGAACGGTAATCGTGATTATGATCTTCATAATCCATTTTGGACGTTATAACTAAAAATTCATATACATAAGCAAATTAAATGATAAAGACGTTATTCAAAAATGACTTTAAATGAATATAAAACGCGCAATGAATTTTAGACTCTTAATATTTATGTAGCACGCAATGTGAATATCGTTTGACTCTGAAACAGCTGTTAGTCGAATTTTCGCTGTACAACAACGCTGTTTAAAAATTTTTTGGCAAATTTTAATCGTTTCAAGAATTTTCTAACGGCGTTTTATTCAAAATTCATGCTCATTGTTTTTTGCCACGGATTATTAAAGTGGGATAAACTCGGATCAGTATGAACAAATCTGGACCCCTAAGTACATGTACTATTTTGTAAAAAATAAAATTTTGTTGAACACACGCTTTTGGATCTGTAGTTGTCAAATGCAAAACTTTTTTAGTTCGTTTTTAGTACACATTCTTAATTAGGAACGCGCGCAGTAAGAATCTTAATAGTTTTCATTTTCTGGACTAAAGATTTTTCGTAAAAATAAACTTAAACAAATAAATTTAGCTTTTAAATTTCAACATGGGTTAAAAAATAACATGATTTTGGGAGATATGCATTCAGTTGTTTTGACGAAAATTTCCACACATACTTAAATAAAAGGATGTTCAATTAAAGCTGGAAACCGTTTTGATTATTTTGAGAAAACTAAAATGGTTTATTTAGCTTATTCATTATTGTTTTTACTATAAATTTCATTATTTAGTGATAATATTTTCTTGTTATGTATGTGTCTATCAAAAAATATATTTTTATTAAAAGAAAAATAATCAACAATTTTCTAACCTTTTAATTACATGTATTTATTTAAAAAATTAGAAGCAAAAGGTAGGGTTTAAGTATTTTAAAGAAAAAGAAGAAAAGAAATGAGAATCTGACAGATTCTAGTATGATAAACAAAGTACATATAATGAATTCTAAAAAAGGGCAGTAAAAAAAACGATATATTATTTTGCGTTCGACAAATCTCTATTATTTATTGTTTGAGGAAAAAAAATTAAGTAAATCGTTGCTTTTCATCAAAATTATTTGTATCAACTTCATCGATTGTTGGCGGGGGAGCATGGGGTAATCGAAGGGGATCTTTTTCGGAACGTGGAATTCGAAGGGTTTCAGCTTTTGCTGCTTCTTCTAAAATATTTTTTATTGTATAATCATAACGTCTCCAAAAATAATTTACCCTGTAAAAATTGTTGCCAAAGATGATAAACAAGATCAGTGGTAATTAAATCTCCAGCATTTGAAGCGATTAAACGAAGCAGGAAAACTCCATCATGTCGAAGATATGAATCAACAAATTTATTTACAGGTCCTTGAGATTCTGATGGCACAAGACCATATACTCGAAGATATTGGGTAATAAATGTATGATGTTGATCTTTTGAAAATGACATAATTATCCAATAAATTAATGATGCAATCGTCGCAATTAAGACAATCAAAATCCACCACCATACAAAAAGGTATACCTTTTCATTAAACATATTTATCATCTAAAAATTTAAGAGTAGAAGCTTGTTTTTAAAAAAATGGGATTACCAAAACACATTGAACTGTATGTCGATGTTTGTTTCCGAGAACTCGAACTTCAAAATCACACATTGTCACTCTAAAAAACTTGTTCAATATTTCAATCCATGTTTAAGAATTCTTTTTTAGAAAAAGAAAAGAACGAAAATGTACTATTTTGTTTCATTTGTTTTTCTGTAAATAATACTCACAGTTGTTCATTAAAAAACAAAAGAGTAAAAAACTAAATGACTAACAAAAAAAACAGAAACTTTTGCTATTGTCTTTAAAAAATAGAAAACACAATAAAGTTTTCAGGAATCGGTTTTCAACGAACTACAATAATCAAAAGGTAATTACCTTGGAAAATGTCCAGATTCTTCCCATTCTCTTCCATAAGCTAAATCTCGAAGAATTTCAAAACCCCAAAATGTATAATTTGTTGAAAGGAATCGATTAAGAATAATAAATTGAAAGCCGCATTGAATGACATAAACAAATTTAATAAAAAGATATAGAAGATTAAGATAACTTCCACGTCGAGTTAAAAATGATACAGGAGTATTCTTTAAAATATTTTGTTGAACTCGAAGTGAATCTCGAAGATGGGTTGCAACAACTTCAACAGAATTTTTTCTTTTATCAATTTGCATATTTCCAACATCATCACACATATTTACGATTGATTTAACAGCAATTCCAGATTGCCAATTCAAAATTCTCCATATTAATGATGGAAGATAAAAGAGGATTCCTTGAATTCCCAAAACAAATGGAACCCATTGATAATATCCTAAATGGGATAAATTAAAATATGCAAATTTGTATTTGAAAAAAAAAATATCAAAGTTCGAAAATCAATTTTCTCACCAATTTCTCGATCTTCACGTTCTTGAACATCTTTTGGAATGTAATGATTTAATGGAAGGAAATATGTATTCTGCAAAAAATCATCTCTCACATTTATCAATTTTTGAAAAAGTGTAAAAATGGACAAACCTGAACAAAACAATAATTTTCAGAGTATTGTTCCCACGCTCCGGTAAACTAAAAAAAATGATTAATGATAAATTCGTGTGAAAGAAAAGGGTGGATCAATGTTCATTGAAAAAATATCACAGACCAACAAATTGTCTTTTTTTAAAAGAAGGTGGGTGGTTTTTTAAGTAAAAGTTGTTTAATGTGAATTCCAAAAAAAGCTTACTTGTGCTGGAATCCAACATTGAATTGGTTGTCCAACATATTGTTTTGCACTTAAAGTTAAAGCAAAAATAATAAAAATTAGTGGTGTATAATAATAATTTAGCCTATCAATTATATCATCATCATATTGTGGCTTTAAACCTTGAAGAAATCGATCAAGAAAGATCATGGTCTTTCAAGGATTTCAACTATTTTGTTAAAAGCCTTGATTAAACTTTTTTCCCCTAAAAAAATTACATCAACTTTTTTTTAGAAAACGATAAATCTCTGTATTTTTTTTTCATGGAAATATTTAAGGGTTGATAGAAACTTTTTTTGCTGATACAAACACACGCAAAAACGAAACAAAAAAAGTAGGAGAGAAAGATGAAATTCTTTCATATTTTTTTTTTCGATGAAGGACACAGAAGGAACAAAAATTTTTTTATGAAATGACAGACAGACGCCAAAAATTTTCGCTTTTTTTTCGATGATTGAAAAAGAATCAGACAAACGCTGCTCATCGGGCGGTACTTTCAAGGACGAATTTTGTGATTCCCCCTTCTATTTTTATTTTTCGTTGTGACACATGAAATTTTTTAGTTTTTAATAGTTGCAAATGTAGAAGGAAAAAAAGTCATCCTCTTGTAACATGAAAACAGTGAAAAAGAGAGAGAGAGAGAGTGCCGGCATTCTTTCTCTTTTTGGACAGTTTTTTTTATTACACGGAAGCAAGAATATTGAAACACGTCTGAAAAGTGTCTCGCTTCCATATTTTTTTAAGTGAGTCGATTTTGTACAAAATTGAAAAAAAAAGATGCAAATGAGAGGAAAAGAATTGTTCTTTTATGCTTTTCGGTTTTTCACATTGAATTATAAATTCTAGACTTCATTGAAATTCAAAGTGATTATCTTTTTGTTGATAAAAATTTAATATACTAAAAAATAATTCACATAAAATTCAAAGCTTTTAATATTTTTATTATTTGCAAAAAAATCAAAAATCGTAAATTCATAGAAGAAAAAAAACTAGACATAAAACGAGTGTGGCAGGAAAATATCAAAAAAAAAGTATCCATTTGATTATAATAATTTTCAACTTTTTTCGTTAATCTTTTAATACAGATGACGTAATTAATATAATATTAAATTCTCTAACTCTGAATGTTTATTCTTTTAGCAAAGGTTTTTTAGCTGAAAGTGATGGATCTTCCATATAAGGTGGAAGTTGATTTCGTCCAGTTTTAAGATATTCTTGCCATAAAGCTGCAACCAAATCACATGTAACAAGATCACCAGAATTTTTTGAAATTAAACGAATTAAAAAAAGTCCATCTTTTCGAAGGGTATGTTGTACAAATTCTTTTATTTGATGTCGACGAGAAATACTTCGAGGTGAGATATCAGGTTCAATCTAAAAAAATTATCAATGAAGAGATGCTGCAAATTGGACAAAAGCATTACTTTTTCAAGATAATTTCCAATCATATTTATGTCTGCATTTGATGAAAATGAATCAATAAACCACCCAATAAGGCTCATAAATGAAACAACAGCAAGAACAAAGAAAACAAACCATAAAAGTACAAATATTTTTTCATTAAACATATTTATCATCTGTAAAATTTGTTTTTGGATTCTAAAAATTATTTTTTTTGAATAATTACATACCAAAACACATTGAACAGAATGCCGATGAAGATTTCCTAAAACTCTTACAGCAAAATCGCACATTGTAACACGAGGAAAATTTCCAGTTTCAGGCCATTCTCTTCCAGCTGCTAAATCCGTCAAAACATTCCAACCCCAAAAAAGTGATTCATTTCCAAGCATCCATTTTACAATAAAAAATTGCAATAAAGCATTTAATGCAAATAAAGCTTTTACAAACTGCAAAAAAATATTAATTTTAATAAATTTTACATAAATAAAAAATTGCTTACAAGATATGTTGTAACAACAATTTGTCCTTCAATTTTTGATTTAATCCTTGATCCAAGTGATGCAGTAACATCATGATCAAAAATTAAAAATCTTGCGACAGTTGCAATATTTTTTTGTCGATCTGTTGAATCCATATTTGCTTTAATTGAACAGGTTTCACAAATTGCTTTAACTTTAAATCCAACAGAATTATATACAGATCTCCAAAGAACAACAGGCAAATAAAATAGTAAAGCTTGGAAGGCAAGAACAAATGGAACCTAAAATTAATAGAATATTTTTGAAACATATGTAAATTTTTCAAACCCATTGATAATAGCCAATTTGTCGATCATCTCGATCTGTATGATTTTGTGGAATTGGAACAATATGATTTGCAATATCAAAATAATTGTCGGTTTTCACATCTGTGAATGCAACAAAATACGTATTCTGCACAAAACTAAAAAATAAAATAGAAATGTTTTGTTTTGCCCTTTGAGACAAAAAACGGAATTTTGGTACATTGCCAAAAAGGCGAAAAGTTCAAGAATAAATAAAGGTCAAAATTAAACATTGTAGTTCAAGGAAAAGGTGTCAGAATTTAAAAATATTAAACTTACCAGTAATCTAACGTATATTCCATCCACCATCCTCTGTAATAAGCTGGAAACCAACACTAAAAACGATAATACCATAAGAATTTATGTTAAAATTTCTGAAATGTAAATACAGTAGCACTTACTTGAATAGGTTGACCAACAAAGCTAAAAATTTTAATAAATTAAAACTTTTTGAAATTCAAACAAAAAGACATACCTCCATCCAGAGATAAAAACAGATGCCACAATTAAGGTGGTTGTTGTATAACAATAATTTAGACGATCTGTAAAATCTCCATCTGGAAGGGGGGCAACTGCAGAAAGAAGTGATGTAACAACATTCATTTTCCTTTCTGAAGCCTCCTTTCTTTTTTTGCGGCAAAAATCAAAAAAAGGCTTCTGTTTTTCGTATTACTTCGATCGATTCCTTTTTTTCCCTTTCTCTATATTTTAGAGGCTGATGATTTTCTTTTTTTCTCTTCAATGATGCAAAAAAGAGTATCCAACAAAAAAATAATATTCATGAACATTTTTTTGTCAGCGGCGTTAAAAATTTTGTGTGTTACTTTTTTTCATGCATGTGCGTTTTTGTGTGTATCTCTTTTTTCAAAATCATATTGGAATCTATTCTCCGCCTTTTTCCTTTTCCATTTTGTCACTTAAATTCATGTACCGTAATTTCTTCCTCCTCTTTTTTTTGCATGGAAACTCACTTCTCACACTTAACTCTTCAAAAGGAGAGAAAAAATCATTGGCCTTGGCCCTCAGCGTGAATGTTGTTATTTGTTGTATTGCCGCTGCTGTTGCCTCTCTTTTTTTTTCAAAATCATACGTTTTTTTCTTCTTTTGCCATTCACGGAGAATATATAAAGTTGAATGAAAGAAAGTGACTCAAACGTTTTTTTTCCCTTCATTGTACAAAACACTCAAAAAGTCCTTCATTACAGAAAAAAATAAAAACAGAACCATTTCACATTTTTCACTGCTGCCAATTTTTTTTACATGTCAGACTAAACAAAAAAGAGGGAAATTCCATCAGCAAAGAGAACAAAAAACAATAAAGTAAAATTGCCAAAAATTTAAAAAAAAACATAAAACTGCCAATTTTTTCTGTATTTTTATTCAAATACAAAAATTCATCAGTTTTTTTGTTTTGGAATACCATTTTATTCCATTCAATTAATCGAAAACAGTGGATCAAAAGAAACCAACAACAAAAAAATGGCCCCGAACATGAATTTTTTCGCGCATCCATTATCTTTCAAATTTTTACGGTTTTTTTAAAGAAAAAAAGCAACGAATAAAAACTCATAAAATTTTAACGCTTTTCTGTCCCAAAAAAATCCTTTTAAACTTTTCAATTCAATTCCATTACTGATTCAATAAATATAAAAGGGTGCAAAAATGTTAGTATTTGGAACCCAATTTTTTTTGTTTTGGATTTCGAATCCATTTTCTTCCTTAAAAACACCTAAAACAATTTTTTGCTTTTAAAAACATTGGTGGTCGTTTTTCTGCTCTCTGTAAAACGTATTCATCACTTCTTAATCATAAGTTAATTTATCATTGTTCAATTTTCTTTCTTTTCTTTCTACATACATTTTTTGCAACAAAATGTTTATTTGTAAAATGCACTTTTTTCTCTTTAAAATTTTGATAACCCTAACGAAAAGTAGAAAGGAAAAAATTATTTCATTCACTTTTTTTACCTATTTTTTGAAAACTAAAAGTCCGAATAAAAACAAGTTTTTTTTACAAATCAGAAGTGAAAATGTTTCTAATGCACTTTTTTTTAATTCCAAAAGTTTGTGTCCCTCTTTTTTGCCTTTTTTTAAAAAATGTGATGAGTGACTTTTTTTAACAAACTAATAGACAAACGCTGGGAAAATATATAAAATTGAAAAAATATGATTGAAATCAAAAAAAAAATACAATCTGCAATGGCCGTGTCCCAAAAAAAATATTGCATTGCAAATTGGATTAACGTCAATCAATTTTTTGTGCTTTTGAATGGAAAACAGAATTGTACAACTTTGAACACAAAAAATATGTTAAAACAAAAAAAAGTTTTTTTATAAATTATCACAAAAAATGAATAAAAAGCTATAAAATTACAAAAAAAAGAAGAGAATTAATAAAATTTTGAAATGCCATTTTCAAAAACCCGTCATCAAAAAAGACCATAATAAACATCATTTAAGCCATCAAAAAATCAGATATTTTAATCAATCTTCATCTGAATCATCTTTAATTCGTCGTCTTTTAGATGGACCTTTGTCCTGAAGATTATTCCTGCTACCATTTGATTTTTCATTATTTTCATACAAACAACTTACATCAACTTCAAAATTTCCTTTTTGACGATTCTTTCGTAAATTTCTTCCACTTGGACCACTTAAAATATCAACAGCCACAAATAATTCATCAAATTCCAACACTAATTCAGAGCAAGCAGAATTTGTTTTAATTTCAGAAAAAGTTTCAACAAATTCTTTAAGAGCTTTTTCAGTTTGACCCGATGGTTTTGCAAAACAGTATCGTCGAAGTAAATCAAGATGTCCCAAAATTGTTTGAAGTGGAATAGTTTTCTTTGTTGCAGGCTGTTTTCCGGCTTTTTTACCATCAAAAAAATCATTTGCTTCAATAGATTTTTTCATTAAATTATTTAATGTTGCTGTAAGCTTTTGACAATCTCCATCATCTTGTACCAATATCTGAAAATGCACCATATCACTACGCGTTATTTGGTTACTGACACTTTGCCAGAAAACGTGTGAAAAATTTGTTTTTCTAAAAACAGATTACATATTTAATTTATAGATATTTGTTTAATAAATAGTTAAAATCAAGTTTTTTATTTAAAGATGAAAGATATACCAATTAGGAATTGAATGAGACCAAGAAAAGCAAGAATGGTAAAGAATGAGCAACATGCGTGCGCTTCAAAGTTGTTGCACATATTTGTTGCATTACTTTAAACAAAAAGTCTGAAGCCCCCTTACATTTTTAAATTGTTTTATATGTCGCAAATGATTAATATGGATGTGGACTATCGATTTATCTGGTTAAAAATTTTTTTTACCATTATCTCATAGTAATTTTTCGTGATTTGTGTGAAAAAACACGTTTTTTCACTTTTTCAAAGGGGGGACCAAAGCAAAATCATAAAATTTTGAAAAAAATTTTTTTTCTTAAAAAGCTTGAAATATGTTTGTAAACACCTAAAAACATCATTCTGATACTTTATTGTTGATAAAAAGTTGTTAAAATGTCATACAGTTAAACTTACAGTATGCTCAATTTTGAAACACCGAAATAGAGTAAATATAATTTTTTTATCAAAAATAAGTATCAGAATGATGTTTTTAGGTGTTTACAAACATATTTCAAGCTTTTTAAGAAAAAAAATTTTTTTCAAAATTTTATGATTTTGCTTTGGTCCCCCCTTTGAAAAAGTGAAAAAACGTGTTGCTTCACACAAATCACGAAAAATTACTATGAGATAATGGTAAAAAAAAAATTTTAACCAGATAAATCGATAGACTACATCCATATTAATCATTTGCGACATATTTAAAAATTTAAAAATGTAAGGGGGCTTCAGACTTTTTGTTTAAAGTAATGCAACAAATATGTGCTACATCTTTAAACCGGTCGCATATTGCGTAAACTTTATCATTTTGCTTATGTGATGTCTCATTAGCTTGGTAATTGTCATATCTTTTACTTTTAAGTAATAAAGAAGAAAAAATTAGATGTAAAATCTGTATTAATCTGTTAAAATGTTAAAAAAATGGAGTTTGCAAAAAAACTTTTTTTTGTGAATTTTTAAGCTCTTTTTCGTGGTAAGAATCCTCGCGACGCGTAGTGCCATATTATATGTACCACTGCAGCAATAAAAAAAATATAAACATACTTTTAAAGCATTTAATACAAACATATCACCACGTGGTCGAGAAATAAGTGGTCTCAAAGTTGCCATATTTGGTTCACCATAAGTTCTCATCATAACAAGGGCATGATAGCAAGCTCTTGAATGCTTTTCAAAATCAAGTTTTGGCAAAACTGGAACAATCCATTCAAATGCAATTCCTTCACCTTTAACTAAATCCCAAAAAAATACTTGTTCATATTCTTCCCATTCAAGTGATGCAGTAACCAACTGAACAAAAGAATCACGACGAAAAATTACCAAATTTTCACAAAATGTATTTGATGTTAAATCAAGGATAACAGATGAATCACAATGAGTACAAATTGTTCGAATTAACGGTTCTGATCCAATTGCATCTTTACCAAACATTTCAAAAACTTTTGGAAGCATAAATTTAAATAATTTATAATCATCTATTGCACATGCCTAAAAAGTGTTTTAGATGGAAAAAGAGTTTACACTTGTTCAAAAACAAACTTCCATATCTTGTGCAAGTTCAACCGAAACTTCTTTATTATTTGAATTACAAAATTCTTGATATGCTAAAGTGCATTCATCTTTTGCTAAATCACTTTCATCTTGAATTTTTGAAACCAAAATATAGAATAAAAGAAGATATCCAACAATTGGCAGCTTTGAATACATGCTTTCCAAAATTGAAAAAATTATTGCCGGTTCATCATTAGTATAAACTTGTTTGAAAATTATGTAAAATGGTTGTTTAAAAGTTTCTCGAACATCCCATCTAAAAAAATGAAATTACAGTATGCTTTTAAGAAAAATTTTTACTTTTCATCATCTTTTGGAACAAAAAATTTCTTTTCCATTAAAAACTTTTTAAATATAATCAAAAAGCAATCAGCTATTGCATCTTTTAATTCATCATTTAGTTCAAGTGATTCCCGCTAAAATAAAAAAAATATTGATTAAACAAATTCAAAAATTATGAAATCTCCTTACATTTCTGACAATTGCCCCACATGCATCTTCAATTTCAACAACTCCATCACCGCCTTCTTTAATAATATTCTGAAGCTTTAAAAGCTCTTCTTTAATATCATCAGAAAGTGAACTCATATGCTTTTCAATTGTTTCTCCTAAAGATGAATCCCATCCAGCTTCATTTTTTTCACTTTTTGCTTCTGGAACTTCATCATCCAATGTTATAACTGGAGCTGGGCGCTTTTTAGATTTTTTCCTTGGCTTTGGTGGCGCTTCTTTTTGTTGTGTTGGAGTTTCAATTGGATCAATGACAGATGTAACACTTATTTGTGGAGCCTTTTCAACCATTGGAGATACGGGTACGGTAGTAACTTCAGAATTATTTGGTTTCCGGAAAAATACAGCCAATTCTGGAAAAGTTTCTTTAAAAAGTTCACGGAGTGGTTTTTCAATTTTTGTTGAGTCAAGAAGAGTTGAAACAGGAAAACTAAAAATTTAATTAAGTTTTTGAGTGAAAAAATGATAAAACATACTTTTTGGATAAACATTGAATAATTCGAGTAATACTTTTTACAAATACTGGAGTCAAAGGTGGATAAAGAGTCTGAACCAAAAGAATTAAAAATTCATATAAAGAACAAAGCAAAGGACCATTTGTTGTACAAATATGAAAGAATGCTTTCCATGAAGTAACTGTAAAACGTCTATTTTTAATACAATAGTCAAAGAAAAAACAAACCAATTGTTAAAGGAAGATTAAAATTTGGTGGAAAAGCATCATAACCAAGCCATTCAATAAAGAATGCCATTTTGCACGTTTGAAATTCAACAAAATTATAACTTTCATTTTGAGTTTTACAAGATGATAATAAATTTGCAATATGCATAGCTCTAACATCCATTGTTTGTGGATCAGTTTGATGATTTGGATTTAGGAAAGCTCTTAAACATAATGCTTTCATACTTCCTTCAGTATTTGGACCTGTCTAAAACAAAAATTTATTACAGCACATATTTCTCTTATAGCGTACCAAATTTCGGAACAATTCTCGAAATTGTGGTCTTGTTAATTCAGGAGAAGTATGATGCAAAAATTCAAATTTTCGTGTTGTTGTTAATGGTAAAACAGTAATTTCCAACCATTTTTCAGGTGATCTTCGAAGTAAATCTAAAACTCCCATCGTTGTTGGGGTAAGAATTAGCTGCTTCCAAATTGCAGCAATTTCAGGATATCTTGAAAGCATTGTTAAAATTAAAACAGAATTTCTTCCAAAGACAGCTTGAAACGAATCAAAATAAATTGTCATAATTAATTCAAGTATTTGAAGTAAAATTCTTTTTGAATCATTTACAGTATCAGAAGGGCATTGTTTGATTTCAATTAAATAATGCATGCATACGGAAATTGTTGTAGCAATCAGAAAACCAGATTCTTTTGATTTGAATAAAAACTCCGAATTATGTTTTAAAATTCTTAGAGTACCAAGGAGAGGTTGATATCGAGTTGCAAGAGGCCCAAAATCCATAAATTGACGCAATGCATTTCCAAGAACTATTTCAATTCTTGTAAGCCTCCAATTTGTCATTTCATTTAACAGCGTAATTAAATTTTGTCGAACAATATCAGAAATATACCAAAATCTTTCAATAATGATAAAATTTATTGGTGTTAAAGTTACAGAAGGATTAAGAGATGCAGTTTGTTGCAGCAATTTTGAAAACTAAAAAACCTTGATTAAAAATCTGAACTTTTAGAGCCATTAAAAACATGCCTTTGCATATTGTTCTCGATTTCTGCTTGTTAAGCAACCAAAAATACATCCAGATGTTACAATATCTAACTGGTGATCATTTGTTGATGCCATATTAATAATAATGGTTTGACTTTCAACTTCACTATTTTTTGCAATAATATCTTCCAAAGTTTTTACAGCACTTTGCATTTTCTAAAAGCATAAGAATTAAAAAGGGTTGTCATAACTACTATTATAGCAAAAGTATACATATAGGTCAAAGGATCATTGATCAATCTTTGATTTTAAACCAATTAAAAAGATAAAAACTTACAACTTCAAACTCTGAAGGCGCTTCATACTTCGTATGCTCAACACCACTCAAAGTTCTTGCTTGTTTAAGCATTTTATTGATAATAATAATAAATTACCCTTTATATAGGTTTATAACAAAGAGTGTTAAACAGATTTTAAAGGATATCAATAAAATCTTTATCCGTATCACTTTTAACCCAGATACAAATTTTACAAAGTAATTGTTTATTACTTTATCATAAAATTAAATATTTGTAAGATTTGATAAGATGAATGTCGTAGTTTCTTTACTCGTTTTTTCCCATAATTAAAAAAAATAAAAATTGTAGAAAATTTTTTTATATAAATTTCGTGTCGAGAGATTTTTTCTTATCTGTATTTTCCAAGAATTTTTTTGATTCTAAAAGATTTTGTACAAAAACTTTTGATTTTACTTTGATCAACTATTAATTTATGTTGTTATTGGTTTTAATTTTAAAGGATTGCTTTTAACCATATTTTATCGCGTAAAATATCCTTTCCAACATTGTTACCATTTTTTGAAGTTAATTTTCGTTATTAATATATACAAAATTACACAAAATTTTTTTGCCACTTTTTAACCCCATTTTTGCAATCCATAAATCCGAGTTTTGAACAAAAACGTCTTTTTCATGCTTTTTTAAATTTCTTTTATTTTTAGATGTTCCTATAAATAACCGCTTTTTAAAAAAAAGTTGTCCAAAGCTAATTTTCACACTAGCTGCTTCCTTTAAAACCAGACATAGAGAGAGAGATATATCCTGACCAGCGTCTGCTTTTTGTGCACTTGAGATCGCCTTTTGGTTTTTATCCACAACGAACTTTTTTCTCCAATCAACCCTTCTCTTTTTTTCGAAACGAGGCTTTTACACAAGAGAAACAAAAGCAGCTGTTATATATGAGTGCGGGCGGACATTGGATTTGCTGAAATACATATTATATATTTTTTTACTTGTTTTAAATATTTTATTTTTTTCTTTTATGGAGAATAATCAAGTTATGCCAGCTGAAAAATCTAAAAATGGTAGCGGGGTTGCAGATGAAGCCAAGCAAAAAATTTTGGATTCATTATCAAAAATAAAAGAAGAAGACAAACTGAATTTTCTTGTAAATCGACTTGTTCAACATGAAATTGATTCTGCTAAATCTAAAAATGATACCCAACAACTTGAAGCTCAAACAAAACGGGCATCTTTGGTATGTTTTTTTTAAATTTTTAGATATTGGAAATCTTCTTTTAACTTTTTTTGTTATTATCTTAATTATATTTTTTATAGCTTGAAAAACAAGTTGGAATGTTACAAGGCATGTTAACAAAAACTGAATTATCAAAAGCAAAATTGGAAGAACTTTGTCGAGAATTGAATAAAGCAAATAAAGAAATATCAGAAAAGAATGCACAAAGACTTCGATTACTTGAAGAAAATCATCGAAATACTGTTGAAAAGCTTAAAGAATCATTAGGAGATATTCAAAAAACTGTTAATGAAAAACGTGAACATACTCAACGCGTTGCAGATGTTGAACAGCTATCAACAAGTTTAAAAGAACTTTCTTCAGAATATGAAAAACGTTTGAATGATTTAAAAACTTTGGTATGCTTTGGTTTTTTAGCAAATACTGTATTAACTCAAATTTTATAGTATGAAGAACGTGAAACAAGCTTGGAAACAATTAGCAAAAATAAAGATGATGAAATTAATATTTTAAAAACAGAATTAAAGGATATGCATGAACGTGTTCAACAAGTTTTTACTGAAAATGTTAAACTTAAAAAACAGGTTTGTATCTTTTTTAAGCCTTTCTATGACTCTAAAAGAATAATATATGTTATTTTTAGTTGATTGAAAATGATACAAAAATGAAGACAACTTTAGAATCTGAAATTGAAATGAGGAAATTGCTCAATGATTATGCAACAAAATATCAAAATCTTTTAAGTTCTCTTGCATCTTCAAATGAATCATTTGATCGTGTTAAAAAAGAAATGGCACGTGTAAGTATTATCTTTTGCTAATTTTTTGTTTAATTTTTGCTGTTTTCATTTTAGATGAATGGTTCTTTGATAAAAATGGAAGGTGAAAGTCGAAAATGGCGTCAGAGATTTGATGAATCAAAAGAGTACTGTATTATTTTACTCTATTAATAAAATTTATTTCTTCATTTTTTTAGACAAGTTACAACATTGTCAAATCAATTATCAGAAAATGTAAAAGAACTTGCTCTTAAAGAAACAAAGCTTACACAACTCAAAGACTTAAATCAACAATTATGTCATCGCTTAAAGAATGAAAAAGCTAGTTCAAAAGATATTGTTGAAAAAAGTGATGATGGTGCTGTTAAAAGTGAACCCTGGAAATGAACCTTAATCCCAAAAAAAGCTTTACTCCTTTTATTTAAACATGTTTTTTATTAATGTCTGTTTTTGCCATATTTTTTATTATTCGCTCAACTTTTGTAAATAATTCAGTTAACAAAAGAAAAAAAAGTATTTTATTTTTATTAAAAACGTTTTTAAGAAATTTTGAAAAGAAAGCGTAAACTACCGCTTGAAATGTTTATTTTTTTTTGTCATATTTTTTCTAAAGTGTCCTCATTATTTAGTCCTTTTCATTTTTAGAAACTTTTTTTTGTTCTTTTGTTTCTTCCTGGATTTAACACTTTTTTCAAACGTTATTTTTTTCTGCCTCGATTTTGATGTTTCCAGCAGCCTGAATGTTGTATATACATTATTTTTGAATTGTTGAAGAACAGCAGAAAAATCATCGCAAAAAGAAGAGCAGCACTTGGGCGTTTTTTGCGGACTGAGCAAAAAAAATTTTTTTTGTCTCCTGGGAACGTTGCTTTTGCAGCTGTGATTAGGATCCATACTTTTTTGGTTGCTTTTGCCGCTGGTGTTCCAAAAGCTTTTTGCACTTAAAAAGTAATGTTACTTTTTAAACGAAAAGATAAAAAACTTACAAAACAAAATAGCCGATCTGATTCAACTGATAGAAATTTGGCAACAAAACCTATTTTAAGTGTCCCTCTTAAAATTGCTGTTGCAAATAGTAAATGTTATGATGGAATCCCTGTACCCGCATTAGTTAGAGCTTGCATTGATTATGTTGAAGAAAATGGTATTATAATTTTTTAATTTATTTTAATCCTTCAAAAATAAATATTTTTAGGATTAGACGTTGAAGGAATTTACAGAGTTTCAGCATTTATTTCAAGATTAGATGAAATGGAAAGGCTTGCAAATTCTGGTGGAAATATTATAATTGCAGATCCACATGATGCTGCAGGACTTTTAAAACGATTTCTTCGACAATTACCTGATCATATTTTTCAATTCCCCTCATATGTTCCATCGAGATTTGAAAGCGTTGCAGAAAGTATGCCATTTTCGATTTCTTTTCGAGATCAAAAACATAATTTTTAGCATGTAAATGCCCATTTGAAAATCCATGTAAATGTCAAGTTGTTTCAAAATTAAAAGAAATGTTAGAAGAAGCACCAAAAGAAAATTATTATTTATTAGCATATGTATTTATTCATGCGCATCATGTTATTGAAAGGGTTTGAAAGTGCTTATAGCTATTTTAAAATAATATTTTTACAGCAAAAAGATAACAAAATGACTCTTGGAGCTTTGGGTGTATTATTACAAGCAATGTTATCAGTGTCAAAAAATATTATTCGAATATTTATTTTAAATGCAATTCCATCTTCAAAAACAGAGCCATCCGATTCTATCGTATATTTATTTGATAAAGTTCCATTTAAAAGGTTAGTTTTTATTTTGTTTTCAAAAAATTGATTGAAAAAACATAAGATTAAAAAATAATTTATTTACATTTTTTTTATTTTTAAAACTTTTATAACCGGATTATTAAGAAATTAAACAGCCGTTGTGACACCGTTATTATTGTTATTTTGAGGTTTTTTTAATCGTTTTGTTGAAATTCTTTTATCAGCTGTTGTTGAATCTTTAATATTTAATCGGTTTGTGCTTCTTCGATGTCGGACCATAAGTAATATTGATATTACTGTTATTACAACAAGTGCAGAGCCCGCAATTGTTGCAAACATTGAATTTGTTGGGTTTTTACTTGTTGTTTTTTGTCCATATTTTACTTTATTTATATCATATGCGGGCTTTCTGGCATCTTCAATGGCATCAAGCGTATCATTACCTTTAACTCCAACAACATGGAATATCTAAAATAGATAAGATTCATTTTTCTAAATTTGAAGCCATGTTAGGACATACTTCTTCAAAATTAATAGCAGTAATATTTTCAAATTCATTGACAGCTGTTGTAGTTTCAATTTTTTTTGAAGCAGCAGTTGTTGTTGTAGTTGTATCCAATGCTTCATTATAAACAATTTTTAAGTCTTCTGCTGTTAACTCCAAAATGTTTAATCCATCTTTTGTATATGGTCTTGAACATTTTGTTTCACTTGAATCCATTAAAAAGAATGGTCTTGAAGATTCTGCCGCATTTTTATACGTTGTACGAATCCAATCAATCACTAAAAATTATAATTCTTTGTATTAATTTGTTTTTCTCTTTTTTTTTGTTTACATGATTTAATATTTTGATCACATAACCATGGATTATTACTTAAATCAATTTCTTGAATATTATGTAATTCTTTAAGAACTTTAACATCAATAGTTTGAAGTTGATTTCCATTAAGAGATAATTTTTGTAGTGTTTGGTTTTGTAAATTAAATGCACCCGCTTCAATGTTATTTATCTTACAATTTGATAAATGCATTTCCTGCAAAATTTGACATTTTGCTCTTTTTCTTTTAAAGTGTAATAAAAGGAAAATCATCAAACCTGGAGTGAATATAATTCTTTCATGGTTAATTGCTCAATTTTCGTCATTGCAGTCCCACTAAGATTCAAAAATTGAACTTTTGCTAAATCATTAAATGCACCCGTTTCTATCTAAAATTGAAAGCGTTTATGATTAAAAATAAAAAAAATGTTATTACTTTTTGTAATTTTTCATTATGTCGAAGACTTAATGATGAAAGAGAATTCAACCCCTTAAAAGCGTCAGCTGGCAAAATAAATAGCTCATTCCATCCAAGATCCAAGGTATCCAAATTTTCTAAACCTTTCCAAATTTCTTTTCCCAAACTTGTTTCATTCAAAAAATTTCCAGCTAACGAAAGCTTTTGCAAACTTTTTAATGGCTCAAATGCTCCAACTTCAATTGTTTCAAGTAAATTCACTCTTAGATCTAACTAAAATTTCATCATCTATTGTAATATTTTAAGATAAACGGATTTCAAACCTCTTCAAGATTTTCAAGGCCTTCAAAATCTGTTTTATTAAGGACTTTTAAATTGCATCCAGTTAAAATCCATTGTCGTAAAAATTTTCCACCCCCTCCAGCGATATAATCAATTTTGGATAAATCATCAACGCCATCCATTCGCGTCATATTTAATTTCTGTAAAACTGGTCTCCCTTTATATTTTTGTTATTGTTTAATATGAAAAAAAGTAGTGACTCACTTCTAAAGCTGTCAAATGTCCAATTTGTTGAAGAAATTCATCATCAGCAAAATTGTGCTCTCCAATTAATAGACTTTTAAGAGCCTTTAATTGCAAAATTGATTGATCTTCTGTTTTTGTAATCACATTTGAAGTTAAATCCAAATGTTCAAGCTTAAAAAATATTTTAGTTTTGAAAGATTTTTCTCAATAAAAAACAAACTGTATTTGAAACAGCTGCAAAATCATCCTTTTTAATTTCATTGATTTTATTTCCCATTAAAGAGAGATATCTCAAATTTGAAGTTTTCGATAAAAATAAAGCTGGAATTGTTTCTAAATCACAATTTTCAATAATAATACTTTCCAATTTTGGAAATTGTGGAAATTCAGAAATTTGTTTTTCTCGATGTTCAATTAATACTCCACCACGGCATTCTTTTATTTCAAATTCTTTTAATTCCATTAAAGATCCAGAACTTAAAGCTTCTTCCAGAGTTATTACATCTTCGCCTTCACTTAATTCAATATGATCGAGAGATATCTAAACATGGAGATGTTTATAAATGAATGTTGTCAAAAGTTTTACCCTAAATATAGTTCCATTTACATCATCAATGGCATTTGAAGCTTCCATTAAATCTTCTAACTTTGAACCAAAAATACAATTTACATTCATTCCTAAATTTTCTTCATCTCCGCCACTACAAAAACATTTTAAATTTGAAAGTTGTTCAGTGTCAAGATTGCTAATATCATTTGGAAGTGAACCTAAATCTGGGCATGCAGGAATATGAATTTTTGAATACACTGGATTTATAAGACTAATAAATAACAGAAACTTTGTAGCCGCAAACAGCATTGATTTTGTTTGTACAATAATATTGTGATAAAAAAAAGTTTTTACAATTTACTGATTGAAAGGAAATATAATCTAGAAAAAAAATTTGGATAAAGATTTACTCTAAAAAAAGAAAAGGGAAAAGAGATCTCCAAAATCGATCTAACAATGAAAGAAAGACGTCCGACTTTGTTACAACTTTTTTTCGATCCGATGTCGCCATTTTTGGGGATATTCAATAGTATCAAAAAATCGGGAAAGAAAGAAGAAAAAAAAGTAAGATGGGTATCACCCAGAAAAAAAATTACGTACTTCTTTATTGAAGAAAAATATTTTTTTAAAACACAAAAAAGGGAGGCAATCGGTTTTGTTTTTTTCTTTCTTTTTCGTGGTTTATTTATTTGAATCAAAAAATTGGATTTTTGATGGTTGTAATTAGCAGTAGAAGTACATGTAATAGAGTGCGAATTTTAATGCTTTTTTTCGGGTTATTTCATTTTTTAAGCGTTTCAGTTGTAAAAAATTTTTACGGTTGAACATTCAATTTGCTTTCTTTTTTTCAGATATATCCCTCCATTAACCTCCGAACAAATTGCATCAAATCCCCCAGAAACTCTTGCCGAAGTTGAAACAGAAATTTTTAAACAACAAAATTTATTAGAAGAAATTAATGATCAGGTAAAATTGGATAAAAATGCGTTCCACTTTTTTTCATGCAATAAATTTTTTTTAAAGGTTTTGGAACTTCGAAAACAAAATATTGATACAAAGCAAAGGGAACATGATATGTGGGAATGTCAACATTCAATTACATTTCTTAAAAGAAGGGTTTGTTATCATTTAGAACAAAAACTTGTTAAATGTTTTTTTTTGTAGGTAAAACAATTTACACGTGATGTAAAGACTAATGGAGAAGATGAAGCTGCAAGTACTTCAAGTTCATTAAATATTTGTGAACCTGGTCCAACATTGGAGAAGCAACTTTTAGCTGTTCAAAATTCATTAATTGAAGAAATTGCAGAAGAGCAACGACAAATTGCAGAACTTACAAATCGATTGCATGAACTTCAACAAGATATTTCCCATAATTTAATTTCACATCAAAAAATTCCATTATTATCCTATAGTAATACCCAAAATATTTCCCGTCCAAAAACTGCTCCACCCCCGCCTCCTCAACTTCCAATCTTTGATTTATCAATTGTAAATGGAATTCAAAGTGATGGAATTTTAGAAGAGAATGATCCAACCTGTGATGAATGCCATCGACAAGAAGCTCGTAAAAATGCGCTATTAGCAAATATTTCAAAAGTTCGAGATGAATGTGCACAATTTCGTGGAAAGCTTGAAGATTCTCGAGAAATTGCAATGGATGCCGCAGATGATTTTGGGAATTCAAATGTACTGGTTACTAAATTTTAACATCAAAACCCTATAATATTTAATTGCTCAATTTCACTTTTAAATTATTTCACTTTATTTGTTTTCTAATATTTTTCATGTGATTATTATTTTGTCCATCTTTTTTTTATCCGGACACATATCAAAATTTTCTCACTTTTTACCTTCATTTTTATCACTTTTAATTAAGGTTTCACTTTTTTTTGCAATACCATAGTATTTTTCTTTCATTTGTTGTTTTTTAATTTAAAAAATTTTAATGGGTATTAATTTGTAACGAAATAAACAAAAGTTATTGTTATTTTTTGGCCATTGTATTTATAACATTTTAATTTATGGTTTTTTTGTGAAATGTGGAAGCCATATCCCTTTCCATTTTTTTGCCATGGCACAAACATTTATATCTGACGTCAGATAAAAATTCGCCTCTCCTCCTTTCCTTTTCTTTGAAAACTCTATTGATTATGCCAAGCAAATGCACGCCCTGCCCCCCTAAAAGCAGCATCAGCAAGCTTTGGATGCCTGCTTTGAAAAAAAAGCATGGAACTAAGCTGCTGCCATTAAAGTCTTTTTTCATTCTTTCATTGGAAACGAGAAAAAAATGTTAGCGTCAACGGCTTTTTTAAGCCTCTTAATAATCCATTCAGTTTTTGGAGGGATTTTTGATCGGGATTTTCCTAAAGTTCCATTCCCTGAAAATCCAAGCTTTGGTGAAGATATCCAAATTCCGGCAGAATATGAATTTGAGCCAAACTTTGAAAAATCTGCTGTTGCAGCAGTCGAAGCAGCTTCGGAAGTTGAACAAAGTGAACTTCGAATGCCTGGTGTTACATTGAATACTGTAAGTTTTTGGCCTTTTTTAGGTAGTGTAAGTTTCAGAAGATCTTAATTTCAATTTCAACATTTTCTGTGTTACATTAATAATTCAATTTTAACATTTTATAGAATGAAACATACCTTTGTTCAACATTTCAATTGGATCTTCAAGACACTCATTATCTTCGTAAGTTCCTAATTTACATTTTATTTTACTTCCTATTTTTGATTTCATTTTTTTTAATCAAAAATCTTTCTTTTTTTATTTCACAAACTCACGTTTCTTTTTCTATGAAAAAACAAAGTACGCCTCTATGTTTTTGAAAAAAAGCGTTTTTTTGAAAAATATTTTTCTTTTCCCATTTGACTCAACATTCAAAAGAAGAAAAAAATTTAATAAACAAAATTATGAATAAAAGATTCAATAAATTATAAAAAATTTTTACCGTAATCCCCTTTTTTTAGTTGAATTTGAAGCCCTTGCTGATGCGAAACATGTTCATCATATAATCCTTTTTGGTTGTGATGAACCGGGAAATGATGCAAAAGTTTGGTAAAAAAGGATTTCTTTAATGTTTTTGCAAATAACCAATATGAAAACATTTAGGGATTGTGGTGAAATGACAGCAAACAAGAATTCAGAATATCAACAATCACCAGTTTGTAAAAATAATCCAGAAATTATTTTTTCATGGGGTAAAAATGCACCAAAGCTTGAATTACCTGAAGGTGTAGGATATCCAGTTGGTGGACGAACAAAAAATCAAAATTTAATTTTACAAGTTCATTACATGCATGAAGAATCAAAAGAAGATTATTCAGGACTCCGAATTGTTTCAACAATTATTCCTCAGCCCCGTACAGCTGCAACCCTTTTAATTGTTACTGGTGGAACTGTAAAAGCTCATACAACAGTTGACTTTGAAGCTGCATGTGTTATGGATGAACCAATTGTAATGCATCCATTTGCATTTCGGGTTCATACACATAGTCATGGGGTTAATGTTGCCGGATATATTGTAAATGAAGATGCAATGACAAAAAAAGATGAGTGGTTTTTAATTGGTGAAAGAAATCCACAACTGTCACAAATGTTCGCACCTGTTTCAAATAAATCTGCGATCATTCAACCTGGAGATATTATTGCAAGTCGATGTACAATGAAAAATGATGAAAATCGGTAAGTCTTTATTCGAAAAAAGAAATCATTAAAACATGTTATTGTTTTTATTAGTGATATAACAGTTGGAAGTACAGGTGCCGATGAAATGTGCAATTTTTATATTTATTATATGGTTGAAGGAACTCAAACCCTTAAAGATAATACTTGCTATTCACCCGGTTATCCAGAATATCGCTGGTCAACTTCTGCTGGATTAAATAATATTCCAAAACATCATCATTGATAATAATAATGGGATCATATTAATCAAAAAAAGCATTCCGGTTTTCAATTTTTTCATTACTTGTACTCTCTCTTTTTTTAATCATACATTCTTTAAACAATTTATTTCAATTTATTACTGTAAACAAATTTTTCGATAAAATAAAAACGTGTTGAATAAAAATATTTTTTAATGAGTAACAAAAATTTGTTTTTGCCCTGCAGAAAGGGCAAAAATTATTTTAAGAAAGAATTTTTAATTAAAAAAAGTGCAGCTGAAATTTAAAAAAAAAGTGTATAAAATGGTTTACTGTATCATTAAAAAATATAAAACAGGCAATCAATATCGATTAAAAAAAATTAAAAATAGCAAAAATAACAATTGACACATGTCTCTTGTAAAATTTATGACCCAAAAATGCTGCAAGAAAAAGTGTTGTTCTCTTTGAAAAACAAGTTTGTTGACGGCAAAATTAGCTTTATTTTATCTCTTTTTTTTCAAATTTAATTTCTTTTTTCAAAACAAATTAAAATGATTCGACTTTTAATTTCATCTGTATTTTTGAAATTAGTGTTTGGTTCAAATGTAAGTTTTATGTTTCTATTTTCACAAATGTCAGCTACACTTCCCGAAGAAAAAAAGCTAACATTTTCAAGTAAATCGTAAGAAAATTTTACACAATACTTGCATTTTTTCGTTTTAATAAAATTTGCTTTGTTTGTAAAAACAAAGCGTTCCAAAATTTTAAAAATTTCAAGCCACAAAAAGGGCATGATTTTTTTATTTACCTCAAATTTAGGTAATTTAAATTACAATTTTTATGAAAAAGAAAAGAATATTTATGCGCTCAAAGAAGAAAGACGAAAAAAGAGTTTCATGCGCGCGGCAGACAATGATAGACATGCACTTTTTGCGTTGCATTATTCCTGCCTTTTTTTGCAAACAAAAATATTTTTTTAGCTTTCACCATTTTTGATTACAAATAAAATTTATGAAGAATTAGTGCCAATACCGCTGCCATGGAATACTATGGATAAAAGATTATTAACTGTTAATATTTCTGTAAAAATAAATGAATCAACAGGAGAAATTTTAATAGCAAATGGAGTTGAACCAAACAATTTTAAAGTTTGTTTTAAAAGACTTTGTTTTTGATTTTAGTGGAAAAATGTTTAGATTATTTTATCAGTAGAATCACAACAACTTTTATTGTCACTGATTATTGGAAATGGCACTCCACCATGTAAAATTGTTTCTGATGATTCAAGTAATAAATGAAAATATGCATTGTATTTTATAACTAATTCTAAAAAATTGTAGAAAATATCAATTTTCTCATAAACTTTGATGATAATTCAATCATCTTAAATGGCCTACAACAAAAATGTAATATTTCAAAACTTAAAAGAAAAGAAGATAGTTTAAAAATAAAAGTTGGAGGTTCGTTTATTAATTTTAAATTCAGTATAGGTGTTAACAAAAAAGTTGTAGGCATTCAACAAGGATGCATTAAAATTAATGAAATAAAAGTTTCAAATGAAAAAATAAAACTTGAAGCATCAAATCAAAATTATCTCAAATGTTTAACATTTGATGATCACAAAATTGAAAATGAATCTATCGATCCTGGAGTAAAAGTTGAAAGCCGAGGACATAGTCATCATCACAAAAACTAACTATTCTTTTAAAAATAAAAAATGTTTAAAGGAGGCGGATGTTTTGATACAGTTTCGTAATCTTAGATTTTCGTGATTTTCAGGCAAACTGAGAGTCTTGAAACGAAAATGACCCTTTTTTAAATTTTTCTTTTCAAAAAAGATGCATTTTCGTTTCAAGACTCTGAGTTTGCCTGAAAATCACGAAAATCTAAGATTACGAAACTGTATCAAAACATCCGCCTCCTTTAATAAAACAGATAAATCTTTATTTTTGGACACAAATAAAATGAAGACGGAAATAAGAGTTTAATCAAAAAATATGCTTTTTTGTTTACAAACAAATTAAAATGTGCCCATGAAAATGATAAAAAAATTGCACAATTTTTAATAATAATTTAATTTATTCGAGACAAATAATCTCACTCAGATCCGAAGATAAAATCCGCGGACCAGTGAGGGAAAAAAAATTTTACTTCATTGTATCAAGCATTAAATAAATAAAAAATAAATTGACAAATTTTATTTGTTTTTTTGTTTTAATTAATGTTTAAATGGAAAATGTATAACAAAAACACTATCAGAATTTTTAAAATTTCAAGCAAAAATACGCAGAAAGCGGATATAAAAAATCTTTCTCTGTTTTCAGGAAGCTAATTTTTAGAAGAAACTTTTTTATTTTCTTTCAACTTATTAAAAGTGCATGTGATTTGCAAAAGCTTTTCATCCGATAGATTTAAACATATTCGATCGTTTTCAATAATTTCCCATCACACATTTGATGTCAAAAAATACAGGTTTTGGAGCTGCATAAAAGACGTGATCCCTTTCCTGTCAACTTCCTATTATGTCTCACATTTTCGCTTTTTTCAAAGATTAAAAAAAATTTATTGTGATTATGTAAAACATATGTAATATTACTTTTTCCTGAAATCAATGAAAGTGAATCTTGATTTTTATGACTCGTGTTCAAAATATTTTGTTGACGAAATTTTTTTAAACAAGTTTTTTAGTCTTTTTTGAAACAGTCTTTTATATTTTTGTATGTCGAACTTTTGAAGACATTTTGGATTAAAGAAAAATGCCTGAAGAAGAGCGACAACAATGGAATTCATCATTTCAATTTATGTTAGCAACAATTAGCTATGCCGTTGGTTTAGGAAATATTTGGAGATTTCCAGCTTTGGCATATGAGAATGGTGGATTTTCGTTTTTAGTTCCATATTTATTTGTTTCTTTTATTATTGGGTTTCCACTTTTATATCTTGAACTTTCCCTTGGACAATATGCTCGTGCAGGACCTGCTGTTTTACATGGTCGAATAAGACCGTTATTTCAAGGCCTTGGTTGGGGAATGGTAATTATGGCAATTCTGGTTTGCATTTATTACAATGTTATTGTAGCTTGGGCGATTTTATATCTTTTTATTCTTATCACTGGTCGATCACATTGGTGGTCATCTTGTACACAAGATTTTAATACTCCATGTAAGTTATTTTACGGATGAAAAGTTTACTGGCTTATATAATTGACATACAGTGGCGGACAAAAGTTTCCGGACAAACTGTTTTTTGTTTTTGCTCCTATCTTTTTATTCTGAAGTGATACTTTAATGTCGCCTGCATAAAATTTAAACCTACCTCTATCTATCGCACATATTCTGGTAATACCTAGAACTTTTAGTAAGAAATTTCTCAATCTGCAGAAGAAAAAAACTTTTCGTCCGGAAAATTTTGTCAGCCACTGTACGTTTTCACATATTAACCCCTATTTTTTATTACACAAACGGATATTAAAAAACATATATCTTTTTTTAAACAAGTCAATCTGGTTTTTTTTTAACAAGGAAGTTTATCCCACTTCAAACAACATATTTTTACTTTTAATATTTTTTTATCTAAAAATCGACTAATAATCATCAAACAGATGCTTTTTTTAAAAGTTATAAGAGTATAATTAATTACTCAATAACTTTTAAAGACTTACAAAAGACAAAGAAGACATTAATTTTAGCTCAATGAAAAAACATAAAAAGAAAAAATTTTTATTTGCAAATAAAAGGCAGGAATAACGTAACGCAAAAAGTGCATGTCTTTCGTTGTCTGCCGCGCGCATGAAACTCTTTTTTCGTCTTTCTTCTTTGAGCGCATAAATATTCTTTTCTTTTTCATAAAAATTGTAATTTAAATTACCTAAATTTGAGGTAAATAAAAAAATCATGCCCTTTTTGTGGCTTGAAATTTTTAAAATTTTGGAACGCTTTGTTTTTACAAACAAAGCAAATTTTATTAAAACGAAAACAACAGATTTATATCGGAAACATAATGTAACGCAATTTCTACATTTTATCTTTTTTAGATTGTTATTCTGGAAGAGAAGATGAAAGATGTACTAATTTATTAAATAAAAGATCCAATTTTACAAAACCTTTAATGGGATTCTTTTTTAATAAATCATGTTACAGTATCAACCAAAAAGATATTTTTGATATCAGAACTCAACTGTTTGCTTTAAAAGGCCCAGTTTCACCAGCTGAAGAATTTTATGAGTATGTTTCTAAAACAGAGAAATATTTACGCATTTAAACATTACAGAAACTATGTCTTAGAAAAAACCGAAACAATGGAAACATTAGGTGGAATAAATTATAAAATTTTAATTTGTTATGCAATTGCATGGATAATTACTGCAATATGTTTAAGAAAGGGTGTAAAATTAATTGGAAAATTAGCATATTTTACAGCAACAGTTCCATATGCAATTATTGCAATTTTATTTGTTCGATCAATTACCCTTGATGGTGCAAAAACTGGAATGGATTATTTTATTTTAAAGCCAGATTTTAGTCGAATCTTTGATCCAACGGTAATTATTACATTTGTATTAATACTGTTAAATGTTAAATTATATTTCCTTTACTATAGACTGACATAATTGCTCAAAACTTTTGTTATCATTTTTAGGTACTTCGAAATGCTGCTTCACATATTTGTTATTCACTTTCAATAGGGTTTGGTGGAATGATATCAATGGCAAGTTATAACCCTTCCAGTCATAATCCATACATAACTGCTGCAACCCTAACAGTTGCTGACGGAATTATGAGCTTATTCGGCGGATTAGCAGTATTTAGTATCCTCGGATTTATGTCAAAACAATTAAATGTTCCAATTGATGAAGTAATTCAATCGGGAACAGGTCTTGCATTTGTGGCATATCCGGAAGCAATGAGTCGTCTGCCACTTCCATGGCTTTGGTCTTTTCTATTTTTTGTTATGATTTGGATTTTGGGAATTTCAACACAATTTGGTTTTGTTGAAGCAATTTGTACCGCAATTTATGATCAATTTCCTGCAACTCAACGACATCGTTCACTTTTAGTTTATACAATTTGCTTTATTTTATGGTGTTGTGGAATTCTTATTTGTACAAGGGTAAACTTATAGGTAAATAAAATTATGTAAAAAAGTACATTTTAGGCTGGAATATTTTATTTTAATATTTTTAATGATTACACCGCTTCGTTTGCATTAATGGTATTGCTTTTCCTTGAAATTGTACTTGTTTGTCATATTTATGGAATTAAAAATTATATCTATGATCTTCGTTCAATGATGGGAGTTCCGAAAACAACCCTTGCAAAATGGTTTGGTCCAACTGGATATTATCCCGCTTTTGTTTGGTATCAATTTTATCCACTTATTTTAATAATGATTATTTTTATAGGACAATAATATGTCCAATTGTATGTGCAATAATATTTGTTCTTGCACTTGCAACACAAATAACCCATAATATGACATATGGAAAAGGAACACGAATATACGTATATCCAAATTGGAGTATTGCATTTGGTTGGATGTTATCTCTTATCCCTTTCATATTTCCACCAGCTTTTGTTATTTATAATCTTCGAAAATTTCATCAAAAAGGACTTGTAATCATTTTTTTGTACATGTACGTTTAAATAAAAAATTTAATTTTAGAGTTGGAGAGAATTACTTCGCCTTCAACCAAAATGGCCATCATATACCCGACATCAGATGAAAGGAACTGGGGGAGCTGCAAATTCTGATCGAATTGGAGTTGCTGATCCTCATGAATCTTCTAAAGATCTTACAAAACAACAAACAGAAGTCTAGTCTCATTTTTTGTATATATTTATAATTTAATGAATGATAGCTTTTAAATGTCTTTGGAATAACAAATAGTTTTTACAAACTCATACATAAAAATGAAAGTTAATTTTAATTCCATATTATTCAGGAAGTTAATCAATAATATAAAAGTTTTATTGTATTTCATTTTTAATCTTTTATGTAAATTATGCAAAACCAAAAATTTGGTAATGATTGCATAATTTTTTCAATTTTAACTGTCGACATAAAAATTATTCAAACTTTTTTTATGTTTTAGTTTTTCCCGATATTGACCTAAAAATCGTCAATTCCATACGTCAACACTTTTTCCAACGTGCTTTTAAAATTGTTTTAAAAGCAATATATAAAAATAAAAATGTTGAAAAGACCTTCAACACTTCAACTGCAAAAACAACAACAACAGCCAGTTCGACAACAATGGAATTCATCATTTCAATTTATGTTAGCAACAATTAGCTATGCCGTTGGTTTAGGAAATATTTGGAGGTTTCCAGCTTTGGCATATGAGAATGGTGGATTTTCGTTTTTAGTTCCATATTTATTTGTTTCTTTTATTATTGGGTTTCCACTTTTATATCTTGAACTTTCCCTTGGACAATATGCTCGTGCAGGACCTGCTGTTTTACATGGTCGAATAAGACCGTTATTTCAAGGCCTTGGTTGGGGAATGATTGTTATGGTTTTATTTGTTGGGATTTATTATAATCTTATTGTTGCTTGGTCAATTTTATATATATTTATTTTGATTACTGGTCGATCACATTGGTGGTCAACATGTTTTCAAGATTTCAATTCAGAATGTAAGCAATACTTTTTGATTAAAAAGTTGAAATACATTTCTTACTTTAGATTGTTATTCAGAAAGAGAAGATTTACGTTGCATGAAATTAATAAACCTGAATTCATCTGTTCCAATAAATGGGTTCTTTTTTAATAAAACATGTTATAGTATAGAACAAAATGACATTTTTCAACTTAGAACTCAATTATTTGCTTCCAGAGGTGCCGTTTCACCTGCAGAAGAATTTTTTGAGTTTGTTTTTATTGGCACTTTAAATATTAAAATTTGCTTTACAGAAACTATGTCTTAGAAAAAACCGAAACAATGGAAACATTAGGTGGAATAAATTATAAAATTTTAATTTGTTATGCAATTGCATGGATAATTACTGCAATATGTTTAAGAAAGGGTGTAAAATTAATTGGAAAATTAGCATATTTTACAGCAACAGTTCCATATGCAATTATTGCAATTTTATTTGTTCGATCAATTACCCTTGATGGTGCAAAAACTGGAATGGATTATTTTATTTTAAAGCCAGATTTTAGTCGAATCTTTGATCCAACGGTAACAAAAAATAATTTCTAAATCGTGTAAAACATTAATATGATATTTATTAGGTTATCCGGCACGCTGCAACACATATATGCTATTCACTTTCAATTGGATCCGGTGGAATTCATACAATGGCAAGTTATAATCCCTCAAATCATAATGCCTATAAAACTGCCGCAATTATTACTGCCGCTGATGGAGTAATGAGTTTCTTTGGTGGAATTTCGGTTTTTAGTATTTTGGGATTTATGTCCACACAACTTGAAAAACCAATTGATGAAGTAATTCAATCTGGAGTTGGATTAGCTTTTGTGGCATATCCGGAAGCAATGAGTCGTCTGCCACTTCCATGGCTTTGGTCTTTTCTATTTTTTGTTATGATTTGGATTTTGGGAATTTCAACACAATTTGGTTTTGTTGAAGCAATTTGTACCGCAATCCAAGATCAATTTCCAAATACAAAAAAGCATCGATCCATTCTTGTTTACGTAATCTGTTTCATACTTTTCTGTTGTGGAATAATTATGTGCACAAGGGTTTGTGTTTGAATAGTTTTAAACATTTTGAAGATGTTTAATTAAGGCTGGAATATTTTATTTTAATGTCTTTAACGATTATACGGCATCATTTGGTTTAATGTTGCTACTATTTTTCGAAATTGTGCTTGTTTGTCATATTTATGGCATAAAAAATTATATTTACGATCTTAGAACGATTCTTGGAGTACCAAAAAATTTGATGGCAAAAATTTTTGGTCCAACAGGTTTTTATCCAGCTTTTATTTGGTAATCTTAAAAATGGATAACACTGTTCAAGGTTTATATTGTAGGACAATAATATCACCAATTGTAATTGCAATAATATTTTTCTTTTCATTAATTACTCAATTATCCTATAGTATGACATATGGAAAGGGGACACGAATATACATTTATCCAAATTGGAGTATCGGTTTAGGATGGCTACTTTCAATAATTCCATTATTATTTATTCCAGGATTTATTATTTATAATATTAAAAAGTTTAATAAGAAAGGATTGGTAAGTTTTATAAAAGCTTTACTGCAATTACAATACCCCAATAATATTCTTCAGAGTTGGAAAGAATTATTTCGTTTACAACCAAAATGGCCATCATTTCCTCGGCATCAAATGTACGGCACTGGTGGAGTAATAAATTCTAGCAGAGTTTGGGTTACTGATCTTCAGCAATCTTCACCTTCTGATTCTCCGAAACAAACTCGACTTTAGTTTTTTTTTTGAAATTTTATTTTTAATAAAATTGTTTTTACACTTTTTTTTTCTTTTTAACATTTAAAAAAAACTTTGGTGACAGTAATCATTAATTTTTTTGTTTCTTTGGGGAAATTGATGGCTTTTAAAGAAAGTGGCACTTTTGTTTTTCACACCTGTGCCGCTAAAAAAGCTTAAAGTAATCTTCTTTCTCCCAAGAGAGATAAAAGTAAAAAAAGCACGCAAAAACATCGTAAAACTGTCGTCGGTTGAGAAAAATAAGCTAAAAAAGTGCCAATGGGCAACTTAAAAATTTTGTTATTGTTGTTTTTTCTTTTAAGTAGGAACAGATTAAGGTCAAAGAAGAATGTCGATATTAATTAAAGACTCTTGAATGAGGACAAAACCAGACAAAAGTTTAGGCTGTATTTGTTTAAGCTCAAAAACAATTGGCAGCGAGAAATTTAGAAAAGGGATAAATGGGATTTAAGTTTGAAAAAGATTACAGATGTCTTTGTTTCACTCGCATTTGTAAAAAAATGGAATAATCTCAAGTGCAAACATTTCTATGGCTCAGAAAAAGTGCTATGATTTATTTTTTTGAGTAATATAAAAGGTTGAGAGAAAAAAAAGTGTTACAAAAGTGGAAGGAAAATGGGTAAATAAGATTAAAAATTCAGTGAGAAAAAAGAAAGAAAGAAGCGGAAGATTAAATTATATTTAATCCTTCCGTTTTTTATTGTTTTTTATTGTAATAGCTTCTTTTTTTATGTTTTATAAAAAGGGGGAAAATGTTTTTTGGTGATGGATATAAGAGATGTTTTTGAGCAATAAACAGAAATGCAAATTAGGCATTGCAACATTATAGCAAATAATAGATATTTGACATTCAGATACCAAGGTTACAAGATTTTTAACAAAAACTATATAAATTGCTTTAAAAATGAATTTAAGCAAAATTTCGATGTTTAATTTTAAAACAAGCAATTTATACATATTTTTAACAAATCAAGCTTTAAATTTTACTCAAAAAGTTTGTAAACTGCGATTCTGTTATGATTATTTTAAAAAACAACTTTCGTCTTTTTTGTTGCAAAAAGAAGAAATAAATTTTGTTTGGTTTATCAAAACAAAATTTAAATCCCTAAAGTAAAAAAGAGAAAAAAAACGTCTTTTGCTAAAACTCAGAAGCATTTTTATTCCTCCCAAATTGCATATTTATCATTTTTTTCCTTCAACACAAAACTTACTCCTTTTCTTCTAAAATGTTTTTTGGGTTTGCCAGATTCTTTTCTTTCTTCTACTCTTTTTTTTGAAAAAGCCCAAAGCCGCTTTTATTCCAGAAGTGTGCGCAAAAAATTATTTTTTATTTCTGTCATCAAAACTTTAGATTCAAAAGAAAATATGTGTTTTTCTTTAAAAATGCAAATTTGCAAAAATTGACGTTTCATTTTTGGTTGCATTTTTGATGCTGCTGCTGCTAGAGGACTAAAAAAATAAAGGCCAAACTAACTGGTCCGAACATGGTTCTTTCTATATATTTTTTTTATCGCTACTAATTTCGGAAGGGTCCATTTTTGGTAGGCAAAAAAATGTAGAAGAAAGAAGGAATTTAGTCATTTTTGCAAAAATGCATTTTTGACGGACAATGACCAAAAAAATGGAGGGGAAAATGTTTCTACAAACGTCTAAAAAAGGAAACAGAAGGAACAAATAAAGGATAAAAAAATTTTTGATTTAGTTTGTGTGTTTTTACTTTTACTCTCTTTTTTTCTGTTCTTCTTCTTTTTTTTGACGCTAATATTCCCAAATTTGGCGTTTGTGGCAACGGCAAATCTTGTTTTTCTTTTTAGTGTTCCAAATTTTTTTTGAAGAGTTAATACTTTTTTGTTTCTCTGCTTTTTTACTTTTTTTTAAATATTCCTTAATTGACATATTAGTACACATGTTTGTTGTTTCACTTATTACAAAAAGTAAAATGTTGTTTGAAAATGTTAATATTATGCTTCCAAAATTAGTTTTATTTAAATTTGAATTATTAATTAACAAAAAAATTAAAATTTGGTTTAATTGTTTTCGGCATTTAAAAGCCGAATAAAATTACAGTATACTCCAAACTAGCTATTTTAATGTTTTTCCGTTGTGTATTTAAAAGCTGGCGCCATTTATGCAAAGATGTATTTTCTCATTTTTAAAAAAAAATTTAAACTTGTCGGTCCAAATTATCATTATTTTTTGTATATTTATTTATTCCATACTTTTTTAAGCACAAAAAGAATTAAGCAAAATATTAATGTCAAAGAAGGGCGCCATTTAGTCGCTTCTCAGAAGAAGAGAAAAACGTAACAGATGCTTTTTTTATAGTTCTTTCAGAAAAAAATAAAATAGGAAAGATTTATCTCTTTTTATACCTATTTTTAATGGCTCATGAAATTTATGATATTATAACTATTTTTTTATTAACCAATGTTGGAAATCTTTTTTAACAAAGATGTGTACAAAAAAAAGTTTTTTTATATAAAATCCCGTAAATTTTTTTTGTATAGCTCCGCCTTCACTTTTTTCCGCGCATATTTTCGGTCATTGCTTTTTTTTGCTTCCTCTTCGATGGCGCTACCACCACCGCCATCGGGCCACTGCGGGTGACCATTCTTTCTTTTTCCCTCCCATTCCTTCCTTTTTAAAGAAGGAAAGAAAAGAAGGGGCGGTCATTTTGTTGCTTTTTTTTTTGTTTGGAACCATAATTTGCATACAATCTTTTTTTTTGCTCTTGCATGGTTTTTTAAAGATTTAATCATAACTTTGCCAAAATGAAAGATGAGAGATATGACTTAATCCTTCCCCTGTCTTCCTTCAAGAAAAAAAAAGATTTACGATCGGAAGTGCATTAAAAAAAAGATCTCAACGTTGCCTCACTTTTTACAACTTTTCCCCCTTTTTTATATCCTTAACGATCTTTTTTTTTATTTTGTTTTTTTACTGATTTTTTCTTTTCATTCAATAAACTACGTTTTTTAAGAAAACATTTTTTAGCATTTTTTGGCAATTTTCTTGCTGCTTTCAACAAATACATAAATGCCATTTTCAACTCTTTATTGACCCACCCTCCTTCTTTTAAAGTGCCTTTCAAAATATTGCTAATATTTTTTTATGTTGTTTTTTAAAAAAAGAAACAATCAAACATTTTTTTCTGAAACAGAAAAATGTTAATATTATTTTTGGTATTTTTTCTGCCGTTTTATTCTTTTGCTGATGATTTACTGGGAGCTCGATGCCAATCTCGGTGCTTATTTAAATTAGAAACAAAATTAAAGGTTAGTTTTATTTTTTTACTTTTTTATTTATTTTTTTTTGTTTTTGTTGCTTTTATATAGGATTTAAATAGCATAGGATTAAAGTCAAAAAATATTTTTAACGTGCTTTTTTTAAGATGTCTTTGGAAAAACGGAAACATGTTTTTTATATACATTTTATTTATTTTTTAATCTGTCGGAAAACTGCGTTTTTTTTGACAAAAGTCACTTCTTTTTTTAAACGTTACATTTTTCGGTAAAAAATAGGCCGCATATTTTTGGACATTTTTTATAAATATTTTTTTGGAAGAGATACATTTTGACACGCAATTGGATTCATTCAAATTGACTTTTTTTGCAACGGTTCACAACTTTTCAAATTGACACTTTTTTCTTTCATTTTTGACAACTCTTCTTTGAAGTTTAGTCATCCTGAATATATATTTTTTTGGACAGAGACTGTTTCAAAAAAATGCCTCTGATCTGTTCATTCTTTGATTTTCTTTTGTATATCAAAAAAGTGTGAAACAAATTATTCTTCTTTCTTTTTTCTCCTGAGAAAATGAAGATTAATGATAGAAAGAATTGAACGGCAATTAGTCTTTCCCAAAAAAAAGTGGAGGACAACACAAAAGAGAAAAAGAGAGGGAAAGTTAGTTAATCCAATATAGAGAGAAATCATCAAACATGGAAGGGTCAAACAATTTTGGATAGGCATTCCAAAAGGGCTGAGTGAAACATTTTTAAAAAAGCTTGCGCAACCAGAAAATCTCTTTTTTATTCCACTCTCATTTTTCCCGGAAGTACACTACTTCACTCACACAAGAGAAAACTTTTCATTTCTGTATTACTATTATTTTTATTGCAAAATTTATTATTCCACGCATAATTGGACACAGTTCAAAAAAATGCATTAATGCATTTTTAAATGTTGCATATCTCTCCTTTTTTTCCGTTTCTGTCATTTTTTCTTTCAAACTTCTGACTTTTTTTGTCACTTGTTTCCTTCTTTTTTGTTTGACAGAATGAATCAAATTTTTGATCATGCAAATGCAAAAAAATGGGGATCCACACCAAAAACATAACATAGAAACATTTATTATTTGTATTTACCGGAAACATATATTATAAAAAGCATAACATAACACTAATGGGGCTTATTTCAATTTCCTTTGTGTTTCTATATTTTTCCTTTCATTCTTTTCGAATATGTACAATACGGCACCGATCTCTTTCTCTCATTTCCCCTCGATCATCATCATCAAAAAGAGGAAAAGCAAAAGAAAGAGGAAAAAAAATTCTCTCATAAAAATTGCCGCCAATCGAGAAAAAGCCAAAGCAAACCATCCCTTTATTTTTCTAAAATGTCGTTAATTTTGAGGCGGCAAAAAAATCTTTGTTTTGCTTGCTTTTTTTAAATACATATAAAAAATTTTAGTCTTTTTTCTTTTTCAAATCACGCCAGGCGTCCTCAATTTCTTTTTTTCTGTTTTACTGTTTTTCTCTCATTTTTCAAAACAAAAAATACATTCGAAATTATACAGTTTTTCCATTTTTAAAATATTTTTCCCTTTTGGCACCGCCATCACCAGCAGAGTGGAACAAAAGTGTGTCCTCGAGAGTTGAGATGGAGAAATCAATCAAAAAATCATGTTCATTATTTTTTTCTGTTACTATAATATATTTTTATCGCAACCTTCACTTTTTTATTTTTCGGGTCGGCAAAAAATTAAGTTCATCAAAAAAAAGAAAACATGCAAAAATAAATGAAAACGGAAATTCTTTCATTCATTGAGAGTTCCCGTTAATGACCGCATTTATTATTTGGTTCGGTATTCTTTCTTTGATTCTAAATTTTTTAACATAAAAACATTGAAAAACAAAAAAGAAAAAAATTGTATATACAAAAATAACAAAAACAAAAAGTGACAACTTTCTTTCTTTTTTCTTTTTTGTTTGATAATTGTTTATGATCCATATTTCTTTCTTTTTTCTGTGCCTTCAAAAAAAAGTTGCGCAAGAAATAACATAAAAAAGGGATTATGCAAAAAAAAACTTTTTGTTACATTAGCTAAAAAAGAATCAGAAGCACATGAATGAACAAAGAAAGGAAAAATGCCGAAAACAAATTTTCACGTTCTATGATGGAATACACACTTAAGTGTTATTAGTGTTTTGCTTCTGCACATTGAATGAATGAATGGCTAAATCCCTCTTTCATACGGAAGCATCATAGGAAAATAAAAGAAAGAGGGGATCAATTACAAGAAATATTACTAATATGCAAAAATGAAAAAAGACATCTGTAGAATATTCCCTTTTTTATATAGTGTTTTAATGAAGATCATCATCAACATCAAGGGCCAATATTGTGGAAATAAAAAAAGTGGAGCGGCTTTTTGTATGATCGAGAGATTTCTTTTTTTCATTAATCCAAAGCAGCAGCATCAAAATCAAAAGTAGCAATAATCATTGTCAGCCCCCATCCATAAGAGATGAGAAATCTTGCGCACAGCTGTCTTCTTTCTTTGAATGAGAATGCAAAAAAACCTCTTCACTTTTTTTTTCTTCTTCCGATGCAATTAGTCATTTTTTCCGGAAAATATATATAAAAGTAGGCAAAGAATGAAACAGTTTTATTGAAAACAAACGCTTTTAAAATGCAAGCAACTTTAAGAGAAAAAAAGTATTGAGGGCTTTGGTTTTTACTGTTGATTAATTAACATGAATACATATATTCACTCGAAACCTTTTAGTGCTTCTTCTTTAGGGTCAAGAGATATATACTACATTATCGATGTCTATTTTTTTTAATACTTTTTATAAGTATTTTATTTTTTCATTAGTCTTGCCTAAAAACAATGCATTTTTAGCTTTTGCTTACAATACTTTTTTCTTCGTTCTTTAAAGGCTTTAAAAGTGCTCTGTGAAAAGTCCGCTTAAAAATGAAAGTAAGTCAAAAATGAAACATAATTTTTTTAATATTTTTCGGATTTGTTTGAAAAAAACTGTAAAGTAGTAAAGGATTCCGGAAACATACATGGTTTTTGCTCTCTTTTTAAAAATATTCAAATTTTTTTTATCTCTCCAGGGGAAACACAAAAACGGAAGTACAGTTGCGCACCGGCAATTAACTCTTTGCTTTCAAATAAATTTGTTGAATAAATTTTTTTTGATTTTTTGCTGCTACCAAACAGGTGCCGGAAATGAACAAATGAATAAAAAAACTGAGCATTACTGTTTCAAAAAAACAATGAAGGGAAATCTGATCCAACAAAAAAGAGGTCTGCTGTTGCTTTTGTTTTTTGGAAAGATTAACACATCTCAAATTGCAAGAAAAAAACACATATCCTGAAATATCTTGGATAACCAACCTAAAAAGTGTTTAAAGGGGGGCTTTAGAAATTGTTTTAAGGTTTGTTCAAAATTTCAAATGTTTATTTTTTCTACAGTAATCAATTTTTGCAAATATTATCTTTGAAATTTTTCATCATTGTTTGTCTTCTAAAAATCCATTAATATTTTTTTTAAAAAATTCCTTAAAAGTTTTCTAAGAATAAAAGAAAGTGAAATTACAAAGGTCAAGTGCCGTCAAAAGACAGGTCGAGAGAGTGAAAGAGAATGAAAATACCGAAAGTGGTGGAGTAATTTTGTAGAGGGTACACAATTAATAAGAGAAAGAAAGTTTTTTTAAGTATGCTTGTTTTCACTCTCTTTTTTTGTATTTCTATTCTATTCATTCTTCGGCAAAAACCTTTTCATTTTTTAGTTACTACTTTCTCCAGCTCCAAAAAGGACATGGAAGCAAAGGACAACAATAATTGAAAAAATTGTTGGCAAAACTTTTTTGTTTTGTTTGTGTTTTCTTTTGTTAAAAAATAACAAAAAAACCGTTCACTACTTTTTTTTCCATGTTTCTTTCAAGGGCGCCAAAAAAGTGTCCCAGGAAACATTGAAAAAAAAATTAAAGAAAGAATTCTTTGGCTCAAGGTTGAAATTCTAATTTGTAGAAATGAAAACAACATTGAAACAATCAGAATGAAAAAAAAAACAAGGAAAAAAATTAAGTGCGCAACAGAACTCCATTAACAACAAACAAAAAAACAGAGGGCCTTGAAAAAAGTTTTTTTGTTTGACACTTTTTGTTTTTTTTTCTGATTTTTTTAGTTTCAAATTGTGCCGAAAATTGAGTAGAAAAAAAAGAAAGCAATAATGCGCGAGAAAATTGTTAAAAAAAGATTTTTTAAAGAATCAAGGATTTGGAAAAGAAAAGGAAAGGAAAAAGGTTAGGTTTGATTGAGCGGAAATGATTTTTCTTAAACCCGAAATTCTCTGGGGATAGATTTTTGTTGAAAAACATTTTTGTTTTTTTCGGTATTCTTTGACTTTTTTAAATGAGTCTTTTAAGAATTGAAAACAATGCATGAATATTAAAGGGCATCGAAAAAATAAGTTTTAAATGAAAAGTTATGTTCCAATAATCTGTATTGAAATGTTTCAAAATATCATTTAGTCTGTCAAAAATCTGATGTTCAAGGTTTTCGATCAAAATTTTTACCAATTTTTCTATATTAATGACTCTCAAATTTTTACAGTTCGTAATTTCCTATGTTTTTGACCTCATTTAAATTTGTTTTTTCTATCATTTTTTTCACAGATCTCCTGTTGCTTCTTTCTCTCACTTAAATTCTTACCAAAAAAGTCAAGTTTAAACAATAAAAAAGCAAGGATATTATTTTTCTCGCAAGAATGTTTTTTACAATTGTTATTTTCATTTTTGCCAAAAATGGCAAACCATTAGCTTTCATTCAAATATAAATACATCCGATAAACGGTCAAATGACGCAATTGATGCGCGCAGCTGGATTCCTCTTCTTCTTCTGAAAAAAACAGTTTCACAGAAATTTTTTCTTGCTTTTTTCGATTCAATAATTTGTCACTCATTTATTTCAATCTTTTACTGCTGCTTTTCTGTTTTTTATGATAGCCCTTTTTTGGATGGCTTTTTAAAATGAATTTATATGTAAAAAAGTCTATGAAGTACCACTGTTTTTTGTTTTAAAGAAAAAGCAATGTGTGAAGAATCAATAATTGTGTGTTATTTTTATGCAAATTTGTAAAAAGCTTTTTTAAGCTTAAAGTAGGAATAAAGAAGGGGGTATATTTGTAAGGTGAAAGCAACAACAGCAACAACAATTACGTATAAGCAAAAGAAAAAGTCTTTTTTGTTGAAAATTATGAAAGGATTTCTTTTTTTCAGGATAATACAGAGCTTCGACGACAGCTAAAACATCAAATAGTCAATCTCTGCAAAGATGATGCTGAATGTTCTTCGGTGAGTTTTATTCTTTTTTCTTTTTGTCGTACAGGGCTATTGTTTAAAATTGCTTTTTCCTCTATTACTTGTGGGTGCCAAGGAGGGATTAGAGCGTCCGCTGCAGCTACTTTGGCGCGGACTGGGCAAGTGTTCCTGTTCGCACACTTAAACTTTTTTTTTCAAAAACAAAAACTTCTTCAACAAATTTGAATGCAAATCAAAAGAAACTCTTTACTTTGGAAGAAGCTTTAATTAAGCCTTTTTTGGAAGAAATAAAAAGTAACAGTAAAAAGAATAGGAAAGAAACAATTAAATATTGGAATTAAAAATAAAGTTTAAATTTTGAATTGCATTTTTGATTTGTTTCGCTGCCTTAGGGTTTTTGTTGGAAGAAGGAAACAAACAATTTTTGAAGCAGCAAAAAAGAAGATGTGCCCAAAAAAAAGAGGGAAAACATAAAATGTGACAAATGCAAAACAAAACAAAAAAGTGATTTGTTTACAAAGTGTTAAAAGTCTAAAACTGCGTTCAAAGTTGTCGTAAAAAAAGAAGAACCAATATTTGCATCTTTTTATGGCATTTTCTTCGCTTTTGGTGTTTTTACAACAATAACAAATAAAACCAATTTCAGTGTGTTCTTCCATGTCGTGAAACTACAACAATTTCTGAAAATAGCAATAGCAATAATTTAACATGTTTTGGCGAAAAAGGGATTTGCAATGATGCAAAAGATGCAAAAGCTTGTCAAGAATCATGCATATTTTTTGTTAATGGTTTTAAAGTGAGACCTGGTGAATGTCCAACAGATATTCCTGTAAGATTGGATGAATGTTCAGCAGCATGTAATCGGGATGGAGATTGCCCTGGTGGTGCAGATAAATGTTGTACAACGGGTTGTTCAAGGCTTTGTGTGGCACCTATAAAATTTGATAAAAGAATTATGCCAATTCCGGAAGGAATTTCTGTACAAGAAAGAAAACGAAAACGATCAGCAGTTGTTCGATGGATTATGAAAAGACTTTCAAAAGCCCATATGTCAACAAATGCAAATTTATATGTTATACAATGGAGATGGGGTGTTCGGAAAGAGCCTGAAACAATGACACCATGGCAAACAATTATGGTGGTAAGCTTAATGGTATTTTGATATCTAAATATAATATTAAAATTACAGAAAAATAAAATGTATGCAATTTTAAAGCATTTATTAATGCCCGGAAGGTATTATATTTTTCGAGTTGCTGCAGTAAATCAATTTGGTTCAACTGGTTTTTCACTTCCATCAGCCCCTTTTAAACTATCAAAAGGTAAAATTCAAAGTAAAGATGCCCATAAAATTATTCCTTTTTTAGAAGTAAAAGCTCCATCGTCACCAAAAAATCTAACTGTTGAATCGATGATCTTTGATGAAACATTTAATCGATGGATTCCAAAGCTAACATGGATTCCACCAACATCTGATTTACCAATAAAAGACTATCAGCTAAGTTGGTGGAAATCTTCAACAGAATTTGCAAATGTTTATGAACAACGAACTGGAAAACAGATTCCTGATGCATCTTCAGCAGCACAACAACAAAGTCGTCGATCTGCAGCAGGAGATGATGAAGATTATTCAAATATTGATGAATCAATTGAAAAATCATTACGTTCATCAACAATTATTCCAAGTTATGCAACAAAGACACAACTATCGGATGGCCTTGATGCTGAAAGGGTTTATATGGTTGAAGTATGTGTTTATAGGATTTTTTAGGAATTTGCATAAAAATCAATTTTAGTTATTTGCAACTGTTGATTCAACGGAAGGCGAATTACGTGGTGAACCAGCAGTAATTTTTGTTCGAACAACAACAAAATCCCTTTTAAATGATGCAGAATCTGTGAGATATGATATTCAATTACCACCTTCAGAATCTGCACAAGTTGATGAAACAATGTCAACAACAACAACAACAACTCCAATACCTTCACCAATATCATTTACAAGCAAAACAACAACAATAAATCCAAAATTAATTATTGCAAAAGATATTGAAATTTTTACAACAGAAGATGAAGATGATGAAGGATTTGAAGGTCGAAATGAATTAGATATTCGAACCCCATATTTTGAAACATCACAACTTCGGACATCTGTTTCATGGCTTGATAGTCCTGCATGTTCACCAGAAACAAGTGTCTTTGCAATTCGATTAACACCAAAAAGATGTTCAACACAAAGTGATACTCGCCTTTTAACAGTTACCCAATGCATTGCTCTAATTGATGGCCTGGCATTTGATTGTGAATATGAAATTGAAGTTGATGACGTTAATGCAAGAAAGGTAATCATATCTATTAAAAATAATTTTAACTAACTTGAAAAATATTTTTTAGGTTGTTTCTCGAGCATTCTTTCAAACACTTCCATGTGATCAAACTCCTGCAACAGAAGTGCTAAATTGTAATTATTCAGAACCAACACAACCTCGATGCCGTTCGATACAACCTTCAACAGCTATATGTGAATGGCCAATCCCAACAGACCCTTCAATAATTGGATATCGAACAATTTTATCTTCTCCACAATCATCTGCAAAAATTGGTGTTGCTTCAACACATTCCCCTCGAATACAATATGATAATTTATTACCAAATACAGATTATCGATTCCGTCTTCAACCTGTTACAAATAAAGGATTAAGCCCTCCAATTGATGTCGAATTTTCAACAACAAAGACATCTTCTGAAAATGGAAGTGAAAGAAGGCTGGACAAATTTCCAATTCTTGAACTTCCACTTGAATCAAATTCAATTTCTTTGATTTATAGCAATTTTATTCTTTTAACTAGTTTAATATTTTTCAGGATTTTTGTATAAAACAATAGAGGGAGAAATGGTGAAGTTTCGCATTTCGAGCAAAAATGTTTATTATGGGTATTTGTGCATTGTTTTTATATTCTCATAATTGTATTTTACTTTTTATCATTGCCGTGTTTAAATATATATAGTTTTATTAAAAAAATAAATAATTTAATATTCAAATCATTTAAAACACTAAAAACATAACGGATTTAATAATTAAATTTTAGTGATAAGCGGTTAAAAATCTACCAAAAAATTGGGTTTGAATTTCGTAATTTTTTCTTAAAATTTTTTTTCAGAAAAAGCTCTCGAATATTTGTTTTTTCTTACAACGAAAAAATTGTTATCCTTGGATAAATTTTTTTTCCTGGTTAAATTTTTTTGCATACCTTTTTTTATGATTAATTTACTCAATTATTTGTGGTAATCAAATTAATTATGGCAGATCTTGCTACACAATTACATGATGATCCTGAAAAATATATCAATGATCCAAATGTTGAAATTGCATGGGCAATGAAAGCTGCAGGTAACTTTTCTTAAATACTTTTAAGCTATTTTTTAACAAAATGATTTTAGAACGAGCTGGAGTTCATATGAATATTCTTCTTTCCGTTGATACAAATAAGTTGAAACTTACAAAAGATCAAGCTGAAATATATGAAAAATTTCGTGAACTTTTCCCAAATCTTAATGCTGAAAAGGTTAGTACTTTCATAAGCTACATTAAACTTTTATTTATTCATGTTTTAGGTAACTGAAGAAGAATTAAAAGGTGATAATAAAGCTATTTGGGCTGAATTTTGTGAATGTTTCAATTTTATTGAAGATTATAATTTGGGTTCCATTATGCGGATTGATGCTTCTGGTGTATACAATAGTGAAAATACTGTTTTGGTTCCAAAAATTATCTTTCTTGCTATTGAAGGTGCTCGAAATATTGAAGGTATTAATGAAAAGTTTAAACCTCAATACCTTGAAGAATATAAGAAAACTCAAGATGGCACCGGACAAGTTCTATGACATATAGGGATAAATTTTATCATATTGGTGTTTCATATTTTGTTATGTTTAAAATACAATAAATTTTATATTATAATAATGTTTTTGTTTAATGTACAATAGATTTTCTTTAACTTTCTTCACACATACTTTCTTATCAATGTTACACAAATAATCAGTGAAATTTAAAGAGCAGAAAATAAAGGAAAGAAGAAAATGGCGCCGATCGGCGCCTTTTTCTTGACGCGTCAGTTGAATTTAACTTTGTGGGAAATAAATAAAACATTTTTTTTGCTTTGAATATTTTATTATTATCAATTTCAGATTTAATTTTAAAGAAAAAATCCGTAATACAAATTTAAAATCCTAACTGAAATTACAATAATAATAAACACATTTGGTTAAAGAAAAAAACCAGTAAAAAATTATCTTCTTGTCACATAAATATAAGTTGCACGAAAAGTTTCATCCAATAAATTTGGATCTATATTATATGCATTATCAGGAACTGAAATATTAAAGCTTCGACGAACACATCCACTTATTTTTCGTCGAATTGGACGGCACATTTCAATCAAAGCTTGAACATCCTAAAAAAGTTAGATTTGCTTTTCATTTTAAAAAATAAAAGAAACAAACCATGTCTGAAGCATTTCTTACGGTAAGAACAGAAGAACTTGCATTTAATGCATGAGTTAAATGAGGTGATGAATTTGAAGCAGGTGCTACAGGTCTTTGGTCATCAAGTTTTAAGCGTTTATCAGAAATATTTCTAAAAAACTATTTATAAATTACGAATAAATCAAGTTTGTAATAAAAAAAACCCTTCTATTTAGAGAAAAAAATTTAAAAAAAATTATTTTAAAAAAACTTACAGAGAATTTCCAGGCGCTGAACGACATCGTTTTTGACATCCATCTTTTGTAACAGAAATATGTTCAGATGCATTGATTTTATTTTGAAATTTTTGTGCTTGTTCTTCATTTAATCTTCTTATTTTTTCTTTAGGTTCAATTTCAGAATTCTTTAAAATTTCAATTTCTTTTTTTAAAGCAATGTTTTCTTTTTCTTTAGCAGCCAAAAGTTTTCTTGAAAGCTTTTGCTAAAAATAATAACTATTTGAAAATTATAAAAATCCAAGTGAGCTTACATTTTTAATCCGTTTGCATTTATCTCTTCTATTTTGAGCTTTTAAATCAAGGTATTTTTCTTTCAAAGTTCTTTCAATTGATGTTGTCTTTATATGTGGGATTGTTTTTGAACCATATCGTTTTCTAAAAATGATTAGTTTAAATAACAAAATCACTATTCGACAAAAAAAAGTTACGGAATTGCTTGAATTTGAACCATTTCGAAAAATTTTATCTTTTTTGGTATTTTTTGAAAATAACATTTTTTAGTTTCCAAAACTTTCTTTCGTTTTTGTCTACAAATAAGTTCCATAATTATTCCTTAAAAAACAGGTATTACAATATAATAAATGTGTTTTAATACTTACGAAGTTTTGTAGGATTTCGTGGATTCATATTCGTTTCATTTTTGATCCATTCCAAGCAGGGTCTCCACCGTCCCGTCCCGAGACGTCCGTTTTTCCGTCCCGTCCCCGTCTCGAGACGGACAGGGACGTGTTTTTTTTAAATTTAGGGACGGGACGGACGGACGGGTAGTGCTAAAAATAGGGACGGGACGGACGCGTTCTTTTTCAGGTTTTGAACGTCCCGTCCCGTTTTTCTTTAAATTTTTTCTTCTGCAAAATTAAATTATGATTGAAACTTAAACGTTAAAATAGTATGTGCTGCGGATAAGGAATTAACAATTCTGGTGTGCTAAATTGATTGCAGACCTCAACTGGAGGTCTGCAATCAATTTTGTCTTCATTTTATAAAGAAACTATACAAAAATTATCTTTAATTTTGAACGAAAAATCATCACTTATTACGGTAGAATTGGATTTATGGAGTGATCCTGCACTTAAAAAGGGTTACCTTGGTGCAACTGCGCATTTTTTGGATAAAAATTACAAAAGTGTTAAAGTTTTTCTTGGTGTTGCACCTCTTCCGCCCAAGCATGATGCAGGTGTTATTAAAAAGTATTCAGATATTTTGCTTAATCGTTATGGCTTATCTGATAAAGATGTTTCTCGATATGTTACTGATAATGCAAGTAACATGTTAGCTGCATTTAAAAATGAAATTTTCGGTAAATCCCTGTAAAAATATTTTCGACTTATACATATATATTAACAATTTCAGAAAAATTTTTTGTTATTGTTTGACTTACTTTCAAATAACGGGGACGGACGGGACGGGATACCCGTCCCTGACGTTAAGAACGGGACGGACGGGGACGTATCTTTTTAAATTTAGGGAAGGGACGGACGGACGGGTAGTGCTAAAAATAGGGACGGGACGGACGCGTCCCAAAAAAAAATGGGACTTTGGAGACACAGATTCCAAGAGAATATTTAATTGATCAATTGAAGCACATGGAACAAATTTTTTGATACCATCAAATAAATTATTAAATTTTTCGATACTATCAATTAAATTATTGCAGCACAATGATGAAAGAATTGGCTCAACCGATGGATAAAGCCGAAAATATTTTGGAATCATTTCATATTCAACCAGTTTTTTACAGACTGCTTCAGGACATAACAAATAATTGAATAAATTATCTTGGACAAGTTTTAAATATGTAAGAATATCAGATTCAACATATAAATTTCTTAAAAAATCATTACATAAAAGTTTTATACTTGCAGAATGTGACATTGCATCAGATTTGAGTTCACCTTCAACGGTTGTGGCATATTCATTTTTATAAATTAGAATATCCTAATAATCATTTAATATAAAAAAAACATGATAAATATTTTTCAAAAAACTTACAAAGATTTTTTTATCATTGTATTCACCAATTTTTTTATTAAAAAATTTGAAAAACTTTTTAATATTTTGAAATTCATGAATCATTTTGAGCTGATTTGAACGACGAGTTTCCTTTAAAAAAATATCCAATTGAAAAAAGGAAATACATGTTTCATTGTTTTGATTGAAGAACATAAAACAAGCAAAATCAGATTCAACAAAAACATTTGCATGTCCACCAAAAGTTTTTAAAGAAATAAATTTCTTAAAATCGGTTGGAAAATTTAGTTGATGAGTAAATTGAAATTTTTCAACTGTTTCTTTTCCACTTTTTGATAATAAACCCAAATGACCAACAAGTCTAGAAAAAAAATTATAACAAAGCTTACAAAAAAGCAAACATACTGATTATTTTTTGAAACAACAGCCCAAAGAAAAACAATTTCATCCGATTTTTGATATTCAATTGCTTCAATATTTCCATCAAAACATTTAGGTTGTTTTTGACCAGTTTTTAAATTACGAAGAATCAATTCGTTTTGTAAGGCAAGAACAATTGTATAACAATGTGGAACATAAATAACTTCACGAAGTGATTCTGCAGCACAGGTATCATTGAAAGTAAAAAGATTTTCTGAAAATAAAACAATTAAATGATATTTTAAAAAAAGTGTTGCTCCTTATGATGAAGTCACATCATTTTCCACACAGTAAATATATAAAACTTACGCCGTTCTTCAAAAAATTCTTCTTGTATGCCAGCATGAAAATGTCCAATAATAAAAACATTATTAATAACTGCACCAATTATATGTGGCCATAAATGATATTCTTTTGTAAAATTTTTTATTTCAGCTTTGTTTGAACCATCAATGATATTTACCAAGGAATATATCTGAAAAAAAAAATTGTAACGAGCTAATTTTATACATAAACTTACTCTTCCAGAAGTATCAAATGATTTAACAATTCGTTTTTCTTCCAAAGATACAAAAGTAATTTTATCATTGATTGATTCAGGTCGATGAACAGCAACAAGTAATCCAGGAGATGTTTCTAAAAAAACATTTGAACAATATCTCCTATATGTTTGTCCGAGGCAGAAGAAAAAATAACATACCATTGAAGCTGAACATAATACATGATTTAATAATAGAGTTTTCTTCCATTGAAATTTTGAAAGATGCATCTTCTGAATCGTATCCTTTAGATATTGTTAAAACATTCTTACTTGCTTTATAATACCAACTAGTACATGTGCCTAAAACCAACAAGAATAAATTATTTTTATCTTTGATACAAATAATTACCCTGAAGAAAACCACCAGAATCAAAAGCATTGTAAAGTTTATCATCCATTTCGATCAAAAAAACATCAAATGAAATGCAGGGAAGTGCGGAAGTAATTTTTCCCAACGGGCAAATTTTTTTGCTTTTTATAATTATGCGGTGTCACGACAATCGTGAATAATCAATAATTTGCATGGCAAATTATTCTAATTTTGTTACATCAAAGAAAAAGGATAAAAGCTCTAAAATTATTTGAATATGGTATTTGTTTTGTCTTTCTTTTTTAAAAATATATTGTAATATTTTAGGTGAAATGCCATCACATCGAACCGAGCGTTCACTTTTTTGGACCGAGGCTTGGTAAAATGTTTAAAAATGCCAGGTGGAAAAAAAAGGAAAATTTTCCATAACGACTGAATAAACGCATTTTCCCCTTTTTTTTCCACCTGGCATTTTTAAACATTTTGCCAAACCTCGGTCCAACAAAATGAACGCTTTTCTTTAGCTCACACGGTGAGTCGACTCCCTTATAAATTGTCCATTTGAAAAAAACTTCGCTTGAGTCCGCGAACACTTTTTCCCATATTAAATCTTTAAACATAAATTCTGAAGCCACAAAACACTTTAAAAATAACCTGTTGCTGCTAAAAATTAGCTAAGGGGTACCAGAAGCTATATTTGCAGGGACTAAGAAAAATATGGATTCTGGAGCCCAGGATTCAGAATCCAAGATAAAATTTTTTTTCAAATGCTTCAAATTTGGTATCATTCGATTCGTCTCAATGAGTAGATTACAATGAATGTAAAATTGATCTTTGTAAAAGGGTTCAGAAGCGAAATACAGAAGGCGAAAAATTTATTTAAAAGATATATTTTTAGATGATTGAAGCTTTCTGAAGCCTTTTACAAAGATCAATTTTACATTCATTGTAATCTACTCATCGAGACGAATCGAATGATACCAAATTTGAAGCATTTGAAAAAAAATTTTATCTTGGATTCTGAATCCTGGGCTCCAGAATCCATATTTTTCTTAGTCCCTGCAAATATAGCTTCTGGTACCCCTTAGCTAATTTTTAGCAGCAACAGCTTATTTTTAAAGTGTTTTTCGGCTTCAGAATTTATGTTTAAAGATTTAATATGGGAAAAAGTGTTCGCGGACTCAAGCGAAGTTTTTTTCAAATGGACAGTTCAGCTCACCGTGCTCAGTTCGATGTGGCCATTTGACGAAATTGATTTTTTATGTTCAACAAGTTATACTGTAACAGAGAAACATTTGAAATTTATGGCCAAATTTCTTCCTTGCCGAATTTTAATCTTTGATTCCAACAATGAAAATAAAGTAAAGAAATATGGAAAATGGAAAAATTCTGAAAATAGTAATGTTTTAACTTTGGTTTTATCATTTTCAAAACGTAAATTTTCTGTTGTTGTTGATTTATAATTTATTTATTCATTGTTTTTTCATGCATTTTTTTCATCGTTGACATAAATTTATTTTGTTTCTGTTAATTAAAAGACTTTGAAATTTACCTCGTTTTTTAAATTTAACTTTTCGAATTCATTTTTAAAAAATCCTCGAAATTTAAACAAACGCAGAAATATTTTATTAATTATAGAACCTTTAAAAAATATAATTCTTTTCCAAAATTAAAAAAAGAGTCATATTTAAACACCTATAATTTTAACAAAAGCTCTTTAAAGGGTGGAAATAAATTTCCACAAAAAATGGTGAAAAAAGAAAATTAAGAACAATGAATGTTGAATCATGCTAGAAAGAGTCAGATTTAAATTTTAAAAAGCAAATACCACCTCTTCATTTAATAATTTACACAGTTGGATTTTTGGAAATCTGTCATACAATGGAATCTCATCTTTTTAAAAAGGACATTTTATGATTTATAAAAAATTAAATGTGATATTTGTTTAAAAATTATGAACAATTAATCAACCTTCATATTTGCTTTTTGAAAAAACGGAACCTATATTTTATTTGTGCAACTTTTTATTACTATTTTAAAACCGCCCATATTCACATGTTTAAGCATTATTACAGTTTTAAGATTTGAACAAAAATGCCAAACACTAATGCAAATACAAAAATGCGTATAAAAACAAATCGAAAAAAACGATAAAATCACTTTTGATCCATTCAAATCAGGACATCTTTAGTCTTGATTTGAAAGATCCAACAAAAATCTTTGTTTCAAAATTTGTTATTTGTTAGAAACGACAAAATATGAAATTATTTATTTCATTTGCATTTTTTGCTGCAATTTTTATCAATTGTGCTTACAGTAAAGCTGTTTCTCCACCGTCAATTATTAAACCTTCAACAGATTTGGATGCAGAAGTAATTTTCATATATTTTTATTAAAAGGTATAAAATGACCAGTTTTTAGAAATTTCTTGAAAAATTTGGATTTTTGCCCAAAACTAATGCATCCATAGCTTCTGCAAAATCTGCAACAATGGCATTTTCACAAGATCCAACATTTATTAATGCCATCAAGTAAATGCCAATGAACCCTTTCTAAAAATTTATGAACCATTTTAGAAAATTCCAAAATGAAAGTGGCTTAAAAGTTACCGGAAAATTTGATGAAGCAACAAAAGAAGAAATGGCAAAACCAAGATGCGGAGTTTTAAAAGTTGAAGCAAAGCCTGGAATTGCTGCAAGTGCTCGTAAGAATCTTTAAAAAAACATTTTGTTAATGTTTTTTTTAAATTTTTAAATTTGTAGAAGGACGTTGGAATAAGAATAAACTTACTTATAATTTTTATCGAGTTACAAATGATGAAGATCAAAATCGTGTTCGGTAACAATTTATTCAACAAACAAAAAAATTCAACTTCTAATTTAGGGAATCAGTTCGAAAAGCATTTGGTGCATGGTCTGCGGTGGTGCCATTAGATTTTGTTGAAACAAATGACAAAAATGCTGATATTAAAATTGGATGGGAAATTCGAGATCATGGTGATGGATATGGCTTTGATGGATCGGGTGGAATTTTAGCCCATGCATTTTATCCTACAAATGGAAGACTTCATTTTGATGATGATGATTTTTGGTCTGTTAATGATCCAGCAAAATTTAAACGGTATTTGCTTTAGTACAGTGGAATTATTTGTTAAAATATTTTTAGAGGATATATGGATGTTTATGTTGTTGCAGTACATGAAATTGGGCATGCAATTGGAATTGATCATATCAATGATCAAAAATCTATTATGCGACCTGCACTTGGGCCAAATATTGATAGAAATGGAAACTATAAATTTGATGAATTATCTTCAAAAGATATTGCTGCAGCTCAATCTATTTATGGTACTATATTTTAAATAAATTTTAAATAATCCACTTTGTTATTAAAGGACGTCGAAATGGTGGAGTAATAACAATGAAATTTTATGATAGTGAATTTCACAAAGATGAATTATCAAAATGGATCGGAAATTCAAAAGCTTGCAGTAATTATTTAACACAATTTCATAATGATCGACTTTCTTCAATTGATACCGGTGGAGCATGTGTATATCTTTATCAAAATCAAAATTGTCAAGGTGAAAGAATTAAATTAGTTCCAGATGGAAATTGTGGTGGAGATAAAAGATGCTGCCCCCATCATTGGAGTCTTGAACAAGGCTGCAAATTTAATAATCAAGCTTCATCGCATCAATTATGCTAAATGAAAAAAAAATGAAACGGGAAAAAAACGTCATTTAAATATGTAATAAATTTTTTTATGTTTTTACACGTTTCAACAAATTTAAACATTAAATTGAAAATTTGAACAATGCTATAATTTGATTTATAAGAATTTTTTTTATAAATTTAATTTGCACGCAATCCTAAATTTAGTTTCACAATCAACGTCCAATAATCCGCCACCCCATATTTCTCCGCATGAATTTTTCCCCTTTCCTGGATGATTTGCTGCCCATGGATTAAAATCCCATGGTGTTCGATCTGACCATTTCCATGTTAAACCTCCATCATTTGAAAAGGCACCTGTCCATACTCCATCATATGCCATATAATGAAGACCTAAAAATGAAGAAGAATAAATATTTTAAATCTTATGTATAACCTTCTAAAAAATGCCTTTCTTCCATACTATGTATTGAAGCCAAATGTGCATTATTAATTGATTCACAATGTTGTTCTGCTAAAGTCCAATTCATTGGGCCTTTATAAAACGGATCACCATAGCATGCATTTGTTGGCTCAAAATAAATCCACAACTTTGGACATTGTTTTGATTGAGAAGTGGTTGTAATTGGTTTTTTTGTCGTTGTTTTAGAAGGCTCAAAGAAACTTTGATCAACTTTACAAATAAATGGTTTTGTTTTAAAACAATCTTCGGCCCTCCAAAGTCCATCACTTTGTGATAAAGTTGCACAATTGCTTCCAGTAACATTTTTAGGTTCACTATTAGCCCAATTTGTAAAATCAGTTGGTGTTCCATCTGTCCATTGCCATTTTGATGATGACATTAAATTTGTTAAACCAATCCAAAAATCTGACATTGTACTTTCATGAAAATATGTGATTGCTTCTTTTATAATCAAATTAAATTTTAGGGGTAAATCTAATATGTCTTTGAACAAATATTTAAAACATACCAGCTAAAATTGAATTAAGAAAGGCATCATGAATAGAAACCAAATGACCATCAATTTTAGTGCAAAAAACTTCAGCTGCAGAAAATGGTGTCATATTTTTTTCAAAAAAGTAACAACTTCCATTTTGATTCATTGGCCATTGTACCCAGGCTCCGATTTATGCAAAATGCACGGCATGCCTAGGGCGTGCATTTTCTTCATGCAAAACGTTTTGCATGACCGTTTTTCAGGCGAAAAAATGGTTTTGCACAAAATGCGCATGAAGTGCAAAATTGCAGCTCATGCGCACTTTCTGCAAAACCCATTTTTTCGCCTAAAAAACGGTCATGCAAAACGTTTTGTATGACGAAAAATGCGCCGTGCGCATGACCTTTTTTTTGCATAAATCGGAGTCTGGGTAAAGTTCCATTTGGACATGACGAAACAAAAATTGACAAATATAAAATGTTTAAAAAAAATATTTTTAACATTTTTGTTTGATATTTCTTTAAACAATAAAAGCAAAATCACAAGTAAAAAGAAAAACGAAGCTAAATTGAAAATGATAAGAAAAAACAATAATACATTGTTGGAAGTGAGTATTGAATTAATTGTGTTTATTTATTGATTTTTAAGATAACAGTCTCAACAATTCGATTTTTTGAGTATTAAAAATATTTTTTACAAAAAAATATAATGTTATGTAAATATTTTGTAAAACATGTTTCACCCAGATTAATGCTTTACAACTTTTGCTGATATGAATCAAGAAACTGTAACTTTTATTGTAGATATATTTAAAAAATAATTAAAATATCTCGTTCTCGTGCAGCTATTTATCTTTTTTTGAATAGCTGCATTATTATGTTTGCTGAAAATGAATCCATTGAAAGAATACAGACAATGCAAAATTAATGTTCAAATTTGTTTTCTTTATTTTTTACTGTTTTTGTTCAACCGTTTTTTTTACTCGTGAATTTGTTTTTTTTACAAACGTTTGTGGATATTTTTTTAAACTACTTTCTATGATTCAACTCATTCTCTGTTATAACAAATGCTTTGGATTTACAAATATTACTGTACATATTTCATTTTGTTACTGTATGCTTTTTTTATATTGTTTAAAAGAGACACAGCATAAAATTGGGAGGGCAAACAGATTTATTACGAAAAAAAGATTTACCAAAAAAAGTGTTTACCAAAAAAATTACAAAAAATTAAATAATCAAAAAAGTTTTCTGTTGCCCATTTTTTTATAAAAAAAAGTTTTTTAACCTAAAAAAGTGTAATTAATAAAATAAAAAGACCTTAAGGGTCTTGGAAAAAAAATGAAAAGAAATTTTTTATGTACATCGTTGCACGAAAACTATTTTACAAAAGTTATTGGAATCATTGAAAAAAGAAATTTGGGAAAAATTTTACAGAAACTAAAAAAGAAGGGGAAAGGAAAGAATTTTGAAAGTGATCCAATACTTTTTAAAAGGAATTACAAAAATTTTAAATTTGTTTTGAACAAATTTTTTCCCTGAGGTTGAGGCAGTTTGATCTAGCTGTGATTGTTTTTTAAAAAAAGTGGGGTAATTTTGAATTACATTTTACCAAAAAAAGTGGGGCAAAAAGGAATGAAAAAAAAATATTTAAAAAATTGGTCATGTTAGAGTACTACCCTTCTGCAACATTTGCAGACATCTTCTCCATCCATTTTGTTGTTGAAACTCAATTGCCATTGTACTTACCTTCATCCCAAATATCCCACCCTGACTCTAACATACAAACGACCAAAAAAACATTACCTTTTTGAGTTTCTCAATTCCCTGAAATGTTTAAACTTACCCAAAACGGTTTTCGACAAAAACCGTTAATTCCATCAAAAAAAGTCCATCAACCGAAAAGTTGTGCAATTTCTCGTGCATTTGTATTTTCAAGTAATATTTTTTGATACCTTGAAACAAACAGCTGTAAATATGAAATTTTTCCAAGTAATTTTGGCCATCGATCTGTTCCTGATGGTGGAGAATCAATTACTGAAGCATTTTGTTCAACGAGATATTCCAAAGCCAGTAAAGTTCGATCTGCATGTGCTTTCATTGTTGCGTCCTAAAACGGCAATTTTATTATTTAAAAAATTAGAGACATAAAATACCTGATCAGTTAAACTTTTGGGAAAGCTAAAAAATGCTGAAAGCAATGCCAATTCTTCAATTGTTAATTGCATAACTTCAAAACTTTCTGCAAGGCTTTTTAAATCTTCCAAAAATCCTTTTTCAAGTCTAAAATCTGATAATGGCATTTCAGAATTTTTTGTTTTTGAATTTTTCGGAACATTTTCATTTTCTACAATTAAATTTCCAGAATCTGAATCAATTCGATGAATTGTTCGAAGAATTTGAATTTGTAAACATCCAATTATAAAATCGACATTTTGTTCCAAAGATATCGATTGAAATCCATCAAAAGCTTTCATAAAACCAAAAGATCGAGTTAAAAGTAAAATCATTAAAGAGCTAAATTGTTCTGCAGGATCTGTGAAACGAAAATGTGGGCCCATTTGAAGGGGGATATCAATGAAGGTGCAATATGCCTTTGAAACTTTATCAACTAATGTTTTAAATTCATTGATTGGAAGGATCGGGTATGATTTTTTTAATTGAACAGTCAGCTGATCCAATTCTTTCTTTTCACGATTTCTTTCAATTAGTTGCCGTTTTGCTGATCTTTCTTGTTCATCCAAGACTACTTTAAAGGGGAGAATTATAGTTTGTAAACACAAAAACGAAAAATAAAAACTTACAATCAGTTGTCATTCCACATTCTAAACATTTTTTAAATCGACATGCTTGGCATAAATTTCGTGAAGTCATATTTATTTCACACAATCCTGCTTCTTTGCAGGAATATTGAAGACGCTTTTGTGCCGTTCGACGAAAGAAACCTTTACAGCCTTCACATGTAATTGCTTGATAATGTAATCCGGTTGCTTTATCACCACAAACTACACATTTTTGTCCATTCTCCAAATAGCTTGGAATATATGGAGCTTCTATAAAAAAATGAATCATTAAATATTTTTTTATTGAAAGATAACTTCCGACAAAGTTGGAGAGAAACAAATTTTATATGTGTAAATCAAAATATACTTTTAACACATCTGTTTGTTTTTTGCTTTGATATTTATCCGATGATATCAATGCCGACAAAAAAAGGCGTTCTTCATTTTTTCTATGTTGCGGTGATTGGCACTGTGCCATTGCAATTGCCATTAAAGAAAAGATATTAGGTTGCAAAATTAATGATAGAATGCGTGTGTGACCTTTTCTTTTCTTTGCCAGACGCTGGCATTTTTGCATAAAAATTTTTAGCATTACCTTAGAGGAGGTCAAAAAAGAAGAAGAAGAAAGTGAAAAACAACTGCTAATGCCTCATATTTGAGGTCACTCAAAAAATCTCAAATTCGAGAAAAACGGCAGCGCAAATGGCGTAATATCGAGAACTAAAGAATGGAAAAAAATTGGGGCACAAAATCGAAAAACAAAAAATTCCTATCGCAAGAATGACCTCAAAAAAGAAAAGAGGAGTGCTTATTTTATTTGTGCCAAAGAAGACAAAAAATGAAGAAGCTTCCGATCCCGCTTTTATTAAGCTGTTGTTTTTTTTGTACAAAAGTCGAAAACAAAAAAAGGAAGGAAAGCAAAAAACTAACATGCATCAAAATTTCTTTTTTTGCATATTTTTTCAAAGCAAAATGATTTGCAAAAAATGGAAAAAGTTGTAAATCGGCATCTGCTTTTTTATTGGCAATTTTTGAAAGAGATAAACAACTTTGATTAAGTTTAAGATCACTTTTGAACAGGTGGCTTTTTATCTTTTACCCGTTTTTTTTCTCAAAACCATAAAAAGTTATTTTTGGGAAAATCTGTTTTGACTGAGAAGAATAAAGGGTTACGGTATAAAAAACATAAATGCAAAGAATTTTTTAGCAATTACTGATTTTATTGTCTAAAATCGAAAATGTATTTTTTGCGCATTTTTTAATTTGATAATCAATTTTTTTTAAAAAACGGAAAATCATAAAAAGTCATTTAATTTAAAAAGTGTCCACTTTTGAGCTGTGAAAAAAATTTTTGGGTCAAATTTAAAAGAAAATAAATACAATTCTACAGTAACCCATTTTTCATAAAAAGCAAAAAACGACGGAATTTTGAGTCAACTATTTTTTACCCAAGTTTTGCGCAAATTTTAAACTCAGTGAAAAAAAGCGTTCTACAGTATACAAGTGATTTTAAGATTGAAAAAACTTACGACGAGTTCTTTGTCGTCCAACATGTGAAGCAGAAGTTGGAGTTCGAGGTGATGAAGCGGCTGAACACGTTGAAGATTTTGAAGAGAAAGAAGAAGAATTCGATGTTGGAGACATATTTTTGAAACAAAAATACTGTAATCGAAAACAAAATTTGTAAAAAAAAGTAGAGAAATTAGCCTAAACTAATTTTTTATCTAAAAAATAATAGAAATTAGAAAAGCAGAGATAAAAACGGTATTAAAGCTTCGATGGCTTTTTTTGTCAAGACTGTGTAATCGTTTTTTCTTTTTCTTTAGCATTTCAATACTCTTGATCAACAAAAAAATATAAGACTCCTCCTTTTTTTCTATAGTAAGCGACAGTATTCTTTTTCTTTCGAGAGACACCTGTTTTGATATCCCTCTCTTTCTTTGTCTTTCTTTTCTCCGCCTTCTGTAATTATTATTACAACGTCCTCAACGAAGAATATTACGACAAAAAAAGTAACAGCGAAAAAGAGAGTTCTTACGATCATTTCCGCCGCATAAGAAAGAGACAGAAGCAAAAAAGATGAGGACGACTCGCAAGCAAAAACGGCAAAAAAAAGAAGAAGAGTAAATTGCGCAATGTCCAATGATTTTTATTTTTGCGATCGCTCTGCTGTAAACAAATTTTTTTCTCTTCTCGTTGTTTTTGAGGTAATATAGCTTTTTTTGTTTTGTCGAGAATGGCAAAATCATTTTTTCAATGGCACAAAAAACATTTTTCTGAAAAAAAACAAAAACACATTTTTTTGCTGAAGTTTTACTTTTTCGACAAAGCTTTTACAGTAATTTAAAAAACGTCTTTGGACAATTAAAAAGCTAACTAAATTTTTTTTTGAAAATCAAAAAGTATAAAACAATTGCTGAATTTCGCATTAAAGATGTTTACAACCTATCATTTTATTAAGAATTGTACAAATTTATTTATCAGTTCTCATTCATTCAAATATATAAAAAATATCAGTTAATCAAAATTTATTATCGATCAAGTGGTGCAACATATTGTGAAACTGGTGAAGGCCCATCTTTCTTTGAATCATCAGGTGGATCTTTTGGTAAATTTCCAATTGCAATTCCACCACCAACACCACAATTCTTTCCAGCAGGAGATTTTGCAGGAGTTTTTACAATTTGATTATAATTATTTTCAGCTGGAAATGTTGGTGACGTTGGAACAGAAGGTTGTGGAAGAATTTGAATTTTTGCTGCAACTTCTTTTTCAGATTTTACATATGGTCTTGGAGTATTATTTATTGGTTCATATCTTGGTACACCTTTATACATTACCTAAAAAAATATATATATATTAATAATCATAAATTGTCTAAAAAACATACCATTTGATATGGTCCAATTTTAATTGCAGACGCAGGAATCATTGCAGTTTTACAATCAGTTCCATCATCTTGTGAATCAGAATGTTTTTCAGCTTTTTTTGAACGTTCTTTTCCAGTTGTTGTTGATTCGGCAGATACCTTTTTACTATCTTTTCTTTCTCGAGCAGTTACAGCATTTTCTTTTGGAATTATTCCATACATTGGCTTTTCACGAGTTGTACCATCTGGATCAGGACTAATAACTTGTCGAGGAGGTGGTTTTTTAACTTTTGAAGATGCCACTGCTGGTTGACATTGTGCTTGAACCGGTTCAAAAACAGTTGGAGCAAATTCATCAATCCTTAAAATTTAAAAATTATAACAATCTTGTTTTAAGGTTGGAGTTGACTCGGTCGTCGCCGTTAATTATAAAGGATATATGACTCCAACTTTATCCGAAAAAGTTGTGTTAACTTAAAAAAAGACAAACTTACGGTTGTTGTTGTTTTTCCTTCTCTTTTTCTTCTTTTTCAATTCTTTCCATATCTTCTTTAATATGATCATTAAGATCTTTTCCATGTGCAACTGCAGGCCTTGATGGAGCTTTTACTGCTTCAAACACTGTTGCCATTCCAGATGGTTGTGGTCCAGCATCTTCTTGTGTTCTACAAATTACACAAATAAACTAATCAATAATTTTTAAAAAATAGCTTACCGTTCTTTTTTTCCAGATTTTGAACCTTTCTTTCTTTTTGCTGTTTTTACATCATCTTTTTCCTTTTCTTTATCTTTGCTCTTTTTATCCTTTTCTTTTTTAGTTTCATCTTCTTCAACAGTGGCTTCTTTGCCATCCTTTTTCTTTTTCTTTCTTTTCTGCTATATAATTTGATATTATATTCCTAACATACATATAAAGAAACTTACTTTAATTGGTATTGGACTTCCTGGTAATGCTGTTCCACCACTTTCAACAACTTCTTCACAAGTTCTCATTCCAGCTGCTGCTGCATCATCGTCATCACCCTTTTTATTATTATTATTTATTCCTTCTGTTGATTGCTTCTTTCCATTTTCACTTTTTTTCTTTCGTGATAAAAATTTTGAAAATAATCTTTTTGTTGGAGTTTCTGTTGATTGCTTTTTTCCTGAAGAAGACGACATTCTTCTTCCAATTTCAGTCTCGTTTTATCAGTCGAAAATTGAAAGCAGCAAAAGAAAGAATACAAATTGAAAATGAATGAATGAATGACATTTTTGCTGCAACAAATAATAAAAACATGTTATGCAAATTTTGTTGCAATTTTCCGAAAAGTAATTTTCGCAGAAAAATTAATTGTTACAAATGAGCTAATTTCGATCACCCAAAAAAATGTAAAAAAAACAAAATAAATGTTTGCGGTACACTTATTTAAAACTCCCGCAAAAATAATTATCAAAGGCGGAAATACAGTAAATCCATTTTATTCCTCATTTTAACAAAAATTTGTAAAAAATGCCCTAAAACTTTTGTATAAAATTTTTTTCAGATTAAATATGTTTGATTGAGCGCAATGAAGCAAAAAAAACATTTCCGGCATTTTTAACGTAATTTTTTTTGGAGATTTCATAAATTCAAAAAAAAGCAAAAACATGTTAGCCGCTGCAACGACTAATGTCCCAAAAAATCAGTAATATTTCATACATTTTCCTTTATTAAATCAATAAACATTTAATTTTAGAAAACGAAAAATTACATGGAAATGTGCATTATCAAATACAATTTTGGATGTATTAAATGCTCGGCCCGGTTTTATTCAAGCAACGTAAAACCTTTAAATGCTTTTTTTAATTTAAAAATAAAATACATTTTTTTTAGTTCCGATGAATGGCAATTTTATTGGGTTTCACGAGAATGGATGAATTCAAGCTTTGATAAACATAAATTTAAAGAGAATCAGCAAGTTTGTCATTTTCGAAATGATTATGAAATGACTCGAAAAGATTGTTTAATAAAAAATCATAAAAAAGCTCGAAAGGCTGCAGGTCCTTCGAATCAACATTTATTTGATTATCTTCCAGCATCATATGTTTTACCTGTAAGTGTTTTTATTTGTAGTCTTTAAAGTACAATATATAAAAAATAATTATAGCTTGAATATCATTTATTTGTTGAAGAATTTCGTAAATATCCTGTTGATACATTGTGGATTATGAAACCCGTTGCAGGGGCACAAGGAAAAGGAATATTTATATTTAAAAAGTTGAAAGAAATTACTGAATGGAAAAAAGTTTTTCTTTTTCTTTCAAACTTTAAAATGAAAGATGTTTTTAGAAAGGTAAATCATCAGATACCGAAACTCAACCATATGTTGTACAAAGTTATATAAGTCATCCATATCTAATTGGTGGAAAAAAATTTGATATGCGACTTTATATTTTAACAACTTCGGTAAACTTTTTAAGATTTGAAAAAATAAGAAATAAAATTTAAAGTTATAGTTTCGTCCATTAACAGCATGGATACATCGAGAAGGATTTGCAAGATTTTCACATTCTCGATATTCATTAGAATCTTGTGAAGATGCTTGTAAGTCCTTTTTTTTGTGTTATGTAATTTTAGAATTCAAAATTAATTTTAGTTGTACATTTAACAAATGTTGCAATTGCAAAATCTGCAGCAGATTATGATCCAGAAAGAGGTCTTAAATGGTCTTTAGATAAATTAAAACGATATATTAATGCTCGACATGGACATGATGCTGTAGGGCTTTAATTACTATAGCTATAAAAAATGAAAAATTTAAGGTACAAAAATTTTTAAACGGTATTGCAAATATTGTTATAAATAGTTTAAAATCTGTTCAAAATATTATTATTCAAGATAATCATTGCTTTGAACTTTATGGTTATGATATTTTATTGGATGAAGATTTGAAACCATGGCTTTTGGAAGTAACTAACTAAACCGATATAGAAAATGCCAAAAAAAATATTCTTATAGGTAAATGCAAGTCCATCTTTAACTCCAAGTAGTCAAGATGATTATGAGCTTAAATTTCGAGTCTTAAATCATATGTTAGATGTTTTGGATTTGGAAAAAATGTTAGTTGAATTTTGGCATTTTTTTTAGAATTCTACAAAAAGTAAAATTTAGTCGAACTGGAAATGAAACTACAGTTGGAGGATTTGATTTGCTGATTAAAAATAATGAAGTTGTACAAAATTTTGAAAGTCCGGCAAATGCAATCCTTTCAAATTCAACCCCACCAGTTTTTCAATCAACAATAAATATTCGAGTTGGAAATTTTGTTTCACCTATGCAAATGCCATAAATTTTAATTTATTCTTATCAAAATATTAATAAAAACTTTAAAAACTTTTTATAAACAAAATATTGTAATAAAAGATTCTTTAAAGAATTTTCAATGCTACATGATGCCTACATCTTTATCAAAATATTATTTTTTTTAACAAAAAATATTATAATCTAGCACAATGCCGTATCTAGGAATTTTTTTTTGGGGGGGGGGGGGGGGGGGGGGGCAATTGTGTTTTGTCACGACAATCGTGAATAATTAATGTCATGCAAATTATTCTAACTTTTGTCACATCAAATATAAAGGATAAAAAGCCTTAAAATCATTTTCTTTATGTTCATTTTTGTATATTTTTATTTGTAATAAACACTTGCTTTTTATACTTTCTTTTCTTCTCTACTCTATTTGCTACTTCGATCAAGGATCGTCGTAACAACATAGCCGAAGTTCAAGGAACTCGTGCTTCAAATTTCTGCTAAAAAAACGTCAAACGCAACAAAAATTTTCGAAAATACAGGAAAAACTTCGTTGCAGGATTTTTGAACAACTGTTTGCGTGCGCATGCGCAATTTTGATTGATTTCTTTTATATAGGAAGCGGCTGGTCAAAAATAAAAGTTGAGATAAATAAAAAATTTTGTGTGATTTCAGTACTTTCGATCCCGAATATGACGAAAATAAAAAAAAATAAAAGCAAAAAAAGTAAAAAATGCCGAAAATTAATTTTGAAAATTTTGATAATCAAAAATTTTCCGTCGTCAGCAAAAAAAAAGGAACACTTTTCTTGACAAAAGCAATTCACCCAATAAGCACAAAGGTGCACTTATTGGATGTGTTTTTCGTTGTAAATTTTTTTATTGCTTGTTTTTTTTGCACTTTCAAGAAAAAATTGAAGGAAACAACCATTGTCAAAAAAGAACAAAACGCCAAAAGCACACCAGATTTAAATTTATGCCAGTTTTTGCTGCAAAATGCATGTACGGGGATTTTTTGGCAAAATGCATTAAGTTCAAAATTTTACGGTCTATTTACTGATACCATGTTTGTTAATGCATCCGAACGCACTAAGGGTGTTCTCCTTATAACCCTGACTAAAAATGCCATTTTCGGCATCTTTTTATGGCACAACTTATATCAAAAGTTGCAGATTCGGAATCAGCGTGAAAAATTACATATAGCTGGTCGGAAAACTAATTTGTTACTTTAAATTTAATTTTTCATACTGTAACGAAAAAAAAAACAAGAGAAAAGACAAAGAAAAGTGTTCCCTGCGTGTTCCTACTTTTATACATAACTTTTTTTTTCTATCCGTGTTGTGGGATATTTTTATTATATCAGAAATCATTAAAATTTTCTCTTTTTTTAGATGCCTCATGTTCCATTTGCTTTTCAATGGATTATTCCAGAGAATCAATTATTGCGTTTAAAAGATTCTGTTGATGGCAGCTTACATTGTTATCCTGTTTGTGTTTCTGGTGTTGAATATTATCTGCAAATATTTCCAAACGGTAATAATGATGAACATCGTGGTCGTGCATGGGCTTTTTTACAATTGAAACTTGGTAAACTGAAGAAGATTGAAGCTGATTACGTTGTAGCAGTTGAATCTGCAAACTACACTAGAAAAATTAATAAAATCTATGACAAACCTCAAGGATGTGGAAACTTTTGCTGTAGCACTGAAGATCTCTTTAATCTAGAAAAGAAGTTTATTGTCGATGGAAAATTTGCTATCAAAATCTATGGAGTTTTCAAATATGAAGATACTGTTTCTGCTCTTGCTGAACAAAGATGGAATGGTGGTGAAGTATGTGATAAATTATGGAAAACTGATGATCATAAAGATTTTACAATCGTCGTTGGTAAAAATGAAATAAAAGTAAGCTTTTTATACATTTAAATGATCATTGCCGGATCTTGGTGGGGGACATACTAGATAAAATGAGATCTTTTTGAAACTTCATAAGGAATGTTCCCTTCCAAAAGTTTTGCGAAGTCGCGGCACTGTAAAAGATTATATTTTTTCATAATTGCGCTTTTATATTCATTTTGTTATTTTTCAAAATATTAATTTTTAGGTTCACAAGCTTATCCTTGGTACTTCATCTGCAGTATTCTCAGCAATGTTTAATTCAAATATGAAAGAATCAATGGAGAATAAAGTTGTAATTACTGATTTTTCTTTTAAAACTGTTGAAACTGCTATGAAAATAATCTATAACTGCAATTGTGTTACAACATTAACAATGGATGATTCAATGTCACTCCTTCAATTCTTCGATAAATATGATCTACCATCCCTTAAGGTAATATAGTTACTTTTTTTTATCTTTTTTTAACGGCAATAAATATTCCAGGGAAAATTTGAAGAACTTTTAATTGGTCAGATTACGTCGTCAACTGTTTGCCGTTTAATCAATCATTCAATTCTTACAAATGCGTTAAAGCTTAAAGAAAATTGTATGACATTTTTGATGGGTTGTTTTACAACAAAAACTCCTATAGCTGCTATCGATGACCTTGACAAAGATGTTGTTTTCAAGGTTTTTAAAGATTCTCTTTTTCTTACTGTAGTCCAACCTGAACAATAATTTTTTATTTAACTTTTCTTTTTGTTTTTGTTCACATTTTTTTGTGTTTATATTTTTGTTTTGATAAATGTTTGATTTAAAGAAAAATGTTAAAATCGAAGTTTCATTTTTATAGCTTTTTTTATGATTACAACTTTTGACATTTTGGATGAATTTATTACATAATATCCGAGAATACTTGATTTTTTAAAGAAGTGATTCGAAAGTGTAACTGATAATAAATTTATGTTTAAAAATGGTTTTAACTTAAAATAATTTACTTCTTAAAAATGTTAAGTTTCATCAGAAAAAGCAGAGAAGAAAATGTTAAACATAAAAGTCTCGCCACGATAAATATTAGGAATCAACGAAAAAATTCGTTGACTTTTTTTTGCTTCTGTGATTCTGAGTACTTTTTTGTTGTTATTGATTTTTATTTCTGCTTTATTAATATACACTTATTTTGTTAAAGTTTATTTTGTTATTATATTATATATACTTAACTATAAAAGAAGAATGAACCGAAAGCAAGGAATGTTTGCGCATGCAAAATATTCAGAAAAGATCTTTCGTAATATTCCACCAAAAGTTGCTGAAGGTGTTCAAAGAGATCTTGCATATATCTTAAAGAAGGATAATCCAACTGATATAAAGAAATGGAATCGAGCACTGCCATCTCAAAGTAGCAATGTTGATGATGATTATGAGACTGCGGGAAGTTTAACACGTCTTGAACCAATACAGCTAGCTCGACAACCACGAAAGTATGTCAAACCAAAACCTGCTGATTTAAGGAATGAATTTTTGTAAGTTGTGTGTCTTTTCTAACATGCATAAAATGATTGTTGGTTTTAGCTCTGCAAAAGAACTTCTTCACAAGGAATATCATTCAACCGAAGAATCTAGGATTCCATCCAAAGTGTTGAAACATCGTGATTCTTATCAAAGTACAAGAGTTGAAGAAACTCCAACAGCTTTTAAGACACAAGAAAGTAAACGACGAAAACGTTCTGCTGCTGAAGCTGTACTTGAAGAACGAATATTTCCACCAAATGTTAGTCCACATGCTCTTGCAGAACGTGTCAAAAGATCGCTTCCACATTTACCGCTTCGAAAGAGTGATAACATTTCTTATAAAGAAGCTGTAACAGAAATATTAAAAAATGCTATTACAAATTTTATACCATCTGAAGTTTCAGTTCGTTCATCTCGAATAATAGATGAAAATGTAAGTTGTTTTATTTTGATGGACAACAATTACTTGTTGGGCTTGTTCTAATGTTTGCATCATTTTTAGGGTGATCCATTGCAAAGCTTAATGAATATTACAGGTCCATTAAATCTTTCAAGGTCTTCTGATGGAAAACAATCTCAAGAAAATGAATCTCCAGTGAAATTCAAGGAATTAAGCCATGTTAAACATAGTTGTGTGAATTTTGCATATGAAGATGATGGAGATTTTCTTGATGAAATGGAAAGAAATTTTCCAACTCCTCGAATCATAAAAGTTCCAAAAAGAAAGACAGTTCGTTCACAATATGACAGTGCTGTTCATAATCAAAATGATGGCTTTATTACTCCTGAACAATTTGTTACAAACCTTTCCGTTCAATATGATGATGAAAAATCTCCTGAAGACAGTAATATTCCAACTCAATATGATAATGAAATTCGCAGTGGTTCAAATGGCAGTGTTCAATCATCACTTGGTTTGTATTTCTTTCTTTCTGTTTTAATATGTTTGTACATTTTTTTAGATCGTTCAGCTTTAAGATCTCCATTATCATCTCCTGCTTTACAACTTCAAAATCAATGTCATCAATCTACTTTAAGAACTCCAAGTATATCTGATACATTCAATAATATCAGCCATAATGAACTTGATTTTGGATCTCCAAATTCAGGGGAAACGGAAGAATTTCAACTTTCAACAAATCCTTCAAGATTTTCACAATCTATGCCATCATCATCTGGTTTTCTAGATTCAACCTTAGCTCCACATGATCCAATTAATACAACATTCTTGCAACCACATCCTGCTCGAAAACCTGAAGAGTCAACATTGTTTCAATCGCAAGCTATTCGAAGAAAATCTGTTCGAGAATATCCTATTCGAGAAGCTAAAGAATCAAAATTTTTACAACCAACAAGATCTGTCCGACAAAATGATATGTTTGGGTTACAAAAATTTTCATTGAAACCATCTTTAAAAAGAAAGGCAGAAGAAAGCGATGAAACGAAAGATATATTTTTTAAATTTTAATTATTGTTAAGTTTAAATTTTTGTTATATTATTTAGTTTTGTTAGTAAAAAACTACAACAACAACATTTTTTTAAAATTAAGATTCTGGAAGTCGCGAATTATTATTTCTCTCAAAAAATATTTTTTTTGTTCATTTTTTCATTAGGTATTAATTAGGAAAATAATGTTTCATTTGAAGAACTTTTTTTACATAAAAAGCCCAAAGGCTATTTAGATAATTTAATTATAATATATTTTTTAACTTTGGTTCAAAATTTTGCTTATAATAATTAAAGAAAGTAGTGTCCAGCTATTTCATTTTTTTATAAAACAAGAGTCATTGCATTTTAATTGCTTTCTATCCTCATTTTTTGTTTCCAATGTAATTAAATTAAAATGTCGAAAGGGAGAAACTTAAACCACTCATGTTTTTCTCCTTTTTTCTTTCCTTTCTTTTCTTGAATGGACTTTTGAAAGAATAAAAGTGGACTTTTAAAAATGAACGTTTTAAATTCTGCTTTTTTGACTTCTTTTTTTCAAACATAAAAGCAAATATAATACAAACAATTGCAAAGGCATTTTCATTCAGTTTCAAATTCTATTCTTTTCTTTCAACAAAAATATACATGTTTTTCAAAAGCCCTCCTTTTAAAGAATTGGGGCGTCAAAAGGTAAATTGAAACTATGCCGTTAAAAGTATATATGTGTTGTCCACTACTTCTTCCTTTTAGCTTTTTTGGCATCGGAGCCGACAAAAGCTGCTTTCTTTTTGTTGGTATTTGGTTTTTATGCTTCATTTAACGACATTCTTTTGTATGTTTAAAATTTAAATTTTATTTAATTCAAAAAAATACCCATTTTTTATATTATAAAATACCTGAATATTAATCATATGTTTTTTTAAAAAAATAATTATAATTATACCATGGTTTTTTAAATTTAATTAACTGTTTAATAATGTATGGGATGCAAAAGGATATGCAAATTTAGCTTTTGTATGTGTGTTTTACAGCTGCTTCTTTCTTTGAATGATTATCGATGAACACGTTTTTGTAAATTTCGTAAAAGAGTATCAATTAATTTTACCTGAAAAAAGAACAGTATTTAGCCAAGAAAAAACAGAAGCAAATTTTAATTGGCAAAAAACGATTCCTTCCCGAAGAACAGTTGATGCCAATTAGCATATTTTTTTTTCATGTCCGGGGTCAAATCTTGCATATTTTTATACACTCTCTCTAACGACTGACACCTGCGCGATCAATTACACTCCCCCTTTTTTTCGATTGTAAATCATATTTTTGCTTTTCAAAAAAGAATAGAAAGTCTGCTCTCAAGCTTCTTTTTTTATGTAATTTATGTATAAAAAAACTTTTACAATCACTTTTTTTAACAAAGAAAGAAAGAAAAGATGATTGCTGCTAATCCAAAAAAAGAATAGAATGAAAAGTTCAAAAATTGGTATTCGTATACTTTTTTCTCTTAGTCGTTGTTGACCTGCCAAAAATTTCTTAAGAGTTGTGTTCTTTTTTGGATTTAAATAATTTTTTGTACAATTATGATTGAAGCCAATTTTTGGGAACAAATAAAATTTGCAAAAGAATTGGCTAAAATCTTAAAAGTTTTAAAATATTCATTTTTGGTTTTATCTCGTTTTCGATGGCCCTATTTTAAAACAACGAGTTTTAAAAAAAATATGCAAAGATTATAGAATACAAAAAATATGTTTGCCATTGATTTTTTAGCGCATATCTTTTCTTATCAGTTTAAATCTTTCATTTATATCGAAACTCAAATAAATGACGGAAACTGTTTTTTGACCATATTTTTTTCAAATTGTTAATGCATTTTATTTTAAGTACCTATTTTTAGTCTATTGTAATTATAAGTGTTTTTCGTGCCATTTTTCTCACCCCCTTAAGCATAGAATTAAAGTGCCAAAAAAGAAGAAAAAAGTGCCCATCTGGCGATTTTTGCTCATTTATATTTCGAAAACCAAAAAAAAATTGTAAAAACTTTCAATCATTTTTTAATGCGCGAAAAATCATCTTTGATTTTGCAAAAACGGATCAAATTTCAAAAAAAGCTTTGACACTTTTTTTGGAGAGAGAAAAAAAGGGATTGGCAAAAAATGATTTTGGGACAAAAAAAAGAAAAAAGCTTACTTGTGGAGTTGTAAATGAAAAAACGTATCCGCCTTTTCGAATATTAAAATCAATAGAATTTTGTTTTGCTTCTGGAAATGGATCTAATTCTCGATGTTTTATAATATCCATCATATGATAATTTAGCATATTTATTATACAAAGTCCATAATCATTGATTCCAATTGTAACATGAACACTACCGTAATTTGGCTATAAGTTTTAAAAATATTATTTCATTTTATGTCTTTTTTCTCTCAAAAAAAAGCTTTAAGATATCTCTTTAAAATTGGAGATGGAAGGATGAAAGCTATTATGTGTTATTACTTTTCATTCACTTCATTGTTACTTTCCAAAAGTCAAAAAACCTCGGTATATATTCATTCCATATTTAATTTTCCTCCCTCAAAAAATATTTTCCCCATTGTTTGATTGAAACTACCCGCGCGCAAATGCAACGCACACTTTTCAAAACCTGCCAATTAACCTTTGCCTTCCATTTTTTCTGCCTTCTTTTTTTGTGGCAGCTTTTTTAAAAATGAAAAATGAACCTTCTGCTTTTTTTGGACTATTGTGTTTATGTCATGTTATTTTTCTTTCTTGTTGCCAAAAGTCAAAAAAAGATGTTTGTTTAATTCTTTCACTTTTTTCGGTAATCTCGAAAAAAGTGAGTTAAGTATTTTGTCATTTTTTTTAAAAAAGGCTTCTGAATTTGGTGCCCTCTCCTCATTTCCGTTATTTGTGTTTTTTTCCAAAAAAGGTCGTGATTCTTTCTTTTTTTCTATCATCGAAAAAAAGACAGGCAAGCTTTTGGGTTTTTACAGAAAACACTTTTATGCTTCTGTTTCTACAACTTCCAAAAAGAAAAATATTTTAAGTAAAAAAATAAAGTGCCACTTCTTTTATTTTTTCTATTTTTTGCTTTTGGCGCCTTTAATGAATGGCTTTTGTCGCGCAAAAATTCCCCTCCTTTTATAAATTCTTTTTTTTGTGAAAAATATTAATAATATAAAAACGGCGTTCGTGAGAAAAAAACTTTCTTTTTTACTTTCAATAAAAAAGCTTTTTTGGATTTAAAAAGTTTTCCCATTTTTTAGTTTTCCTAATTTTAATAAAAATGGGATAAATTATATTTGGAATAAATATATAATGGGGGATTTTTAAGTGCTTTTGGAAACAATGAAAGTAATATTTATTGGTTACCGTAGTTTTTGGAATTTTTAATTAGTTTTTTTATCCATTGAAAATTGGTATACTTTTTTCATTTTACAAAGCATTGATTTAAAAAATTTTCTTAACATGAAAATGTACCGTAACCTAACTTTTATAATAAAGAAAAATAACAAACCTTGCTCATATGCATAATTGCTTTAAAATATGTGCAGCCGTAGCATCGCATTTTCCATGCCCAATTCATAAAATATAATTGCAATGTAAATGGATCTCTCGCTTGAAATTGTTTAATTCGGCTTTCGATACTTTTGATTAAACTTTGTTTTTTGCTTTTTGATTGTGGAATTGCATTTGATGGTATTATTTGATTTAGCATTGTTTCACTGAAAATTAAAAAAAAAACAATTTAAATATATTTCTTTGTTATTTTGAATTATCTCCCTTTGGGAGGGTGCCTTCTTAAATTGAAGAAGCATTTTTTCAATTTCCTTTCTTTTTTGTCTTAATAAATTTTTAAAATTCTATTATTATAAAAAAGGGAGGAAAAACTCAAAAAATTGAAAGTTGTAACACTTTTCATATTTTTAAATGACACAGTATTTCTGTGCAAAAAAAGAAAAGCTTTCTACTTTTGCTGCAAAAAAAAGATCCCGGAAGGTCACTCAATTATGAGTGAAGTATTATCCCCCCCCCCCTCCCACTTTTTTTTCATTCTTTTTTTAGATGATGCTTTTTCGCGCATAAAAATGACATATGGCATAAGTTTTTCTTCCTTGCTTTTTTACTTCTTCTTTAAGATTAATGAAAAAAAAAGTTAGTTTTAAAGTCGTCTTACTTTTATCCTTCTTTTTTTTTCGAAAACCACTATGTTCGCTTTTGTTTATTACTGTCAGCTATGATGTATTTTGAAGGGAATAAAACCTTTTATGCTAATTTTATTTTGGTTTTATACCTGTCAAAAAAAGGGTGAAATTCGGCAAAAGTTGCTTTGTGGTTTTTGCGCAATCTATCAAAGCTTTTAAAAAGGGAGATGAAAAAAGAGAGGTCATATTGAAAAACTTCCGGTGCAACGGGCAAAAGCAAAACACTGCACAGACACGGAAAAAGACAGGGGGCATCAAGCTGTTTAAACATTAGAGAAAAAAAGCGGATTTTAAAACTGCCAACAAAAAAAAATTTTATGCCACCGGAAGAAATTGCTTGCTTTTGTTCACACCTTTTTTGAGACATTGAAAAAGCCTATTATTAAAAAGCAGCAGTTCCCACAAAGATTTCCGTTTTTTTAAAGAAAAATTCACACTTGATTTGTTTGTGTTTTTTTTTCTTCCAATATTATTCAAGCTTCTGTTTTTATATTTATTTGCGGCACTACAAAAAAAAGCAAGAGAAAACAATAATAATAATTTCATATTATTTCGCGCTCTTCCGTTTTTCCTTCGTTTTCCCGCAGTATTGCAAAAAAAAATCCAATTATCTCGAGGACGACGATATTATTCATTATTATTTCGGTATATGAATGAATGGAAATATTCCTGAGCAGCAGCAGCTTTCCATTAATAAAGAGGAGAAAAAAACATTGAACAGAAAAAAAGCCTTTTAAAAAAACATAAAATCAAAGGGGAATATATCCGCCGTTGCCGCTGCCAAAAAAAACTCATTTCCCGAAACTTCAAAAAAAAGAGAATTAATTGGTTTTTCTTTAATTTAGGACAATGCTAAAAAATATTTGCTCAAAATTATTTCAAACAGTTTTTTCATATGATTTTTTAATTTTTTTGCTGCTAAATTAATTTTTGTTTTTGGAGATATTATTATTGTTTCCTTTTTTGGCAGGATTGAATTTTGGATTATAAAAAAATAGCCAATTATCTCTTCAAAAATCCCGACACTTTTAAAATAAAAAGTTGCGTGCATCGACCCGAAAAATTTGAAAAGAAGGAAAGGGGAAAAAAGGGAGACCTCCTTCTGATGATGAGTTTTTTTTTTCATTCTTGCCCCTCTCCCGGAATGATGATGATGATGATTTGGGGTGGTGTCCTTGCCTTTTTCTTTTCATTTTGCAACAATATTGCTATTTTTTGCCGGAGCAAAAAACCTCGAAAAAAATAACAAACAATTTTTCATGTTTAAACCATGGTTTGCCTTTCTCTTTTCTTTCTTTTCTTTTGTTCTGAGATATTGCTCATCTTCTTTCTTCTTTTTTTTTCATTTTCTATCTTATAAGTTGTTTTTAGGGAACTTTTTTTGCAGGCCCTTTCATCGAAAATAACATTTTTCGGAACAATAGCGTGAAAAAAAGGTCTCACTTTTTTGGAGGCATCAGAATTTTGTTCTTTTTTTTGCTTCAGAACGATTGTTCTCTTCTGTTTTTGAAAGGGAATAAAAAAAGAAGCTAAAAATAATAATAACTTTCTTCTTTTTATGTGCCCTCAAAAAATGGCATAGGCCTTTTTTTCTTTTTGTTTTTTGAATGCCCAATTTCCGTTAAGTAAACGGTAATTGTATCAAAAGAGCGTTCCTCCTCCTTTTTTTTGCTTCCGTTTTTTATAAGCTTTTTTTTAGTCAACAAAAAAATCAAAAACACTTTTTTACTGTTATAAAAAAGTATTAAAAGTGTATACTTTTGATGGCAAGCGATAAAATATAGGGGTGTAAGAAAGTGTTACCACTATTATTATTATTAAAATAGTTGATTATAGGGGGAATTTTAGTTTAAGCAAATCTTGAAAAGTGTTAGAAATTATTATAGCTTTTATAAAAATTTGTTGACAAAAAATGGCTTATCAGAATTTTGTAATTAAATTCTGTTCTTTATCTTTAAACTTCTACAGAGAATTTACCCTTCGAATTCAAAATTTTTTGTTATACGGTTTTTATGGCTTTTCATTTTTTTTACTACAATTCATTCATATTATTTTTTTCTCTGAAATTGAAATGACGCCTCCCGTTTTCAAAGCACTTGAATTTTTTTCTCGTAAAAATTCTTTTTAATGGTCATTCTTTTTTTTTCTTAACTTGCAAAATAAAAGTAGAAGAAAGATGCGATAATACTCAATTTCGTTTATTTTTTAAATTTGAACATCCTTAAACTTTTTCTCTCACTTTTTTTTATTACTGACCAATGGCTTTTTTCTTCTTCTTTTTTGGCATTTTTTCAAAAAAGCATAAACATAATAGGAAAAAATTCCACTACATTTCTGTTTCCTTCCTGTGTTAAAAGATCTGTTGTTTACCATCTATTGTGTATTATCCATTTTTATCACTCAAATAGAAAAAATGAAAAGTAGCCGCTTTTCGAGCAAAAAAACAATAAATCGAAAATGTTTCAAAAAAGACAAAAGCTTGCTTTTTTTCAGGAAGTACAGCTTTTTTCCCTCTTTTTGTCACGAAAATTTTTTGCTTGTCTTATAACTTTTTAATTGCTCTAAAGCTTTGTATTAACGAAAAAAAATAAAACAAAAAAATAGTTTTTTATATAAACTACAACTGCATATGCTTTTTCTGTTTGCGGCTTTTTTTGCAAAATAAAAATTAGAAAAACTAGAACTTTTAAAATGCAGTGTAATTTTTAGCCTTTTTTTGCTCCTTCCAGGAAGATTTTTTTTTATTAGAGATGAAAATGAAGATGTTGTTTTTTAAACATCTTTTAACCTTTTCTCCCCCCCCCCCCCCCCATGTCATGGCAACACTTTTTTCTCTCATCTTTTCTTTTTTCACACCTTTAAAAAAAATGAAAGGCTCTTTTTTTCTTTCAAAGTCCGTTGCTTCTGCCGTACATTTTTTAAAGGATATTATTTCCTTATGTCCTCCTTTTAAAGAAGCAGCGGATGACTGACATTTATTTAAAACCATATTTTTTTTAAAAAAGCTTTTTTCGTCACAAAAAAGTGTGTTTTCTTTAATATTTTTTGGAAGAAACAAAATTTGAAACCTTTAAAGTTTTGCGAAAAACTGTTTTCACTTTTTCTAAAGCATCAAAAAAAAAAGTGTTTGTGAAACACACTTAAAAAAGCAGCTTAATTCTTCTTTTTTTTCTAAAGTGTTGCTTTAAGTTTTTCAAACATTTGAAAAAAAGATCCATTATTTACCTGCCTTTCCGCTTAATTACCAAGGAGCCTCTTCTACTTAAGTATGATCTCTTCTTACTTACTTTTTCTTCCATCACTCATGATATGTTTTATAATAAAAATAAATAAAATAGAAAAAACTTACTTAATTGTTTCACTTCCAAAACGTAGGATCGCCAAAATTGATGAAAAATATATGTAATCTTTATCATCGCATGGGCATAAACCTTGTAAATAATGTGCCATAACTTCAGAAAATAAATATTCAATAACTTTTGGACATTTTTTTGCCTAAAAATTTTATCGTGATTTAATAATTTTTCTGGACGCGAATGTTTTTAAAAATGTACAGTAATAATTTTAGGTAATTAAATGAAAGTGTAAAATAATTAATCGTTTTGCTCAAATATGAAACTCAGGATTTTGCTAAATCCAACTTTAATTATTTTTATTGTTATATTTCAGTTGCTCAAATCAGGTTAGTCATCCCTGAAAATATTTGTTAAAAATTGAATTTTTCATTGTAGTTTCATCATTACATTGTATACAATGTGATCGGCAAGAAAATTGGTATTCGCCAGAAAAGAATGAAGAACATATTCAAAGATGTCATAAAGGTGAAATTGAACCAACAAAATGTAAAAATTCTACTCATACTCATTGTATTTATAGTTATTATAGAAGGGGTGGTGCAACAGGTATATATTTTGTGGGTCTTACAACGAAATTTCATTTATATTTTATATTTTAGATATAACTGTTACTGAACGTCGATGTGGAATTGAACAAGATATTACCGGTTGTACCCTATATAAATCTTCAAAACGACGGCTACGGCATCTTCTTGGTGGTTCCCAGCCATTATCGGATACAAAATCAAATGTTCATCGAAGGCGTGAAACGACTCTCTTTGTTGAAGTTTGTGAAGGTGGATGCCTTGGAGATGGTTGTATAAATTCAAGTATTATGCAAAATTTAAATGTGCTTTCATTAATTATTTCTTTTTCGTGCATCTCTTTTTACTTATTATTATTTTAGAATTGTTATTATAGAAAAATATGTATATAAATTTTTAAGTATAAAAAAAACACTTACAATATCTTCTTCATGTTTAACCATAGCTTGTGCGTGCCGTCGAAAGCATACTGTTGGCTTTGAAATTTCTGGTTGTATTCCAGGTCTTGGAATTATTGGATCACCCCATAACTCCAAATAATCATTATATTTATCCAATTGTCTTAGAACTGTTTGTTTAGGATTTAACTGAAGTTCTATAATTAAAAAAATAAGTATGATAAAATCCTTTTTTTAAAAAGACTTACGAAGTCTTGGAGTAATAATCCAAATTGCAAATAGCTTTGCACAATCTTGACTCAATCCAAGTTCAATTAATGCAATATCTCGAAGTTGTTCAGCTGTTGTATTATGCCCGCAAGACATATATAGTGAACCTTTCTCCCCATAATAAACTTCCATCTTTTTTGGTTTATTATTTTTTAGAAGCCATGCACATTGTTCCCATTCATTTCTTGGCTTATCTTTACATATATCAAAAGCAGTTTGATTTCGATCATTTAAAATATCCTACAAAAAAGTATAGGTAAGAAGGATAGATATATTTATATGGGCGTGTCACAAAAAGGTTGTCATGAGAATATTAAAATGCCATTTTTTACAAGGTTAAATGCTTTTGATAAAAAAATAAACTCAAAGAACCTTTAAAAAAATTTTTTTTCGGTAGGTATTTAATTGAGTTTTATCCAGATTAAAAGAAAAAATGTAGTCAAAAATTTTGATAAGAGATAATTAAAAAGAATTTAAACTTACAACATCAATTTTAGGATTTGATAAAATTAGCTCAATTAAATGATAATATCCATTTAAGGCTGCAAAATGTAACGGAGTTTCACCCTTTTTATTTTTTGCATTTACATCCGTGATTGCATGAGACATTAAAACTCCAGCAGATTGTAATTTTCCATAAAATGCACAATAATGCAATGGAGTCCATAAATCATTATCATAAGCATTTGGATCATATCCTTTTTCCAGCAATGTCCTACAATGAAATGTCAAAAGTAAAAAAAGTTTAATCTCTTCTTTTAAAAATAAAATGTGTATAGTTTTATCAAACAATTTATTTCAACAAAAGGAACCGCCTTTAATTTTAACATTTTTTTAAACACTTTTTTTCCCGCTTTAAAAAAAACTAACTGAATACGTGCAAAATCATCATCGTAAGCGGCTTTATGAATTGGAAATTGTGTTTCCCATAATTCTGTTGGAGATTTTTGATCTTCAATTTTTAAATATCGTGTAAAATTTTTTCCTTTTGCAAAATAATCTGTTATTTTTGATTTTTGTCGCCCAGCATTAAATACCGGATTCATTAAATATTTATCATATTTATCCATTCCAATCATTGATATTCGAATTGCATTCGATTTTTTTACGGCTTCCTCCAAATCTATGCAAACTTTTTTCTCTGATAAATTTGATGAATTTGTACTTAATCTAAATAGAGAAATTGAATATAAGTACAGTAGAAAGTAAGAATCCGTTCGAGACAACAAAAATTTTCAAAAATTGTATTTTTATTTCTCGAACAGATTTCATTTTTATGTACTTACAAGGCAGTCGTTAAACATGTTGTTAAATATTCTGGATTTGCTGCAGGATTATGAACACAAACTCGTAATCGCAATTTTAAAGGTTTCAATGAAAATAATCTCGAAAGAAAATCCACTGATTTTTGTTGTTGTGTTGAAAGCCAACTAAAAAATGTTTTAAAATGTATCACATAAAATTCTATTACTTACTTATCAATTCTTTCAATAAAATGCCTCGTTTCTGTTTCCATTTTCCAACTCATATTTAATGCATCATTTAATAAATTTGATAAATTTTCATATTCAAAACCTTTTGGCAGCTTTAGTCTTTTGAGATCATTATCCAACATTGGAATACAAAATAATGTCGAATATGAAAGTGAAGAAGTTGATGCAGTTGAAATTGATGATGAAGTTGTTGGAATATCATAAGCTGTTGCATCAAGATGTATTGGAATTGGTACTGCTCGATGACATGCAATTGATGTGCTATAATAATACATAATAAATATTTATAAAAATAAATGTATTTATTTATTTACCCATAAAGTTCTTTAACAATTTTTATTGCTTCTCCAGAAATATCTTCTGGAGATTTAATTCTTCGTTTTGGAAGATTTTTAATAATTTTTCCATTTTGATTTCCATTAATCAATAAAATATCAAATTTATCCGGGGAACAAATATTTTTTAAATTAAATGTTGAACTATTTTTTAAATGTATCACTGCAATTGAAATATCCATCTATAAAAAATAATATTGAAATATTTCGAAGTTTGAATAAATAAATAAATAAATTTAATTAAGTAATTTTAAAAAAAACAAAAAAATCAGAAAAAAATTACAAAAAACAAGAAAAGTTTAATTTGAGTTTAAAAAGGCACACGTGATTTGAAAAAATAAAAGTTGTTTACACAAAATTTAAACGCGAAAAAAAAGACACTTCAAAAAAGAACACAATATTTAAAACATAAAAACGCTAATCTGTAAATCATTTTTTTGAGATTCATCAAATAAATTTTCACACCTTTTTTCTTATAAGTAAGTTATTAACAAAAAAACGATATAAAACTTTGACACAATTTTAACACATCAATGTCAAAACTATATTATCATTTTTTAACAGTACAAGAAAAGAATGTAATCATGAGAGGCCATGCGCCTGGATTCAAAGACCACACCAAAAAAAAGTGTAAAAAAATTTATTAATTACAAAAATTGCACAAACTTTTTACAGTCACCAACAAAAAAAATGGGTTTAACCAAAAAAGAAAAAAATTTTCTAAGGGCCAATTTGCAAGGTCATCAAAATTTAGGAAAGAAAAAGAAAGAAACTTTAAAGCTCGAGAAAATAAATCAGTGAAGAAAAATAAAAACACGATAAGTAAATCATCATCAAATGATTTAACATAAAAAAATGGGGTTTTAAAAAAATCTAAAATAAAACAAAAACAAATTACACTGATTTTTTTGTCTCTCTTTAAAAAATGAAAGAATATATATATTTGCGGTACAAACAAGTTTGATTCCTTCTTTTTTTGGAAAGCTTCTTTTTGCTCCTTTTTAAAGTTCAAAAAGTGGGAAGTTAATGATCATGAGCTAACATCATGACTTACCCACGAATATTTGTGATAACATAACATCCATGAAAAAAAAAAGAAATCAATCAGAAAAAAACGATTATGAAATTGTTTCAAAAAAAGTCTGTTTTAAAACAGAACTCCAAAGAAAATGAAGAAGAAGAATGGAAAATAAAATGAGTCGATAAAAAAGAAAAAAGATTTTCAAATGAGTGCAAACAGGGCAACAGCAGCATCGATGGTGACGTTCTCTCTCGATCAAAGAAAGGCGTCCATCACCCTTTAAAATTTTTATTTTTGGGCGTTTCCCTTTTTTTCTTCCATGGAAAAATGAAAGAAAAGGGTTTTTTGCATTGTTCGAAATTCTTAAAAGAGAGAAAAGAAGAAAGATAAGAAACAAATAATTTTTGGAAGAAAGAAAGAAAAAATGAACCCCTCTCAAAAATGAATTATTTCTTCTTCTTTTTTTATATTTTTTTGGGCGTTAAAGGGTTATTTTTGAAACATTTTAATTGAGAATACTGTAATCAACCTCAGAGTGAAAGAAGGAAGTAATAGATTTCTGAATCAAAATGTTTTTTAATACTTCGTTTTAATTACCTAGTCAAATACCAAAAGTCCACCCAATAACATCTTTAATCCCCCTTATTATGTCTTCTCAAGACCCAAGCTCATGGTTACGGTATTTAATGCTAAAAGTACACAGCTATAAAAATTAATGAATCCAAGAAAAAACGTCTTTTTTATATGTTATAAATATATGCGTCAATGCCACGCCTAAAATCCTCAAATAAATTTTAACCACATTTTTTTAATCATTCATGGGAAAAATGGCTTTTTTAATGTTGAAACAACCTTAAAAAATGCTTAAAAGCAGCTTATTATAAAAGAACTTTTTTCTTTTTACTTTTTTCTATTTGATTAAATAAACTTCAAAATAATTAACTTTATATCAGAATCCGGTTGCTTTAAAAATTCATCTGCTACCAATCTTCAAAAAGGAAAAGGGGTTAAAATATAAGAGGATCCCTTTAAAAAGCTTCTTAAAAATAAATTAATGTTGACCTTCCCTTTTTTTAAACAAAAACTACATTGCTAACTTTTTTGGACGCAATAAAACAACAAAAGTAAAAGGATTATTTTCACCGAAAAAAATTGCCCAGGAAAAATTCAAAAGATGACCTCACAAAAAAAGCTCCTCCTAAAAAATTGCCCTTTAAAACATTAAAAGGAAGGAATGTTTTTTATAGGGCAATGTTTGATATTTAATAGCATTGAACACATATTTCTTTTCAACACATTATTTTTTATCATTCCACTTTTGATTGTTTACTTTTTTTTAAAACAGAGCGCCTCACATATTTTTTTGCTTTAATAAAATTTTGCATTGCTTTGTCTTTTTTTTTAAAACCTATCAAAAATGGGCGTTTTTTTTGAAGGAAAGAATCAAATCACAAAGATTTCCTTTTTTCTCTTCTTCTGAAGGCATTTGAAAATGGAAGATTTTGCAAAATTTTGCAAAAAACAAATTCTTTTAAGGGAGGTCAAATGCAACAATAATAATAATAAAAATAATAGATCAGAATTTATATCAAAAGACATGGAATTTTTATTTAAGATGATAAAAAACACAATTACCCATAACCACACCCAAAATCAAAAAAAGCATCTAATCCATCACCTTCAACTTCTTTTTTTTCTTGATCAAAGATATGATACAGAAATACCCCCTAAAGGCAGATGATTTTTTTCCTATTGTTTTAATTCGTAAAATTTAGGATAAAAAAATGATGTCCTATTTTTTTCTGTTTTAAAGTGTAAAAAACCGTTTAATTTTTTATAAAAATATTTGATTATTTCTAAAACATAACAAAATCAAATTCCGCCAACGTATAATTTTTTCGAATTTCGGTTACAGTACTCTCTGTTTCGCGCTATTTTGGACTGGAACACCCGAAATCCAAACCAATTAATTAAAAAAGTTTTTTTGCCTGGAAAAAGAAACAATTTATTTTTTCTCACATGATAAAAATATATCAACCAAAATAGAAGACGTGAAAAAACTTAATTGACTAAAACGTCATAAAAAAGAAAAATTCTTTGCAAAGTTTAAACAAATATTAAAACTACAGTATTCATTCTCCTTTCAAATTCAAGGTCAAAAAATATTCAGAGATCACTTTTTTCCCTTTTTTGATAAATGTTTTTGTCATTTTTGAACTCTAAAATAATTCAAAAACGATAAAAACAAATATTAAACATTGAATTTGTTTTTTTTTCTTTGAGAACATTTGAGCTGAAAAAGAAAAAAAAGATACGCAAGTTTTTACGTAAAAATAAAAATTCATTCATTGAACATCTTCTTTTTTTCAATTCATTGACATGTGAAATGAAAAACTTCTTTCATAAAAACTTTTCACACACGTTTTTTCATGATTTTCATCTTTTCTTTTCCAAAGTCATTGAAAAAATGGATGAAAAAACCACACCTAAGATTCATGAACGCGTCTGTTGTTTGTATGTAAAATTCCCCAAAAATAAGAGAAATAAAAAAACCGAAAAATTAAAAATGTTCAATCAAACTCTTTTTTTAATTAATTTTGTTGTAAAAAACCGTTCAAAAAAATTATTATGAATTTGGCTTTTGGCAATAAAAAAATATAATTTCATAATTTTCAAACCAAACATCAGAAAAAATTAAAACAAATTTATTAAAATTTCAGCATTTTTTTCAGAAATAATAAAAACATCTGTTAAATAAAATGCAGATGATGCAATACTTCCTTTAACGAAATTTAAAGATTTTGATTCACATAATTTTGAAAATTCTTTTATTCTTTGATGAATTGTTGAATATTTTGGATGTGATTCCAAAGAACCCAGCTCATTTGCAACAAAAATAATTTGACTTAAAAGTTTTGAATTCCAATGCGCTTTTAAAAATTCATCAAACATTTCCCAATTTCCATGAATCATATAACAAATTAATGCTGGAGAATTTGAAATATTTGCAGATGTTAAAGCTTGAATAAAATGTTCAGAAGAAAATGTTGTATCTTCAAAAATTTGAACTTTTTTTGATTCAAGATATTTCATTTCTTCTTCAACAAGAATTGGATCTTGACATGTAATTGAAATTTGTGGAAACATTTCTTTAAATTGTTTAAAAAGTTCAAAGGCAACAGAAAGTTGAAGCGGACCATTTGAATGTTTTGAATCAAGTTTTCCAATTCCATAAATTTGTATTTGAATTACAGTTTTATTTTTGAGCATTGAAGAAATATGAGAATACAGTAACGACCTAAAAAGAAATTTTTTCATGTAACATAAAAACAAAAACTTACGAAGCTTCAGATGAATTTAATTCTGCCCATTTCATTGCTATTCTTACATCTTCCATAGAAACTGGATCTCGTTCACATGATTTTGTTAAAGGTTTTGTATAGTTTTTTCTCTTCTTTTTATTAACACAAAGTTTGAAACCATCACTTTCCATCAAAAAAACTATAAAGTAAAAATTTGGTATACTGCAGTTTACTAAATAAAAAAAATATTTGAAAGTTTCAAACTTTTGATTTTCATAATTTCATTTAATAATAAATATTTATTGTATACATTTATAAATAATCTATTTAAAATCACAAAATACTTTGAATTTAACATCCAAAAAATTTCTTTCCATCATTTTCTAATATTGCTTCAATTGCATGTGTAACACTTTCAAAAACTGTTGCGTTTCCTTTTTTGCTTGAATCAATTTTATTTTCATCACCTTGTCGATATTTTCCTGTTTTAACTAAAATAGCTTTATATCCAATTCCAAGTGCACCATTTACATCATCTCTGACATCATCACCAATCATAACAATTTTGTCAGACGAAAATTCAATTCCCATAGTTGCAACTGCTGATTGATAAAAATGTGGTTCAGGTTTTCCAACGACAGTTGCCCAAAATTAATCTATTTAAACAGCCTACAACAATATAAAAACATACTTTTCGACCTGAAGAATATTCTAATGCTTCAACAAATGGCCCTGGTCCTAAAGCTAATCCATCTTTTCTTTCATAATATCGTCCCTTATGAATTCCAATTAAAACAGCATCTGAATTTGAATGCAGCAATCGAAAAGCTTCATTCAGTTTTTCAAAATGAAATTGTGACGATGCAAGTCCAATAACAACAGAATCCAATTTCTCTTGTTTTACACCTTCAAATTCTTCCATTGCTTCAGGCTCTAATAAAAGCATTGGCTGAAAATTCATTTTATCAACAAGTTTTCGAGCTGCTGTTAATGATGTAAAAACCATTTCTTTTTGAACATAATCAAATCCAACCCGATGAAGTCGATTTAATAAATTTTGTGATGATTCTTTTGTTGTATTTGTTACAAATTTTACAGCAAAATTTGAATTGTTGATTAACTTTTTTAAAACATTTGAAGCTCCAGGAATTGCAATTTCATCAATAAATAAAGTTCCGCTCAGATCAATCAAAACAGTAAATGTGGGCTTCATTTCTTCAGCAATTTTATAATTATTTCGTTGTTTTAATGTATTAAGTAAAAATAAAGAAATTAACTTTTGTGCTTTAAAAACGTAAGCAAAAATTCAGAAAACAATAAATTTTTTGCAAAAAAAACACACAAAATAATAATAAAAAACAAAGAAATGAAAAACAGAATCGAAAATACAAAAACAAATTACAATTCAACAATGAAAAATATTAAGACTATACTTCTGCAGCTCTTGGAGGTGGCATTCTTTGTTTATCTTTTTCATTTGCTTCTGCAACAATTTCAAGAGCATTTTTACGACAAACTAATCCATTTCTTTCTAACCATGATGAAGAATGTTTACAAATCAATTTGCCCAAAGCTTTCTTAAATTCAACGAATTTTCGTTTAAATTCAATACCATCACCTTTTGAAAGACGAAAATCAACAAGAACTCTTTGCGATCCTTCATCAATCATTTCATATACGGTAGCAATAAACGAAAGATCTTCATTTCGAAGACAATTTAATTGAAGTTGATGGGATGTTGCCATTTTCCATTCACAATTGCAATCTTTACATGCTTTTTCTATTGCAGCAATTGCTTCTTCAACGGTTACAGTAACACAGAAACGAGTCATACGTCGAACAAGAGATGCAATCGGATGCTAAAAAAGATATGATCAGTTACATTTTAAAAGAGATTTTGAAAAACTTACAGCATAAGTTGCAAACTGTGAAGCACTAACTTGAGATTTATTCAAAACCATATGATCAAAGTTTGCTGGCTGTGAGAAAGACATTCGTTTAGGTGGAAGTGGTTGACGTGGTTTTTTAGTATTAATCAAAACAACCGAATCCTTATCTTTCATTGATCTCATATGAGCAGGTTGAGATAATGGAATACTGTAAAAACAAAATTATATAGAGCCAAAATAAAAAAAGCTATTACCCTTCAAGTTTTTGCATCTTTGCAGGTTTAACATATTCAGGTTCATATTCAGGAATTTTTCTTTTCCAATCAGCTCGATATCCAAGTTCACTAATATACCATGGATGCTTTTTAATACGAGAAATATTTGCACGTTTTGTTGGATTTTCAGTAAATATCATAGATAATAATGAAAGTTCAATTGTATCTAAACGACACCATGGACGTCGTTGTAAAGTATCATTTTCCATAAAAGCTTTATATTCAGGTGATTCATTATTTGGTGCTGACCATGGTAGCTCTCCAACGAGCATTGTAACAAGCACAACACCACATGACCAAACATCAACAGGTTCTCCACTAAAAAAAGATTTAAACGTCTAACAACAAAAAAAATGTTATCAAAATTAGACAAAACGCCAAAGGCAAAGTGTTGGTTGTTTCAAATACAAAAAAAAGAAAAAACTTACTGATATCCACCAACTAAAACTTCTGGTGCAGCATAAGGCATTGTACCACATCTTGTTTCAAGTAAACGTTGGGTACCATTATGACGATAAACAGTTGCCATCCCAAAATCACTAATCTTAAGAACATCTAAAAAACAAAACTTTAGCAGAATAAAGAACAACTAAAACATACTATTTTTGGTAAGCAAAAGATTCTCAGGTTTAATATCACGATGAACAATCCCACAAGAATGAATGTAATGAAGACCATTTAAAAGCTGTCTAAAGAAGAACTGTGCTCGAGCTGGTTCCATTCCATAATCAGGTTCTAAAAAACATTAATAAAAGCCATAAAAAAGAGCAAAAAAAGCTTACCAATTTGATCGAAAAGTTCTCCACCATCTGCATATTCTAAATATAGTTCAAATATATCTCCAGCAGCACGCATTGTAAGATATTTTAAAACATTTTGGTGATTTTTTACAGCTCGTTGAAGTAATGCTTCCTTTTTAACAGCTTTTGTTGTATCACCATCAAGTCCACGAAGGCATATTCGTTTCATTGCTGCAGCAACAGTATGATCCTCTTTATCAACAACTAGCAAAACTTCTCCAAATGCTCCTGAAAAATATCCATTAGTATTGATATAATAAAAAGATATAGCTCACCTTCACCAAGTACACGAACAATTTCAAGTCGATCAACACGTATTTGAACTTTTTCTGCTAATGTTAATTCTTTGGGAGCATTTGCTGCTGTTTGATTGGTATTCCTTCTTCCACCACCAGTATTAACATTTTCATCGTTTTTTGATTGTTGCCTTTGTGAATGTGTTGCTCGAAGAATTTTACGTTGTTGTTGTGGAGGTGGTGGAATAAATTCAGAAGCATTTTCCATATTTTCTTCATAAATTGTATCCATATTTGTTGTTGTTGTTGTCATAACAGATAAAGAAAAATAAAATAAAACGTTAATAATAACTTTTTAAAAAAGTGCAAAACGTGCGGCAAAAAAAGAACCGAGAAAAAATAGATGTTCAAAAAAAATCAAACCATTGAAAACCCGCTTAATTGTTCTTCGTGTCGAGAACAGCGTGGGAATTTCAAGGCTTTTCAGGGATATTTTTCCTAAATAGGATCCGATTTTTCTTTTAATTTCTAACATTTTTTTTTCTTTTTTTGTCTTGGCTATTTTCTTTTGTTTTTTTTAACGTTTTGGACATTTTTTAATTGCTTTTATAGTTTTTAGCTATGAACATCCTTTTGGCTTTGCTTATTATTTTCTCAAGTTACAAGACTTTTGAATGTCTTCCTGTTGTTGCTGGTGCTGTTACTGTTTCATCTGTCAATGCTACTGATGTTCCACTTTTAACTTTGAAAGCCACTACTCTTAGTCATGTAAGTTATAATGATCTTTCCCCTACAAATAATAACATTCATCACATTTTTAGATTGTTCATCTTCTTAACCGTAGTCCAGCTGAATTGCAAGAAATTTATCAAAATGCAACAGATAGTTTTGAAATTGTAACTCGTGATGGAAAGGCCAAGGTATATATATCTTACAGTTGTTTTTAATTTTCTGTTTTCCAAGCATTTATTTTTTAGGCTTCTAAATCAATCATTGAACGATGTTCACCCAGCCTTGTGACACATTTGGCAAACAGCACATCTGACTCCATAACTGTTAACTATCCTGTTAAGGTTATCCATAAAGTTCTTGAATTTTGCGAATATGGTTCCCTCAATGATGAAAATGGATATGAATGGGATCGTGTAATTGATTTTGCTGTCGAATATGACATTTCAACTCTTTTTTCTTATTTGGTAATAATTCATTATGTATTACCCAATAACAATATTTGTTTTTTAGGATAAAAAACAAGTTGATGGTTTTGTTAATGCTAAAGAAAAAAGAGATCGTCCTGAAGCTGCTGCCAAGAATCAAAAAGAAAATTCTTCCAATAAAAATCTTTACATCTTTGAAGTATTCTTTTTGCAAATTCTTTTTGTTCTTGTTTGTCGTTATGTTTAATTTATTGTTTTTTAATTTACAATTTTTGATTTTGTCATAAACTTTTTATTGTTGTTTAATTTGGTCTCGTTTATTGATTACTCCTATCATTCATAATACTGATAATACAGTAGTAAAAGTCGTTTTTGATTTGCGAGAGATATGATTGGGAAATTAACATTGTTTTGATACATGTATTTCTTCTTTGACAAAATTTATTTTTATTAATAATCATTGTTAAAATGCTTTCTTTGACAGTTACATGTTTTCTTCTCTTATTTATTTTTCAAGTTTATTGTAATGATTTGCTTCCAGCTCTATCAGATCCATCAACATCTGATCCATATGAAATTTATCTTGTAAATACATTTCCACTAGAAACTCAAACAATCTATAATTATCAAAATAATGAAAGGTTAGTTATGTTTCAAGTAAATTTATGCTATTATCAAATTGCATTTAAAGCTTCGTTTTTTTTTTACTTTTTGTTTAATTTTTAGCTTAAACATTTATTCGAAACTTGTTGATCAAAAAATTGGTACACCATTTTATGCTGGTTTAAACAGAGCAGAAAGTCGCAAAATTTATATCGAATCGTTTTTCAATCATTTTCGAACATTGGATTCTACAAAAAAAACTTTTATTTCTGCGGAAATTTGTCAAGCAAATACAAGTACAGTAATAATCCTAAATAATCGAAGAATTATTTCAATCTTTCATGAATTAAATCTACCATTTGAAATTCCATGTTTTACTTGTCAAATTTCAACAACCCCAGCTCCAAACTTTTTTAGAATTGTAAATAATCGGTAAATTTTTTATTTGTAAAAGTTTAAAACTACAGCAGTTTTTAGGAAAATTTTTGCTTTTAATATTCTTTCTGAATCTTCTGCTGTCTATGATTTTATAAAAAGAAAATTTGAAAATGAAAATGAAACACAAATTTTTGTTGGAGATATTTCATCAGATGGCATTTTTCAATGGTCACCAAGAATAATTTCAGAAAAATTTATTCAAACTGGAAAATACGCCGCCAATGTTGTTCCACCAAATCCATTAACCAAAGTTAACGAAAATTCAATGAGTTTATTTTGTTCAAAGGTTTGTTAAATTTTAAACGTTTAATAACTTTTTAATAATCATTTTAAGGAAGAAAACGGAAATCTAAATTCGCCTGAAATTATTGTTAATGTTGATACACTTCGAATTCCATTAAATGAAAACAGCACACTTTCAAACAAAAGCAGTAATCTTTTTTCTTCAAATGTTCGTTTGCTTTTTTTGTTTGCCTAACAAAAAAGAGAGCAGAGAAATAGTGTCTCTAGTTTTCTCTGGTGTCCCGTTTGAATTTGTTTTATGTTTACTTCTCAATTGAAAGCGTCGTATAAAAACGCGGTTGCATCTACAAGTTAATGGCGGCTCATTTTCGGACTCTTTCGGTCTTTTCGCAAGGTGCTTCTATGCCACTTTCAGTGCTGCATAGTTTTATGAGCCCATTCCCTTAAAAAATATATCTTAATGTCGTTCCTAAAAAAATAGAAACCTCAAAACTTTAAGAGCCTGCCAGGTGAAGCTTTGAAAGCATTTCGGAAATATATGCTTCAATAGCAATTTTTTTTGTAAATTTAATTTTTATAGGATGTTCATAGATTTACAATTGGAGATTTAACAGTATGGAAAGATTATGAAAAAACGAATACATTTCAAAAATTGAATGCTGCATATAATTTGAAAGTCGATATATATTGGGAAAAATGGTCATGTTGTAGTGCATGTTGTTGTTCAGAAATTACATGTGGTTCAGGTTATAAAACAAATAGTGAATCATGGTTTGGGTTACGCTTTCGCTTTTCTACAGTAACAACAACTTTTAGCGCAAAAGTTACAAGTCACAAAAGTCGTCGAGGATTTTTATCTTTTTTCAAAATTGATCCACAAAAACCGGTATGTTTCGATATTTTATTACTGTATTATTTCCCATATTTAAAAGCGCTATTGCAGTTAAATATTTTATCTTCAATGGAAATGATGTTTCGTGGAACTGAATTTTACAATGAAAAACTTGAAGAAGCTGTGGAAACATTTGATCTTTATCTTTCATCGGCTCCGTATGTCTTTTCTGGAATTCCTGTACATTCAACACTTTTACAATCTGATCATTCATGGTTGATTCTTGAATTATTTTTAAATAAACGTTTTCAATATCGAAATGAACTAAAAACGTCTGGACAATTGGGATTATTTATTGATTCTCAAACATGTGAAAATGATCCACAAAAACAAAATTGTACCGTACTTCAACAATGCTTCGATAATGAATTATTAGAATCTGATTATATTCCTTCACCAATAATTGAAGATGAAATTACTGTAGCTCCACCATTTAATCCATATCAATCAAATAATCATAGAAAACCTATAAAAAGTGATACATGCAATTATAATGGTGTTGAAGATATTTTACTTAAAGAAAAAGAAACTATTATCGACGTTGATGAAGGTCTGTCGTTTCGATTTGCAATTGATGAATCTGAATATGGTGAATTACTTTCAACAAAATGGAAAGCTGGACAAGGAAAAATATCAGAATTTGATCCAAAAAAATCATGTTCTGCTCAACGAATATTTACAGATGGAAATTATTTAATGATTATAAAAGTTGAAAGCCCTGATATAAATTTACCATATAATGTAAAAGGAGCTCTTAAAGCAACTGGTGAAGAAATTTTACTTAAATTAAGTTTAACATTTAAACCGTAAGTTTTTTTTCTTCAAGTTTTCAGATATTGTAACTTAATAATTTTAGAAAAGCTACACCATCAAAACATACTGAATCGATATTGAAATGGGTTGGAATTGCTGGAGGTAAGAAAGAAAGATACTGTAATACTCTTTTTGTAAATCTAAACTCAATTTTTAGGTGTTTTGGCAGCATTTATAATTGTTGTCGTGATTGTTCATATAATTCAAGTACGAAGTTTAAAAAGAAAGCTCAAACAAGCAGCTGCTGCAACAGCAACAACCGCAGAACAAATATGAAAGCTCAATTGATCAAAAAATAATATATTTTGTTTTGGTTTTTTAAATTAAATAAGTTTTTAAATAAAGTATAACAAAACAATGAATAGTAAAAATTAAGTGAAAAAATTAAAACAAAATTATTTAAAAAAGTTGCCGAATTTTTTCAGTAATTTCTGGATTAAATATATCCAAAGATGAATCATCAAGATGTACTTCAAAATCAACAATTTCACGATATACTTTTTCTTCAATGGCACGACTAGCAGTTCTTAAACCAGTTTCTTCATTTGTTAAAAAGCATGACGAAGGTTTCCATGTTTTGCTATCATAATTAAAAGCTTTGAGGCATATATTTTTTGGAACAAGACTTAGCTTTGAATTATCCACTTGAAGAATTACAGGATTTGGGAATACAGAATGCAGTCTTTCACCAGTTTTTGCAAAGATATCATCAAATCTAGAAAGTGAAGTTAAACAATAAAGATAAAAGTATGAATAAATAAAAAGAACTTACGAAGTATCATTAAGTCTATCATTAGCAAAATAAATTCCAACAATTTGAAGTTTATGTTCAGTACAATATGTATCAAGTGTAATCAAAAGAATTTCTAATGGAGCATTTAATAGTGAACCATGTAAAGCTGGAATTGCATCAACAACAATTGGAGGATTTTGTTGTCCTTGTCGCTTTCCAAGAAGAAATCCACGAATTGCTGAATGCGGATATTTAACAGCATGAAGAACAATTTTTGTATATGCAATTGTGCTAACTTCTGTCATTTTTCTAGAAAAAATAATTAAATCAGAATCAAAAAAATTGCACAAAAAAGATGTTTGAAAAATAATAAAGGATTTTTTTGCAAAAACCTTTTCAAACACAAAACGCCAAATTTTTACAGTAATTAATTTTTTATTTAAAAAAAATGTACAAAATAAATAAATATACTAATTTACATCCATTGCCTCTTCATTGCTTTTCACATCTTTTGCTTCATCCTTTCCTTTTGCTGCTTCAATAACTTTTTCATCAGCATCTTTAATTTCTTCTGTCAAATATTTAAAATCCATTTTTATCACTTTCACTTTTGGAACGGCTTTATTTTCAATCTTTTTTGTTGGAGGAATTAAATCCCAATTTTGTAGCGCTTTTTCAAGTTCATCTTTTTGAAGCATTTGTAAATTGTCACTTTCCATTCGATGTTTATTATTTAAAGATTTTGCTAAATATCCAATCTTTTCCAGCACTTGTTCTTTTGTTTCTGGTTTCATTGAAGGAGTTTCCATTCGAGGCCGAAATGAATCATATACAATTGGATTGCATGCATCTGAATCCCTCATCATACGAAGTACAGATACTTTTGTTCTTTCACGAATTATTGAATTTCTTATTACTCGAAGATATTCCCGTTCTGCAAACATTTGAAGTCGATTCCGTTCTTTTTCATGTTCAGTTTGACGGAGTCTTCTTTGGCGAAGTTGTTTAAGAAAGAGTTCTTTAACTCGAGGATCCATATTTGGAGGTAATTTTGGCATTTCTGGATGATATTTTGATTCTTTTGTAAAATAATCTTTTGTATTAATTTTGTATAAATCATAATTGAGAATTTCTGGTTCTTCAAAAACTTGTTCTAAACTTGTTTTAATACTTTCTTTCCATTTATCAATAATTAGCCCAGAAAGTCCTTGAGAGCCTTTAAAAGTATTTTCTTGTATCATTTCCCATGCTCGAACTGGTGGTGGAATTGGAGGGGATTCTGGCCGGGTTTCTGCTTCTTGACTATCTTCATCAACTCCAAGTCCCGGTGAAAGACCATAATCATCATACTCTTCACCTAACACATTTCCAATTAATGAGCTACTTGTTGCAGTTCGACGTGTTGGTTTATTTTGACGTCCTGGTGAAACTTCTTCAGCAGCAGCTTTAATACGGCTTCTAAAAATTATTTCATAATTTTCACATTTTTAAGCTATGTAAATTAAAAACCTTGTAAGTCTTGCTTGTGTTCCAGCAGCAGGTTTTCGTCCACGTGCAGACTTTTTCACAATTGGTTCAAATTCAACAATCTTTTCTTCAACATCTCTTGTATTATCTTCATCACTTGCTGCTTTTAATGGAAGGACAATTTTTAATGGTGGAACTTTTCGCTTTGGAGATTCATGTAAAACAGCTTCAGAAGTTTCATCTTCTTCATCATCAATTTGAAGTCGAGATTCTTCTTCTGTAATTTATCTAATTTTTTAAATGGGGGATTCCGTATATTTTACCAACCTTCAATTGGAGATGATTCTTTTAACTTTTTTGTTGCAGGTGGTCCAACTCGTCCAAATTTTTTCTTAAAATTAAATTTATTTCACCTTTTTCAAAACAAAAGGCTTACAACAGGTTTTCCTTCATCGTCTTCAGGACTTGATTGGAATTCATATACATCACCGCTGGCTAATAATGCAGCAGATTTTGGTGGGGCATGACTTTTTTCACTATAATTTAATTATTTTTTATTGATCGATTATAAAAAATGATCTTTGATATTCTTTTTTTTATAATTACCTATTTTTTCGACTTGAAGAATGAATTAAACTTGGATGATTTTTATCAATGACAGGTGTTTCTTCCTCTTCATCATCATCTTCTTCGTCATCATCTCCACTTGTCTCATCATCATTATCTTCAGTAGCAGCCGGTCCGGGAGATGTACGAGCCGGATGTTCAATTTCAAGCTTTTTAACTAATTCCATTTCTGATTTTGATGCAATTGGAGCTTCCGTTTGATCCATTTTAATTTAAAAAAGGAATCAAATATACAAAAGCGGATTTAATCTAAAAAATAAGAAAAAAATCGCAATGATTTTTTTTATTATAAACGGCTTTTTTTACGGAGCTTTCTTTTTGGGACATTTCTTCTATGAATTCGTCGGTTCTTCGATAAATAAAGAAAAAAAAAGGCAGCAGCTTTCGAACCTTTCTTTCATCTTCATTTTATTGATGCCATTGGGCATTCAAAGAAAAACAGCTTTCATCTTTTTTCTTTCAGTTTTCTTTTTGAATGTCATGCTTACTATTACGCTTTTTGACTTTTGATGATGATAAAATAAAAGACTATATAATCCCTTGTGTAAATCGATGCAAAAAAACAACAGGGAATTCACCAGAAAAAAATATATTTAAAGTGAAAGAGGTGCGCATTTAATTTTTCTACTGTTATTTATTTTTGCAGTGTCCTTTTTTGGTGGTGGTTCATCACACTCGATTTTTGCTCGTGTACTTTTTCTGTTCTGCTCTATTCTCTTTTTTTAACTTGTTTTTTGGGTGTTCTAGAGAAAAAAAAGTATATTTAACAAGTCACAATAATTTTTTATTATTTATTGGGTTTATTTTATTTTTAAAAAATGGGAGACGATAGCGATTCAAGTGATGACTTTTACTTTCAAAATCGTCCACAAAAAACAGCTTTTAATCCTCAGCCGCATCTTGTTATTATTGAAAGAGCAGATTCTGGATTTGGTTTTAATGTCAAGTAATAAAATAATTTTTTTTGTAATATCTATAAATGAAATTTTAACTTTAGAGGGCAAGTTAGTGCAGGTGGCCAGCTAAAATCATTGAATGGAATTTTATATGCTCCACTTCAACATGTTTCTGCGGTGCTTCGAGGTGGTGCAGCTGAAAATGCTGGATTATTACGGGGTGATCGAATATTACAAGTGTAAGAAATACAATTTTCATTTAAACTCTTTAATGTGAATTTTGATATCAATTTAACAATTTTATAGAAATACTGTAAATGTTGAAGGTGCAACCCATCGACAAGTTGTTGAATTAATTAAAGATGGTGGAGATAAACTTGAACTTGTTGTAATTTCTGTAGATGCAGATGAAGTTGAACCAGATGCAGCATATTCTGATGACACATCCTCATATTTTAAATATGATTATTCTGAAAAACGTTCCCTACCAATTACAATTCCAAATTATCAATCTGTATCAGTAAATGGTGAACGATTTATTGCATATAATGTTCATATGGCTGGACGGCATCTTGGTTCAAGAAGATATAGCGAATTTGTACAACTTAATAAAGTGCTAAAAGAAGAATATCCAGATTTTGAATTTCCAAAACTTCCTAAAAAATGGCCTTTTAAAATGTCTGAACAACAGCTAGATTCAAGAAGGCGGGGATTAGAGCAATATTTAGAAAAAGTTTGTGCTGTTAAAGTTATCGCAGATTCTGATATTATGCAGGTAATAAATGATTTCATCATTCTTATATGTACATTGTTACAGTACCCTTTTGATTATAGGAATTTTTAATGGAAGATTCAAATGCATGCCGACCAATTGTTGATGTAAATTTAAGAGTGTTGTTACCAGAAAATAAATCCCTTGTTTTGGATGTTAAAAGAAATAGTAATACAAAATTTGTTTTTTCTGAAGTACTTCAACGATTAAATATTTCGGCGGATGCTGCACCATATTTGGCATTATTTGAAATGATTGATTTAAATTTTGAACGAAAACTTCATTTGGATGAATGCCCTCATAATATTTATATACAAAATTATTCTTCAGCTGCTTCTTCATGTATTTTGTTAAAAAAATGGTGCTTTGATATTGAAGCTGAAAAGCGTATCTGTTCAAGAGATCAACTCTTTAAACGGATATGCTTTTATCAAGCTGTTAATGATTTAAATAATGGGCTAATTCATGTCACAGAAAAATTGTATCAGTTAAAAGCTTTACAAACTGAAGATCGAATGGATCAATATTTGGAAGCTGTTCGAAATTTGGATGGCTATTCATCTGTAATCTTTCCAGAATGCCCTTTTACTTGCCTTGATGATCATGGATATGCAAAAATTTCATGCAATTTTAATAAACTTTCAATGACTTTAATGAAAAATGGTTCAAAAAAAGTATATTTTTACATTTTCATTACAGTAATCAAAAAGCAAAAAAATTATAGGAAAAAATTATTTCATTACAATGGAATCAAGTTTCATCATGGAAGACAATTGCAGAATGTCAAGTATTTGCAATAACATTTTTAAAAGATGAAACAGAAGTTGAAATTCAATTTGAAACTCTTTATGTAAGATTTTAAAAATATTAATACCTTTTTTAATATGTGACCGTTTATTTTTAGACCCGATACATGACAGATGTAATTGATCGAATTCAAAAAGAACGCAGTCGAGCAATCACTTCATGACTTTACTTTTTTGTAACAATATTTATTTTAAAGCTATCTATGACGAGTATTTTTTTAAACTTCAAAGATATACACATGTTTTATTTTTCTTAAACATTTTTTCCCCGTATTTTTTTAACAGTATACAAAATAGCCAGTCTATATCTTGTCCTATTTAATTACTTATGCAACAAAACAATATAAAAATATGACAAAAATCCCAAAATTTTTATCGCATAATATTATATTTTTTTATGTATCTTTATTGTTTCAGTGATAAATTACGGTAATAAAAATTTTTACACAAACTTTCGTAAAACATTTGTCGATCGACAGCTGTACCAAAAAACATTTGAGCATACGCAAAGTTTTGGCGCGAAAAAAAAATTCCGCCAAAAAAAAAAAAAATTTGTCGGATTTTTTTTAAAAATAATTTAGCTTTTTAATTTGTTTGTTTTTTCGTTAAAAATTTGTTAAACTTTTATTAAACTATTCAAACATGCGAACGAGAAGTAAACGCTTGCCGGTTGTTGTTGAACCACCAGCAGTTGTTAATAAACCAGAAGAAGAAGAAAATGAAATGGTAGAAGAAGTTGAAACTGCAGCACCAACTGAAGAAGAAAACGTCACCAAAACAGAAGACGAATCAGAAATGGATACATCTGGACCTGTTTTACCACCTTCAACAGATTCTGAAAGCACAAATAAATCAGCATATATTGATTTGGCATCAATTTTTGATGCATTTGGAATTGAAAAAACTCATGAAGTTTTTGATAAAACTTTGAGACAGTTTGATGTTGTTAAACAACAATGTAATATGGAGGTAGGCTTTAAGTTTTTATGTTCTTTTTATGTTATACAATTAATATTTTAGGAACCACAAAAGACTTGGCTTGCATGCTGTTTATATACAACTTCTTGGGCATCTTCTGCTGTAACAATGAAACCAGGTGTACAATTTTCTGTTATGGGTTTAGTTGATATTTGTGAATTAAGGTATGCCTTTTTTTATTTTATATTTACAATAATTTTAAATTTTTAGTGTAATGGAATTCTTTGATAAACTTGAACGATGGGCGCTTTTAATGAATGCATCATCTCGAATGGTTGATCATATTGAACGGGCACAAGGAAATCTTTCAGTGTCAATCGTTGTATTCAATAAATTTTTACCAATTTTTCGCCAAATTTTTGTTCCTAATCAAGAAGCAACATTGGACGATCCAGAAGATCCTGATCAGAAGATATCGCTTACAACATTTAAAATTTATGAATACATTTGGGTTACCTATTGTGCTTTTAAAAGTATGTCTTACTTTCGTTAAACACATTTAAATTTGACATTTTTTAGAGCAATTACAAAAAGCTAATGAAGATTTGATGAATTCGTTTCATTTGTTGTTAATTGTTACAGATTTAATTCTTTGTGATTTAATTGCCCATGATTTAATGCAATTTCTTCAAAAAAGTTTCTGTAAGTTTTTTTAAAATAAATTCTCTTTGTAAATACCGTATCCTTTTTTTAGTGACTGATCTTTCACAAAGCGATAAAACTATTCTTGATTATTATTGTGATTTTTACAATGGTGTTTCATTGGATGCAAAACATTTTCGATCTCATTGGTTTAATGCTCAAGCAAAAACATTGTATGAAACAGAATTTATTCGATTTAATCCTGAAACATATATGGGATTTTTGGATAATATTGATTACAATTCAGAATATTTAAATACTATTTATGAAGAAGCAATTTATGAAAGACTTGAAATTGATGAACGTGTTTTTGTTACACGAATTGAACCTCAAATGCTTTTTGATGATACTGTAGATTGTATGTTTTTAACTATTTTAAATAATTTTATTTATTGTTTTGTTTTAGTTGGTGTTGTAACAAATATTCGACCAATTCCTGATGGAAGCTTTAGTCGAAATCGAGATTTACTTTCAAGAAAAGCTTCTGAACTATCATTAACAAAAGTAAATACAAGTCGATGCATAAAAACTCCATTATCTGGTCGAGCATATCTTGCTTCATCGGATGTCGTTTGCCCGGTTCAAGAAAATATTGAAATGTCTCGACATCAAAAACTTATGTTACTTGTTGAAAATCATGATGATCATATGAATGAAATATATGATGATATTATGAAAAAGTTTGATGGTGAAATTGCTACTGCTGTTGACACTACTTGTAAGCTTTTGTTTTTTTTTTGTATTCTTTAAAAATCATTTTTTAAGTAAATCGTTTAAATGATGAATTGACTGCAAAAGTGAATACTGAAAAAGAAAAGGATCCAAATTTTGATGTTGCATTTACTCATGAACTTGAAAATCATCTTCAAACAATTTATCAACTTCTTGTTCGATTCCTTCATCGTATTACATTAGCTGAACATCAAAGGTTAATGAATGTTGCAACAACAATTGAATGCCTTGCAGGTGTTTTTCAGCGTCCTGAATTTATAACATCTATTTATATTTGCTGCTTAGAAATTGTTATCTTTTCATATCAATCAAAACGTGAATTTCCATGGAGTCTTGAATTTGGTGCAATCCCTGCAATATCATTTTATAAAGTTATTGAACCTGTTATTCGATGTGATGGTGATTTAAGTCGTGATATCTTAAAACATTTAAGCAAAATTGAAGAAAGAGTTTTGGAAGAGCTTGCGTGGGATCGTACGTCACCGTTATGGAAGACACTTGCAGATGGTTCGAAAATTCCAAGTTATGAAGAAGTTATGATTCCAGATAAAAATGGTGAACCTGTAACTCCACGTTCAATGGCACCTCTTCAAGCAAATGTTCTTACACGATATGGTATCGGAATTCCAGGAAGAGGAAATGCAAAACGAAGATTGGATTATTCTGATGATGGAGATTTTGAACCTGCACCAAAAAGAGCTGCAATTAAAGCAAAAACAAATAATTCGCTATTTCTTTTTGCTCGAAAAGTATGTTTTTTATAGTATTTTTACAGTATCTAAGTAATATCTATTTTAGGTTTATTATCTTGCTGCTTTACATTTAAATGATCTTTGTGATCGAGTTAGAATGGAAGAAAAAGCTCGCCGAAAAGCATGGACCCTTTTTGAACATATTATTCGAAATGAAGCTGATTTAATGCGTGGACGGCATATTGATCAAAATATTATGTGTTGTCTTTACATTATTTCAAAAGTTTCAAGCCTTAATCTTCCATTCCATGAAATTCTATATCATTATCGTCATCAACCACAAGCTGTCAGCAGAATTTATCGAAATGTCTTAATTGCTTATTCGAAGTTTGTTTTATTTTTTAAAAAATTTGGCTTTATAACTTTTATATTTTAGTTCACCAGCCCCAACAACCGCTACTACTGCTTCAACAGTTGATGATGGAGCTTCAAGGGATTCTGTTTCATCTGTATCCCAACAATCAGCTACAAATGTTTCAACAGCTGCTGTTATGAGATCTGGTTCAACAATGCCTGCACCTGGAATGACTTCTGCTCCTCCAACACCTGAACCTCCAACTGCTGAATACAATGATTTAATTACTTATTACAACAGAGTGTTTGTCAAAAAAGTTGAAAACTTTGTTAAAAAGTTAGCTTTTCCTGAAGAATCTAATACTGTAATATTGTATAAATATTAACTTTTTATATATAATACTATTTTTTTTAGCGAATTCCATTATTATCAGTTCCAACAGTTCGATGTAATACACTTTCACCTCGTAGAACAATTACTCCAACTCTAATTGTAACTCCACTTGGCACAACCCAACAACCTTCATCACCAAGTCGTCCAATGCGTTTTAATGTTAATCGATCACCATCAAAGGATCTTCATCATATTAATGCTGTGGTTCGACAATCTGCACAACCTTATCGTATTGCGCCTTTTCAATAATATTATTATTATCCCATTATCTCTTTTTTTAATAACTACTATTTTGTTTTGTTTGTTATCTCTTTATGTTTTTTTGTTGTAGATATTTTTTTGTTTATTTTGCCAAATCGTTTAAATGAAAAATTCAGTTTTGCTAGAAAAAAAGTTTTTACTAAAGTTTTTCATTTAACAAGCAATTTTTTAGTTTTAAAAAATTGTAATTATTCCAAAATTTAAAATGATCAGAATCTTTTGAATCAATACATAGAAAATCAATCTTTGCCAATTTGCAAGCTTCTTCAATTTCATTTCGAATTCGTTCCATTTCTTCTTCGGTTTCTTTTTCTTTATTAATCCAATGTTTTTCGGTTTTTCACCAGTTTTATTTTCAATAAGTTTAAAGGAGGCGGATGTTTTGATACAGTTTCGTAATCTTAGATTTTCGTGATTTTCAGGCAAACTGAGAGTCTCGAAACGAAAATGCGTCTTTTTTGATAAGAAAAATTTAAAAAAGGGTCATTTTCTTTTCAAGACTCTCATTTTGCCTGAAAATCACGTAAATCTAAGATTACGAAACTGTATCAAAACATCCGTCTCCTTTAAGATGTTTTCAAAGAAGTAATGCCGGTGATGCTTCTTTTTTTCACCAGAAAGATGATCAAATTATAATAAAACTGGATGATTAGAATCTTTAGTAATTGTAAAGCTCCAATGATTTGGAAATTTAATATTATTTGGTGGCATTGACATAATTTTAAATCTTTTTTTAAAAGGCAAAAACAGAGAAAATTTTTTTCAAACTACCGATTTTTTAAAAAAAAATTATTTTTTACATTAAAAAACATCCATTTATGAAAGATCCAAAGATTAAAAAGCATTCCTTTCTGAATACTGTAAACTTTTTTCAACGAATGGTCAACAAGAAACTAAAAAACAATTCAACCTAGTGATTTTAAACTGTCATAAAAGGATAAAATGATCATGAAAAGCATTTTTTCAAAAAATACAAACAACAAAAGGAAATAGTGTTTTTCTGCCGGCTATTTTCGCTTTTTCTAAATACACAACCTTGTGCACAAGTATCATGGTTGATAATAGCTCCAAAAATTTAGCAAATTTTTAAATTTCTATATTTAAAAAAAAGATAAAATAATAAACATTCTTGCGGTTAACAAACATTGTGTGTAATAAATGTATTTAGTAATAGGGTTGTGCGAGAGTAGTTTTTATAAAGTCGAGAATCGATATCTCGTACAATTGTTGCTGTTTCACCAAAACTTTTTTTGGTCTAAAATTGCACAAAAGCCGTAAATAAAAACATCACGTATAAATTTAAAGCACAACGTTTTTTATTCGTAGTATTGTTTCTGTTTCATATTTTATCAGTTATAAATTTTTTCATGAATTTTATTTGTTAACCTTGGAACTTCCTAAAAATGGTATCGAAAGAAAATATAAATTTTTATATTTTTTTATCTAAACAAAACAAACAATTACGAAATTTAAACAAAAAAATTTACAGTTTATGAAGCACAAGAGATTTGGTGTTTTCAGAATCTGTAGAAATACCAACAAAATATTTTGTATTAGTTGGAGTTGTAATTCCAATTCGATTATAAATTGATTTCTTTGTCTTTTGCATAACTTTTAATTGCGTTGTTGTTGGAATTCTTAAAATAACAGATTGTTCTGGCATTTTCTTAAGTAATGGTACTTGAATTTTATCATCTTCTTCAATATCAAAATATGGAAAATCATTACCAAGTTCTTCTAAAAAATCATAAAATTTATTCGTCAAGTGTTAATAAAATAAATTTACCAAATAATCCACCAAATCGTGTATTTCTTGGTCTTGTTAAAAGTGCTGCGGCTGCTTCTTCATTTTCTCTGAAACATTATTTCATATAAATGTATTTAAATAATGAAAATGTTTACCTTCGTGGAGGTGTAACATGGCCAGCTGGAGCAATAACAGATTCTTCACTTGCAGATGATGTTACAATTGGAGTTGATTCTTTTTTTGATTTCTTTTTCGGTGCTTTCTTTGGTTTATTTTGTTTTTCAGCTTTTGCTTTCGGAAATCTTTTCTTCTTTGGTTCAGAAGTTTCTGGTTCAACAGTTTCACTTTTCTGTGTTGCATCTGTTTCTTCAATGACTTCTAAAAAATTAAACGTAGACTTCGATTTAAAAACATAAATAAATTTACCAGGATTAGAATTTGTTGGACTTTCTGTTGTCTTCTTTTTCTTCTTCATTTTTGCAGCAAGTTTTTCTTCTTCTTGTTTATCAATCAAATCTATGTATTTTTCTACTCGACGTTTTATTAGTTTATCATTCAATATTGACGGTTTACTCAAAGTTGCATTGATTCGATTCATATTCACTTTTTCTTCTTTTTTAAACTTTTTCTTTAAATCTGCACGAGTTTTGAATGGCAAATATTCTTGCATCAAAGAAAAATCTGTACCAGTTGAAGATAAAATATCATAAAATAATTCAGTTTCTATTGCAGACCAATTTGTTGTACGTGAATAATTCTTTTTGAATGATAAAGAATTGAGATTTTTTGGCATTAAATCCTGCAAAACTCAAATAAACAAAAAATGTAAAAGATATAAACTTACATTATCAACAGTTTCCAATACAGAATTTCGAGGATTTCTTCGAACAACCAATGATTCTTCATCTATTATAACATTACCATCTTCATCCATTTTTACTTTTGGTCCTATTTCAGCGGCACCAACAGCTTCTTCTTCTTTCTTATCTCTTTTTACAGTAAAACCTTCTTCTTTGAATTTCTTTTCAGCTTCTTTCCATTTACTTCTTAAAGTATTTTCAGTTTTTGGTCTCCAATCTATTAAATCTGCCATTGTAAATTTTGCAGCATCCAATTCTTCATCTTTTTCAAATTCTCTTTTCTTTCTTTTAATAGCACTTGCTGTTGACGTTGTTGAAAACAATGAAGTTTGAGAAAAAGTTCGAACACGGGCTGAAAGCATTACAGGAACAATATACGTTTCCTCTTCATCTTGTGGAACTTCAATATCATCATTTTGTTCACGACGATTTTCAAACATTTGTTCATGAACATCTTCACCAGCAAAAACATCCATAGCTGGAAACCGTAAAAGACTTGTTGATTCAATATTTGGAAATATAAGATGATAAATTTCATTTTCTTTCATTTTTGTAGTATAAAATTCTTTATCATTCTTTTCCAATTTTTTCATCCATTTTGATAAAAGTCTAATAACGGTATTAAATGAAAATTCATTTTTGATAATTTCATTAAACAATGGAGTCAAAATACGTTTAAAAATTTCTTCATTTGTTACAACATCTTTTGGCTAAAAATAGTTAATCATATAATACTAATATTTATAAATTAAATAACATACCCTGTTTCCATAAATTAAATTATAAACTTTTTCGCACACAGTTTCATTTTTAAAAACGATCATAAAATCTTGAAAATCATATTCAGCAAAAACAAATAAAATATTCTAAAAAAATATAACATTTAAATTATTTAATATACATTTGATATTTGCCTTTTTAGCAATAAATCTCCATTTGAACATTGCAGAAATTTGTTTGAATTCTAAAAAAATAGAATAAAGAATATAATATTAAAGTATTAATCCAAACAAACCTTCATTGAATGGTCTAACTGCTAAATATGATCCCATTTTATTAATTTCAATTTTACAAAAACCTTGATATTGAAAAATATGATTTATATCAGAAGCAATTAAATGATTTCCACTTGAACAACGCTAAAACAAGTTTGTTTTTGTTTTTATTTTTTAAAAGAATCTTACTTTTTCGACGTTTTCTTCCATTTTTATAGAATGCCTAAAACGTGTGAAAAAGAAATAAAATTACACAAATGTATATTATAAAGGTAGCGGTAATTCGCGCATATTCATATGACAAAAAAATTAGAAATGATATTGAAACTGCTTTATTTTTTCAAGAAATACGCATAAAAAACAACAACAGATATTATTACTCCATGATAAGAAGTCATTGTTTTTAAGACTTTTTTTTATTTTTTTATTAAAAAAATTTAGCACAGGTGAAGCAAAAAAAGGGCAGTAAAAATTTTGAGAAACGAAAAAAGTATTTTTTTTTGTGAAAGTAGGAATAAAATCACCAAAAAAGAGATACAAAAAAAGCAGCTGGTTTTTAGAGGAACAACTCAACTTTTTTTTGCCATGAGATTTATTTAAAAACGGAATTCCGCACATCCCTGAAAACGAACACGAATATACAAAAAAAATTAAAACTAATTCATGCTTTATAAGCTTGAAAAAATTTTAAACTATATAAATGATAACATTTACAAAGCTTTTCAGAACATAAAAGTAAAAACATTGTAAATGTTGCAACTGTAAAAAAACGATCGAAATAAAAAGAAAAACATTTGACTTTCAAAAAAAATACAAAATTTTCAAAAAACTAGTTTTTTTAAACATTTTGCCAAGCAAGGAACGCAAAAAAAAGACACTCGATGTGAACTGTGTTAAAAATTTTTGTAGCTTCGTGTCAAGATTTTTTTGTGTGCTAAATTAATTTGGAAAACAAAAAAAAAAGTTGTATGAAAAATCTTTCTTACTTTTTAAAACGCAGCGAACGATGAATAACAATGAGAGCTCTCCAAATGGAGAAAAACATCCATTTTTGAATTCTTCTGAAACTTTCGATTTACAAAAGCTTGCACAGTTTTTAAAGAATTGTGACAATGATTGTTGTATTATTCGATTATGGCATCCAAAAGTTGTTCAACGTTCATATGGAAAAGAAAAGCGGTAAGTAAATGTTTTTTCTTTTTTGAATTTTAAAATTATACATTTCTTTTTAGATTCTTTTGTCCACCTCCAACAATTGCATTATTTGGACATGGATGGATTTTAAATAAGACTAAAATATCTTTAAATATGTCAATTTATCGACAACAACTACAAAATGCTTACACCGAAAATGATCCACCTCCATCTGTGGAAGAAGAAAAACGTCTTCGTGGATTATTAAGTCAAATTCCTGATTTACCATTGAGATTACATCTTAATGTTGGAATTAATGATGGCACAACACCATTTATTGTTACCATACAAGTTTGTTTTTTTTGCATCACATTGTATTATTGGCATATTTTTAGGATAAAGTAATGGCAAAAAGCCTTTTTATAAGCAGTGTTGATCGACGACGATATTTTAAACTTGGATGTGAAATTTCTGAATATCTTGGACCTACAACGTTATATCCTGCTCGATTTATTGGGAAATTTGAATCTTCTGAAATTCGAGTCGTTAGTAAACCGGCAAAAAAGCAAAATGTTCGAGCTGCCGATTCTGCATATGTTTGTTTAAAATCTGGTATGCAAGTTGCTCTGTTTAATCGGGCTCGATCACAAGGTATTTCAACACGTTATCTACATGTTGAAGAACCAAATTTTATTGCAAGTTTGGATCATTGGAGTTCATTTTATATTTATGCAGGTTTGGATTACTTTTGTGAATGTTTAACTTTTAATAGCTTTTATTTTTAGTAAATACTGATGAAAATTCAGATTCAGATAAAACTTTTATTAGTCGACAAGGTGTTATTTATTATAATCATGTTGTACGATTGGTTGACGTTTTGACAGGTTTGTTTTTTAGGGCTTTCTGAATATGGTATCATAGAAGAGGGTTTTGTTACGACTTTGTATGACAATTCACCAAAAGATCAATGCGAAATTGCAATTTTTGAATGACGTCATATCTGAAAAGCCCATATTACATTTTCTTGATGTTAAAAGTACATATATTTTATTTTCAGGAATTTCTTCACCAAATTTAATTCTTCGAAGAGTTGAAAAGAATCTTATTCAAGTTGCCCCTGAACAAATGAATGAACCAGTTGCAATGCTTCAACGTGTTGCATTTCAATTTTGTGATAGTGCAAGTACTTATTTTGGTTTATCTGGAGCTTCAATTATTCAATTTCAAGTAATATTTTTTAATAATCTTATGTTTTTCTATCATGTTATTATAGGTACCAATTTTGAGTCATCAAGCCCATGAAAGCCGTGATTGTGTTGCATGGTCAATAACAAATTGTGAATTAATTGAATTTAAATTTTTTGAAGTTATGGGACCTACGAATGAACCAGTTTCACCAATTCCATTCATAAAAACTGCTCAACTTGAAGGTGTACAAGAGCATAATGCTATTATTGAATTTTCTGGTACAAATCTTGGTCCACATCTTTCTGTTTATTTTGGTCTTTTTTCAAGTACTGTCATTTCTGCGTATGTTTCTTTATGTCTTTTTAACCTTTTACCTCCTTCTCTTTTCTTTTTCAGTAACTCTTCAAATATTCGATGTCGTGTTCCAACTGTTTTAGAGCTTACACAAAATTCTGATATGGAAATTCATACAACCACAAATGATGGTTCATATCAATTTCCTATTAGTCTTATTCGAAAAGATGGCGTTGTTTATCCTACAGATATTGAATTTTTATATAGCAGTTATTCAGCTGGTGAAATTGGAAAAATTGTATTTAAAAGTTCTTTAAAATTTCTTGATGATCCTGATGAAGATGAAGAAAATGTTAGTCAACAATTGGAAGCAACATTTACTGAAGATGAAGGAGAAGCTGAAGAAGTGGAATAAATATGTTTTATTATCATAAATATTAATTTATGTTACTTTTTGTTTTTGTTATTTGTTAATTGAATAGTTACATAAAATTTATATTCAAAATTTTGAGCAACACATTTTCTGTGTTCTTTTATTTGCAGCAACTAAAATCAATATTTTTATGATAAGAAACTGAAAAAGTGGTCGTTTTTTGATTTTGTTTATTTTAACTTTGTTATTATTCTTTAAAATGGAATATAAATTTCCAAAAGGTTTTAAATTTGAAACTGCAACAAGCGCATTTCAAATTGAAGGAGCTTCAGATTCTGATGGTATATTTTAAAATATAAGTTTTAAAAAATGTTTTTTATTTCGGAAAAGGTCCATCAATTTGGGATATTTATACTCATAAAAAAGGGAATATCAAAAATGATGAAATTGCACATATTTGTTGTAATTCATATAATTTTTGGAAAAGGGATATACAAATGTTAAAAGAAATTGGTGTTAATTTTTATCGATTTTCAATTTCATGGCCAAGAATTTTTCCAGATGGCACAGAAAAAAGCTTAAATTTGAAGGGCATTGAATTTTACGATAATTTTATAAATAAATTGATTGAAGAAGGAATTGAACCGATTGTAAGCATTTTGTTTTTAAAAAAAATTTGGGTTTTCATATTTTGTAATAAAAAAAGGGTAAAGAATAGTTTTTTTAAACCTTTTATAATTTTTTAGGTAACAATATTTCATTGGGATTTGCCACAGGCATTACAAGATTTGGGAGGATTTTTGGATTCTGAAATTTCAGAACGTTTTAAAGTATCACGAAAGTGATGATTATTATTTGACCTGGCTTTGGTGTAAGAGAGAGAAGGGTTTTGTGTCTGCTCTTTATTGAATGAAAAAACCGCGGAATGAATATATTTGCGATTGAAAGAGAAAAGAGAAGGGTTCGCTGCAAGCGATCTTTGAAGAGAAAGGAAGGCGGAGCCATTCTTCTTTCTCAACATAAAGGAGCGATGGCACAGCAGGTTCAACTTTTTTTTGTGACCGAATGCCAACGCCATGTTTTTTGATGTTGAACATGTTTGTTTTATAACTTAAACACGAATTATCATCAATAAATTTAACCATTGTATGTTTTTTTAATATTACTTAATCATGAAAAATATATGACAAAATGATTGTAAATCACTGTTTGCATTTAAATGCAATAGCGGAGAAATGCTATTGATTTTTCGTTTTTGCTCGATTTGGAGTAATAGCTTATTTTTTTAATTTCTTCTTTTTGAACATTAATTAAACTGTTTTAGTATTTAAGCCATATTAGCAGGACCCTAAAGATATATCAGATTTTGTTTTTGAGAATTATCTTCGATCCGTTTCTGAAATATTTAGTGATTTGTGCAAAATTTCACGTTTTTTCCCTTTTTTACAGGGGGGACCAAGGCAAAATCATAAAATTTTCAAAAAAATTTTTTTTCTTAAAATAGTTGGAATATCTTTGTAAACGCCTAAAAACATCATTCTGATACTTTATTTTTGATAAAAAGTTGCTAAAATGTAATACAATTAAACTTACAGTATGCTCAATCTTGAAACATTAAAATAGAGCAAATAGCGGGTTTTTATCAAAAATAAAGTATCAGAATGATGTTTTTAGGTGCTTACGAACATATTCCAACCATTTTATGATTTTCCCTTGGTCCCCCCCTGTAAAAAAGGGAAAAAAACGTGAAATTTTGCACAAATCACTAAATATTTCAGAAACGGATCGAAGATAATTCTCAAAAACAAAATCTGATATATCTTTAGGGTCCTGCTAATATGGCTTAAATACTAAAACAGTTTAATTAATGTTCAAAAAGAAGAAATTAAAAAAATAAGCTATTACTCCAAATCGAGCAAAAACGAAAAATCAATAGCATTTCTCCGCTATTGCATTTAAATGCAAACAGTGATTTACAATCATTTTGTCATATATTTTTCATGATTAAGTAATATTAAAAAAACATACAATGGTTAAATTTATTGATGATAATTCGTGTTTAAGTTATAAAACAAACATGTTCAACATCAAAAAACATGGCGTTGGCATTCGGTCACAAAAAAAAAGTTGAACCTGCTGTGCGATGGTAATTTGCTAGCATGCAAACCGGGATGCATGCAGGGTAATTTATTGCATGCAAAATTTTTTTGCGGATTTTGATATATTTTTCTGTCCCAGATGCCACCTATAAATTTTCTCTCCGCAAAAAAATTTTGCATGCAGCAAAATACCCTGCATGCACCCCGGTTTGCATGCAGCAAATTACCATCGCTCAACATAAAGTTTATGCAAATTTTCTTTTTCCACATTTTGGAAATTGTGTTAAAACTAGGATAACATTAAATGAGCCAATTATCCGTGGAACAATATGGAGATTTAGTAAAAATGAAGAAAAGCTCGTCGAAACTTTCTTTCGAAAATCATTTCAATGTGGTTTTTTTTCTTGTCTGACATTGCAAAATACGTTAAGATTATTTTTCTTATAAGAAAAACAATGGACGAAAAAAATAACATTTCTTCAATTTTTTAATATTAATATTTATTTATAAAATACTTAAATAAAAAAAAAATGCAAAAAAGACTCAAAGTATCAAAAGAGATTAATATTCTTCATCATCAGGACCATTTGAATCAACTCCAACTTCTTCATAATCTTTTTTCAAGCGCAGCCATATCTTCCTCGAGCTAGAAAAGGGCAATTACTGCAGTTTTAATAGTCATGTTTTAAGAAATCTTTTTTACCTTCACTAAATTCACCTTCTTCCATTCCTTCTCCAACGTACCAATGAACAAAGGCTCGTTTTGCGTACATTAAATCAAATTTATGATCAAGTCGAGCCCATTGCTTCTGCGATTGCAGTGGTATTTGAAAGCATACAAACAGCTCGTTGTAACTTTGCTAAATCCCCTCCAGGTACAACCGTTGGAGGCTGATAATTTATTCCAACTTTAAAGCCAGTTGGACACCAATCAACAAATTCTAAAATGAAATTTTTTATTTTGACTGGATAAAGTTTTTGAATGCTGCATCCCAATGTAGTTTAACAAATAGCATTTACTTACGAATTTGTCGCTTTGTTTTAATTGCAGAAATTGCGCTATTGACATCTTTTGGAACAACATCTCCACGATATCTAAAAAAATATTAAATTTAAAAAAAGTAATTTATGTAAATTTTTTACAATAAACACAACAAGCCATAAATTTTCCATTTCTCGGATCACATTTAACCATTTGACTTCCAGGTTCAAAGCATTTGTTTGTAATTTCAGATACGGTTAATTGTTCATGGAATGCCTTTTTCACTAAAAAACACCTTTTAAAAATTACTGTATGATTTTTGGGTTGTGCTGTTCGGTGATAAACTTATAGTTATATAAATCTTAAAAATTTACGCCTGAAATAACTGGAGCATAAGTTGCAAGAGGGAAATGAATTCAGAGGATATGGGACAAGATTGGTTTGAAATTCTGTTAAATCAACATTTAAAGCTCCATCAAATCGAAGGGAAGCAGTAATCGATGAAACAATTTGTGCAATAAGCCGATTCAAATTTGTATAACTTGGACGTGTAATTTCAAGATTTCGTCGACAAATATCATAAATTGCTTCATTGTCAACCAATGAAAGAACAATCAGAATGTTTCAAGGGTTGTATGGGTTGTTAGAATTGAATTATATGGTTCAACCATAGCTGTCGAAATTTGTGGGGGCCGGGGATAAACGCTAAATTCAAGTTTTGCCTTTTTTTCCATAATCAACCGAAAGTCTTTCCATCATTAAGTGATGCAAACCCCTGAACCAGTTCCACCTCCAAATGAATGAAAAATTAGAAAACCTTGAAGGCCAGCAGCACAGTTTTCAACAAGACCTATAATATTTTTCGATAAAAGATTTTTACAACTTAAAATTCATTTTACGTCGAATTCGATCCATACAAACATCAATAATTTCTTTTCCAATTGTATAATGTCCGCGAGCATAATTATTTGCAGCATCTTCTTTTCCAGTAATCAATTGTTCCGGATGAAAAAGCGATTTATATGTTCCAGTTCGAACTTCATCAACAACAGTCGGCTCAAGATCAATAAAAATTGCACGTGGAACATGCTTACCTAAAATCATTGTTCGTAAAAGATAGGTGTCACAAAGAGTTACCAGCTTGAGTTTCAGAAAAGAATGTATTAAATGATGCATCTTCAACACCTACAGTTGTATCAGCCGGCATAAGACCATCAGGTTGAATGCCTAAAAAGTATGTCAAAACTGTGTCAATGCATTTGTTTGTAAAACATTTAAAATTACCATGTTCTAAGCAATAGAGTTCCCAACATGCATTACCAATTTGTACTCCAGCTTGTCCGACATGGAGACTTACAACTTCACGCTAAAAAAATAACTTTAAAAATCATACGGTGTTTAATAAAAGGTTTTTACCATTTTTCCATTTGGAGCCATTTTTTCAAAGCAATTTTCTAAACCAGAAAAACGTTACTTAAAAATTCGCTTTTTAACTTTACTTTTTTTTTAAAATAAGAGTAAACTTATTATTTCGTATTCCAATGAAAAGAAAATGAAGGGAAAAATAAGAGTTGGGAAAACTGATAACTTTGCTTTGGTTGCCGCGGAAACAGTGAAAAAGAAACCAACCCCTTTTTTTCTAGCGCAATAAATAAAACTAAAAGCCAATTACTCTTTTTTTTGAAGCCATAATATTTTCTAAATTTATTTTGAGAATTTCAATCTCGAGACTTTTTGTTGTTTCATGTAATGTAAAAAAAAGTGTGCATAACTTCTTGAAAAAAAATGTTAACATTAGATATAATGGAAAAAAAATTCACACAAAAAACATTTTATTGAGTAACAAAATTGGCACCACATTTTTTAGGTCTTTTCGTTAAACAAAAATCAAAGATATTTCATAATAAAAAATTAAAAAACAAACTAATAAAAGAAAATGCTTCAAAAAATTAATGAATCTTATTTTCTTTTAAAAGTTCTTCCAAAAACGGTTTATACAATTCAGGATCAAGAGTTTTGAAAGCAGAAGTTTTTGAAACTTCAACAAAATTTCGGATAATAAAATTGAAGAACCACTTTTTTAAACTTTCATAACCATAAAAATGTGCAAATTTAAATCGAGCAACAGCATTTTCAATTGTTGCAGTTGATGCAATATGCCCACTTGTATGTGCCTAAAATAGAAAAAAACGTTGAAAACTGTTTAAAAATACATATGTATGTCACCATTAAACTCTTAATTTTGTAATCATAACCAATTGCAAAAAGTGATGTTTCTTCATATTCAAAATTTTCAATTATATCCATATTACAAAATTCAATCATTTTTTGGATAACTTTTGGCTGAAAATCTGTAATTCGAAGTCGATCAGTTCCATTTGATAAAAGTTCTTTAAAAACGGGAGAACGAGCTTGCATAATTGATTTATATGCCTAAAAATTAGCATATTACTTATTTTTTCTCCAGTTTCATCATACCATAATTTCTTCACCGCCAGATTCAATAATAAATTTTGTAGTTTCATCTTCATCAAACATTTTTAATAATTCATTTTGTAATGAAATTATTTCACCATTATATGGTTGTGTTGGGGGATATGTTTTGATTAATTCGTTTGATTCTTTATTTTTGTTAAAATCAGCATTTAGAAAAAATTTAATTTCAAATTCCAAATTATTTTTAATTGTTGTCAATTCAAGATTGAATGGATTTTCAACTAAAGCTCTTAATATAATCAAAAAAAGCTAAAACTTACTCGGACAATTCCATTCTCCATCAATAATTTTATAACAAAATGTATAAGATTTTGGAGTAATTCCCCAAATTGCTTCAACAGAATATGAGCTTAAAATTCCTTCATTGTATATCGTAGAAATTTTAAATTGTGCTTGATATTCTTTATCCCCATCAGAATAATCATAAGCTTTAAAAATTGGGCTATTTAAAGGTTTTGCTTCATCACTGCTTCCAAAATTATATAAATGCAATCGTTTAATATTCCACCAAAAACTTGCATTAAAATATCCAAACTGTAAAAAAATATTTTTATTTATATTTTCATATATTTTCAAACCTCTGTGTTAATATTCAAAATTGATGGAGGTTTAATGTTTCCAGAAATGGCAAAAGAAAAGAAACAAAAAATTAAACATAAAATAAACTTCATAGCTTTCAACAAATCCTCCTTTGCATCTGTTTTTTGGATGAAATTATAAAAAAATGGGTGAATAAAAGTTAGATTAACAAACACCTTTTAATTTGACTTTTGCACTTTTACTTTGAAACAAATGTGCAAAAATTCAAAGTGATTAATTAGGCTCAAAAGATTAAACTTGACTCCCTCTGATTAATCGATATAATTTTTATTTTATGTCTACTAAATTCACTAAAATTTTCAAATATAAAAGAAAAAAGTCATCAGTTTATAAAAAATTTCAGAAAATATATATTTCCACATTTATGTTCGAAGCAAAAAAAGGAACAAAACTTGCCTTTTTTTGGGCACCTTTTTTTCTTTGAAGGTTCCAACAACATTGAAAGTTCAAACTGTTTTGAGCAAGCAAAAATTTTCAAAATCAAATAAAAATGTTGCACTTTTTCTAACCAATTTGGTTTCATAATCAAGAAAAAGCATAAAAACTAATGAAAAAAAGCGATTCTGGAAGTACATAATTCAGTTTTTGGGCATTTTTAGAGTATTAAACTTTTCTCCAGTTGTTTTCGTTTGCCAAAAACTCAGTGTTTAACAATTTTCAGCAAACTCTGAGCCATTTATTATTGAAAAAAAACATCAAAGTGAACAAAATTAAATTTCGTGATTTTAAAAGTGGAAAATCTGTTAACATTTAACGAAAGTATAACCAAAATTCAAAAGTTTCTAAACTTTTGTCCACCACTGAAATTATAAAAAAAAGCAAATTGAACAACAACATTAGGGTATCCTTTAATACCATTTTGCAATAAATAAATATATAATAATATAAATAAAAAGTATTTTTATTTTTTTAAAACAACAAAAAACAAAAATTAACAATAAATATAATGTCGATAATGAGACAAAAAGAAGGAAAAGATCTTCTATAACAGCGAACACCCATTATCAACTTCATTTGCAGAAAGGCATCAATGGCTAAAACATGAGAGTTAAAAAAGAATATTATTATGAATGTAAAAATTACCTTATAATTTCTTGAAGCTTTTTAATATAATTTAAAGAAAAAGTCAAACGATCAGTAAGTTCTTTTGGTGCACCACTTGAAACAAGAGTCGAAAGTTTATAAGTATGAAAGGTTTGATTACTGTCAATCAATGTAGCAGCACCCATCAATGGACAAATAATAATTTTTGAATGATCCTAAAAATGGGATGAAATGATAATTGCGTGTACAGTAATAACTTACACAGATGAAGTTACATTGATAAGTTCCATTTGATAAAAGAAAGCTGACAGTATTCTTTGTACGTATCCAATGTTGAAGTACAGGTAATCTTCCAATTTCAACACCATCTCGTAAAATATTTGATCCAGCTTTCATTAAATTGAGAGTCATAAATGATTCGAAGTTTTGTAATAAATGAAGTTTCTTTTCATATGCAATAGGACAAGATTTGGCAGCAAAGAAATTTTCTTCATTTGTATGTGATCGATATTGACAATATCTGAAAATATGATAAAGATTACTGTACAAATACAACAACTGCTTACTCTTTGTTTGAATCCATTATTAACTTTGATCCATCATTGAATGATGCACCTTGACTTCCATCACAAAGTTGATAAGCAAATGCATAAATAGCAGAGTAATCAATCCATTTTGAAACCCAATAAATTGGTATTGATGCAGGATCTTTAAGTAAATCATCAGTAAGAGGTTTTTCAACAAGTTTTTTATTGAGTATTTCACTAATTTGTTGGTCAAGTTCAGAGAGAAATGCTTTTGAAGTTGGAGTACGTTCAGCCAAAACATTGCATCTCATTTGAGTTTCTGGAATATTTGCAGATACTCCATTTCTAACATCTGGTGGTAAAGTAAAAACAGGTTTTGTTACAAGACATGTAACAGGAAGTGTTTTAGGAATAAACCCTTGCATGAATGGAGATTTGATAATTTCAAAAGCTTCTGGTCGATCCATTGGTTCTGTAGCAACAAGGCGTTTAATTAAACATGCAGCATCTTTATCCATTTCTTCAGGAATGTCAAATTCATTTGTTCTTATCTTTCGATAAGTATGCTAAAAAAAAGGCACAAATAATAAACAGGCCATTAAAAGCAAAACAACAAACTTTGAGAGTTGGCGTTTCAAAAGGTGGCTTTCCAACAAGAAGAACATAAACAATACATCCAATTGCCCAAATATCAACCTTTGTTGAATGTTGCTTCTTTTGTAAAACTTCAGGTGCAATATAATTCGGTGTACCGCATAACTATTGTTTATCAGTCTTTCCATCAAGGCTATATGTAGCTAAACCAAAATCACCAACTTTTAAAATCATTTGATCAGTAATAAAAAGATTTCCAAGTTTTAGATCACGATGTATAATATGAAGAGAATGTATGTAGACACATGCTTCAGCAACCTAAAGGTCAAAAAAAGGTGAGAAAGTCATCAGCAAATGAGAATCAAACCTGTTTGGTAAAATATCGAACTTCTGGTTCAGTTATAACTTTTCGGCGACATTGCAATTCCACCATTGATCTTCGATTACAAAGTTCTAAGACGATATAAAATATTTGCAGAATCTTCAAAAGCAAAAAAAAGTTTTACAATATTGACATGAGTCAGCGACTTATGAATTTTTATTTCTTGTTGAAGTTGAGCAGCCTGAAAAACGAGAGAGATATTAAATGTATGGAGGATCATAAACAAAAACAAACCTTTTCAGTATTTTGTTGTTTAATAAATTGTTTACTAACAATTTTTGCAGCATATGCTTTTCCAGACGTTGTTGTAACTTTATAACATGCTGCAAAGCCACCTTTACCCAAAAATTCTCCAAGAGTATAATTGCTTTGAGTTTTTGTATCACATATAATTGGTCGAACAACAGGATAAATAGTTCGTGTTGGAGCCATTATAGCTGCTAAAAGTAAACAACATGATTTCTATGATGAAAACATAGACGAAAAAAATACATAAGAATAAAGAGGGGCTAATATAGGAAAAAAATCTGTGGAGAGAGGGAAGAAACTGACAAGAAGAAAAAAACACGTGAATCATCATTGAGAAATTTGACCAGAAAAAAAAACGTATTTACAAAAAAATTTGGACACAAAATTTTGTAAATTTTTAAAAAAAGATGATAAAAAAAATGTTCATTTTTCGGGTTCAAAAAAACTTACTGGAATCTTTAAAATCGTTGCAGGATTTTGTGTTGTTAAAAAAAAGAATTTTTCTTCTCTTTTTTTTCGATTGAATATTCGATTTGAAAAAAACAAAAAATTTTTGCTTTTTTCGGCGTAAACATTTGCCAAAAAGGTGTTTAAAAAAGCAGTTCAAAACGTGTTGAATTTTATGTTACAAAAACTTGAATGAAAAAGATTTATTTTGAGCGAGTTTTCTCTCATTCGTATTAAACTTTAAAACATGCATAATTTAAACATTTACAAATAATTTTTACAAAAATTGTTTAAAATTTCATTTTTATTGTGTGTAAAAAAGTCTGCAAATTAACATGGGAAAATTTATAAATATTAATGTCCGAGTTTTTTATGTCAATTTCAAAAAATCATACAATTTTAATTGATTTTATTTTTATTTAATAACTCTTCCAAAATGAGTTTATAAGTTTCAGAATTAAGATTCTTAAAATTTGGTGTGTTGGAAATTTCCAAAAAATTTGTAATAATGAAATTAAAAGCCATTTTTCAAGTATCAAAGATTTTTGTGTAACAGCAAAATTATATCTTTCAATGGCATTTTCAACTGTTGAAGTGTTTATGATTTTTCGGGCAGCATAAATCTGAAACAAACTATTATTAAACGAAAAAAAAAGAAATTTACCATTAAACTTTGAATTTGATAAACGTTTGAAATTGAAAATATTTCCAATTCATTATTTTCAAAATCTTTGATTGAATCAAAATTACAAAATTCAATCATTTTTCGAACAATTTTTGGTTCAAATTCGTTGATTTGAATTGAATCTGTGAAATTGATAAAAGATTTGCGAAACTGGTGATCGTGCTTTCATTACAATTTTATATGCCTAAAAGTTTTTTAAAATATTGTTGTAAGTGCATTACTGTTTTTTAATGCACTTACAACAATACTTTCATTTTTGCAATCAATAATAAATTGTGATTCAGGATTATTTTGAAACATTTTTAAAATTTGTTTACTTAAAGTTGGCTGTTTTTCAAATGCAAATAATGGAACTGAAATATTTGGTGGAATGAATTCTGTTTGATTTTTCGATTACTAAAAATTGCATAAACACTGATTTCAATCGTATCTAAAACATCAAAAAAATGAATTCTTGAAATTTTTGTTCCTAAAAATTAGAAATTTTATTTTACAAAAAGTCTCTGATTTTACCATTAAAAAATTTATTTCCATTAATTTTATACAAATATTTTGTTTTTCGTGGATTTTGGCTAAAATCTGTTTTAATTGTGTAATTCAAAATTTCATTGTTTAAATAAAATATTGGTTGAATAATAAATTTTGCTGAATAAACTTTATTTTCATCTGAATAATCAATCGCTTGCAAAATTGGACTTGTTAAAGGTTTGGCATTGTAACGATGACCAAAATTAAAAAGTTGAAAATTTTCTATTTTCCATGTAAAAGTTGCATTATAATATCCAAGCTAAAACAATCAATTGATATCATAACCGACCGTAATGTCCAAAACATACTTTTGTTACAGCTTTGAAAGCAGGTTTTGAAGTTTTTTGACTTTCATCTAAATTCACTAATGCCAAAAATAAAAGTAGAAAAAGAAACATCTTTTTACTTTAAAAAAGTAACTTTAGCGAACAACTCTTTTTATAGCACATTAAAAAAGCAAAAAAAAGAAGATTGCAAAATTGAAAGTTTTAAGTGGAAAAAATAACTGAATTAAACTGACAGAAAAAGCATTAAAGCTGTTTCAGAAAAAAACATCTTTTTTTAATTTCCGTTTTTTTTGCTGAAGAGAGTAAAAGTTCAATGAAAATTTTCCAGACAGATTAAAACAAGCTTTTTTTATGTTCTTCAAAGAGCACACTTTTCTTTCAGTTTAAAATCAGAGAAAAATTATTTTTGTTGCAGTTTAAAAAAAAGCGTAATATTCCTTTTAATTATTAATACAAAAGTTTCCAATTTTGAATTACCGATATACATTCAACACATTTAAATAAATTTTATTCGCTGTTGCGACAAAAACTTAAAAGTATAAATACTATTTTAAAAAATTTTCTTTTGTTTTAATAATTCTTTCAAAATTGTTTATATAAATCAGAATCAAGAGATTTAAAAGCCGAAATTTCATTGAGATTTTTAATGATATAATTTAGCAGCCATTTTTTAAGAGGTTCATAATTATAAAATTCTGCAAATTTATATAATTCAATAATATTTTCATTGTTTGCATTTTCAATAATTTCTTTGCTTGAATATGCCTAAAATTTAAGATATAAATGTTTGTTTTAATTTTGTTTGTAAAAATACCATTAGGCTTTCAATTTTATAAGTGCGTGCCATTGAAAAAATTGTTTTTTCTTCGTTTTCAAAATTTCGATAAATTCAAAATTACAAAATTCAATAACTTTTTTAACAATTTTTGGTGAAAAATCTTCAATTCGAAGTCGATCTGTTCCATTTGATAAAAGTTTATTGAATGTTGAAGAACGAGCTTGCATAATTGGTTTATATGCCTAAAAAATACAATTTTTAAAGTAGTAACAATGTAAATTGAATACCATAATTTCTTCACCAGCACATTCAATTATAAATTGTGAATCTAAATCATTTTTGAATAATTTTAATAAATCTGAGCGTAAACTTGTTGGAACATTTTCATAATTAATCGAAATGGCAATACCTGATTTCTTTGATTCTTTTGTAATATAATAAAATGCTTTAACATTAATTAGAATATTATTAATGGATTCATTTAATGATGGATTTTTGATTAATGAACCATTAAATATTGTTTCATTAATGATATATTGATATTCAATTTTAACTGGAGGTGTATTAAAATTACAAATAATTTCATAGTGACCATATTCATCGATGTCATCATCATTTGAAATATCAGAAGTTAAACTAAAATGAACATCATAAATTTTTCCGTTATTTGAATGATCAATTGCAAATAATCTTGGACCATCAAAAATTGGATTTGCTTGAAAATCATATAAATTTAAATTTCCTATTTTCCATTTAAATGTTGGAGAAAATATTGAAACCTAAAATTTAATAAATTTTTATGGAACAATTAGTCAAACATTCATACTGTAGAGGTTCCTTCAAGAACAGATTCCAATTCAATATGTGATTGAGCAAGATTATTTTCACCACTAAATGAATCATAATTATTATTTTGTTGTTGCTGCCATTCATTTGCCATTGTTACAAGAAATGTTAAACAAAATATTGGAAATATAAATTTCATATTTATTTAAAAAATTGAAAACAAATATTTTTTAAAAAATAAAGAACAGCTAATTTTGTTATTTGACATTTTTTTAAATCACTTAAACTTGAAAAAGCCGCAATCAATCACTTTCTGCCTTAAATTAATCAATAAAAAAAGGACAAAGTTTAAAAAACAAAAAAAGAAAGGTTTAAATAATTTTCTTTTGTTTTAAAAGTTCTTCCAAGATTGGTTTATATAATTCAGGATCAAGGGATTTGAAGGCTGTTGTTTTTGAAACTTCAACAAAATTTTGGATGATATATTCAAAAAACCATTTCTTAAGGGGTCTTCATGATAAAAATGTGCAAATTTAAACGTGTAACAGCATTTTCAATATTTGCATTTTTAACCATTTCTTTGCTTGAATATGTCTAAAAAAGTAAAGAATTTATTCAAAAAATTTCAAAATAAAAAATACCAAAAGACTTTGAATTCCATAGGTGAATGCCATAACGAAAATATTTGTTTCTTCATTTTCGTAATTTTCAATTGTATCATTGTTACAAAATTCAATAACTTTTTTAACAATTTTGGTGAAAAATCTTCAATTCGAAGTCGATCCGTTCCATTTGATAAAAGTTTATTAAATGTTGAAGAACGAGCTTGCATAATTGGTTTATATGCCTAAAAAATATTATTTTTATAGTCCGCAAATGTTATTAATATATACCATAATTTCTTCACCAGCACAATCAATTACAAATTGTGAATCTGAATCTTTTTTGAATAATTTTAATAAATCTTCCCCTAAAGTGTTGGGCTTTCGATCAAAAATAGGCGATGAAAATAATATTGTCGATTGTTTTGATTCATTTGTAGTGTAATAGAAAGCTTTGATAATAATTTCTACAGTATCCATTAAATTTAAATGTGACTTTTCGATCATTTGTCCATCGTAAGTAGTTCCGTTAACGACATACTTGTATTCAATTTTAATTGGAGGAATACTAAAGTCACAAACAACTTTATATTTGGTTAAATGATAATTGTCATCATCCCAGCGTATCTGTTATATTGACGTTCATAGGTCCATTCAGGATTAATTTTGCAAATAATTGTGTAAACTTTATTATTATTTGTTTGATCGATTGCAGTTAAAGTTGGACCAGAGAGATAGCGGATATCATTGCGAGTTCCAAAATCAAATAAATGAATATTTTCGATTTCAAAAAAATGTTGCATTAAATACTCCAATCTAAAATTTGTATTTAAATTTTATAAAATATGCAGAAAAAACCTTACTCTAGTTGTTGCCTTTAAAACTGGGATTGAAGTACCAGTTGCAGATTTATCATCTGATATTTCTGTCGCCGTTGCAGCCAAATGTAAAATAAACCAACAAAAAGTCCAAGAAATTATTTTTTTCATCTTTAAAAATAAAGAGAAAAAAGTCTAGGTTCCGTTTTACTTTGATAAAATATATTTTTATACTCCGAAAAAATTCGATAAAATAACAACTGCATTAAACAAAGGTGCTGCAAATTGCTGAAGGACATAAATCACTTTTTCCTTTTATACCAAATCCTAGACTTAATCCAAAAATAAATTAATCAAATTAAATCCTCTTTTTTAAAGCAAAGGTTTTTTTTAAGATAAATTATTTTTGGTTGTTGTCAGTAGAATAGTGTAAACAAATAAATAAATTTTGTCTTTTAGCTATGTAACTTCAACTTCATAATCAAAGTAGTATTTGAGTTATCTTATCTTTTAGCTAAACGGTCCTCAAAATCAGCGTCAACATATAGATAAAATGCAGTAATTTACATAAATGAAGCAATAAAGATATAAGCGTTTTTTTGTAAAAATCGACCATTCGTGGAATTTTCAGAAAAAGTTAAATGTCTCGGATTTGGCTAAAAATTGGTGGATAGACTAAATCTGGGCCAAAAATAACGAAAATGAACTCCAAATTGCTTTTCGAACTCCAGATTCCAAGATACAGATGCCATGGCATCTGTATCTTGGAATCTGGAGTTCGAAAAGCAATTTGGAGTTCATTTTCGTTATTTTTGGCCCAGATTTAGTCTATCCACCAATTTTTAGCCAAATCCGAGACATTTAACTTTTTCTGAAAATTCCATTTTTGGTCAAAAAAGTCGAAAATTACAAAAAATCGCTTATATGATGCATATTTCCAAGAGCAGATATTTACTTATGAATTGCCATCAGAAGATTCAAAAATTTGAGTAAAACAGTAGTATGAAGTATATGAATCATCTAAACTATAATCAAAAAGATTATGTTTATAAAGACGAAAAATCTGAAAACCTTTTTATTGTTTTTCTAATTTACTGTAAAATATTTACAGACAAACGTCTAATTTTGCAATGCTATCAATGAAATATTGTTGATAAAACTTTAATTGCTGCATCACTAAGAGGGTAAAATTTGCAAAGATTTTTTTATAATAATAATGAAAAATCGTTAATACCAGAAACATTCATACTTTTGCAAACCGTTGCATTACATGCAATTCGAATTCAAGCTCTTACTTTTATGTCTTTTACGTAATAAACTGCTGTTAATAGAAATTTTACTTGTGTCTCCGCCTTTTTGAAGAAAAAACTTGTTTTTTACATAAAAGTTGACAGTTGCCTTTAATGTGGCACATTTTATTAAGTTAGTCGTTGCTTTGAAGAAAAATGTCATCACAGAAGGCGCTTGCCGTTTCTTTGCTTTATGCATTTGGTCTTAAACAACCAGCATCCGGATGGAGTCAATTCTATCTTTATGCCCTTCTTGGAATTGATTTTGTTTTAACTTTGGCACGAATTCCAATCTTATGTTTTATGATTCGAGATTGGTTTCGTCGAGAATCTTCAATTAAAACAACATTTTTTGCATTCCTTTTTACATGGATTTTAATTGATCTTCCTCGAATTGGATTATATACAGGTCCAATGCTTTTTAGCGGAAATGGAATTGATCGAATTATGAATCTTTTATTAATTGCATCATATTTTGATATATATCATTTATATGCAAAATCTGTTTCACTTGTTGCATTTTCATGGAATCGTTTTTCAATTCTTGGTTTTGGACAATCTTCTGTAAGCTTCTGTAATAGATATAATATATCTTTTCTTTTTTAGGCATTTAATTCAGAGAGAAATGGACCAACATGTTTTTTGCTGGTTTTAATGCCATTACTTCCAACTGTTATCACAAATACCGTTCCACCTGCATATAATCCTGCACCGATATTTGTTTATGCATGTTTGGCACTTTCTGCATTCTTTCTTTTTTGTACAGTTTTTGGTGCAATTTTAAGAGGATTTCGATTTTTGCCTGAAAAAGTTGGAATTGAATTTCGACTTTTTGTTTTTCCTTTAATCCTTTTTGTTACACATTTTCTTTCAATTTTTATTCAACAAACAATCGTTTCAAAAACCAACTGGACTTTAACTGATACTTCCGCGATCGTTTATTCTGGAATTCAATTAACTTTTACCGTTTTTATGTATCATCTTCCTTTTATCCTTCTTTTTTGTTTCAGGTTTGTCACTTCTTTTTAAATTTATTTTTATTTAAAATAATATTTTTTTAGCCCACAATTGCTTAAAGCAATTCTCAAAAATCCTTTTCAAAAAGAGCGACCAACAAAAGCACAGTAAGAAAAAAAGTAAAGGTGCTATTTTTTCACCTGTTTTAATTTTTCTAAATTACTTGTTTGAGCTTTTTTGCTTTCTTTGAATACATGTGTTTTTTATTTTTCATACATAATTTATCATAAAATACGTAATATAAAATGTTATTATTTTTTGCTTTAAAAAAATGACATTTTAATTTGGTAAAATTAATTGTTTTTTGATTGATATTAAATAAACAAAATCTCAAACAATAAAAAAGATTGAAAAGGGTGAAACGAAAGAATTAAGTAAATTTTTAATTAGCTACTGTAAACTAATTTTTGCAAAATTTTATACACATTTTTAATCATTGAAAAGAAAGTCCCTTTAAACTTTATAAATCCAAAAAACAAAATTTCCAATTTTGTATTTTGAACAAATATCAAAGTTTATCAAAAAAACCTTTGTTCCCACAATAGCTTTAACCCCCAAATTTTGCTTTCCCAGACTTTTGTTTTTTATTTTATTGTTTTTTTCCTTCTTTTTTTGCAACCTTTCAAACTCCCTTTTTTTGCAGACAAAAAACATACATATAAAAAATTGTTGCGAAATTACAATTTTCCCACTGTAAAAAAAGCGCCAAAATGTCATTTCCTTTTTTTGCGCGTGTCATTCTTTTCCTTCCTTAACTTTGAACTGCAGGAAACTCTTCTTCTTTCTTTTTTTTATGTGAGAAATAAAATAATCGAAGAATAACACATAAATCTCAATGAATCATCCAAACACATTTCTTGAGTTTCTTCCTTCTTTTGATTATTATTATTCTTTTTTTCTTTTAAAAAGTTTGAGTCAACCTAAAAACTACCTCTCTTTTTTCAGACTGGCGCCGTGCCAGGCTGTCTGAGATGTTGCGCAGACACCCCCGTGTTTTCTTTCTTTCTTTCTTTTTCTTGCATTTGTCCTTGGATTCCAAAACATGAATCAAGAAAAAAAACGGAGGAATGAAAAGTTTTGAAACAATTATTATTTGAATAAAAAACGGAAGCTGCAAAAAAATTTTATGGGGATTCTTTTATCATAAATTTTTTTTCAAAAGAATTTATTTAAAAAATGCAAATTTCGATACTGTAGCATTTTGAAATAATTTATAGATTAATGTGATTTTCTGGATTTATCATTTTAAAAATTTAATTTTACAATTTATATATAAGGGGCTTTAAATCCTTGGAGCTAAAATATTTGTAACTTGTTTTTGTTATTAAAGATTGGCAAAATAGATATTTATTTTAAATGGTTTAAAAAAGTCTGATGAGAGAAAAGTACCCCATCTCTTTTTCTCTCACGTGGGAAGAAATTTTAATTTAATCAAATCATTCATTTTTGGCGGCAGAAACGTTAATAGCAGAAGCTCAAGGCCATTGCTTCTTTTTTAAACAATCAAAGCTCTCTTTTTTTTTATAGACTGTATTTAAAAGCGAGAATTATGTTCAACATCATTTAAAATAAAAATATTTTTTGGCAGTCATGTTTTTTAAACATTTATCAGATTTCTTTCATTCTTTCCTTCTGGCAAATACCCAAAAAAAAAGAAAAAAGTGTGGAACGTTTCTTTTCTTCTTCGTACCATTGGGTACTGATTACAATTACTTCTGATTCTCTTCTTTTTGATCATTATCTCTTCTTCTTCTTTTTTTACCGCCTTTCTTTTTGCCTTATTTTTGGTTGGTCCCTTAAAAAGATTTTTCTTACAAAAACTTGATTTTCTCTCTAAAAAATCAAGTATTTGGCGCACATGAAATGAAAAAAAGATGTTGCAATATTTTTATTACAAATGGTCAGATACCACCAACATCAGGTAAAAAAAGCGAAAAGGAAACGGTTCAAGTACCTGTCAGTACCTGCTCTTTCTTTCTTTCTTTCAGATGATTTTCAAATTTTTTCTTTTTGCAATCGGTTTATTTACCGGTTTTCCCTTCCTATCATCTCTCTTTTCTCTGGGGTAAAAACATGAAAAAAAGTGATATGATAGAATATAAAAAAACAATTTTTTATGCACAGCTGTAATCTTTTGCCTTTTAAGGTTTAAAGAAAAAAACAAAAAATTAGAAGATAGCAATCCTTTGATTCGGAAAAAAAACTTCTTCTTCCGTTTCATTCTTTCATTCATCACTTTTCTTCTTTTTTTTGATGAAAGAAAAACAACTCGTGATGATTTTTTGAAAAACATTGTAGTACAGTATGAAAAATAAAATGTGATGGTTGAAAGATAATAAAAGATAATAAAATTATCTTTTTTTATATAATACTACAACAGCTGTAAAAAAATAAATCAAAAATTCCATTCTCACGATTACGAAGCATCTATAAAAACAACTCTGAGATTATCCAAAGAATTAAATCTATGTTTGTTGAAAAAAAAGTATTTTACAAATACTAATTCTATGAACACTACAGAAATTTGTGAGAATACATTCTTTAAGTTGGAAAAAATAGCATCATTTAAAATGTATTTTGCCGAAAAATCGGACATCGTTATTTTTCTAATTTATTAGAACTGCATTTTTTTCGCATGTGAAAAGTTTTAGAAGATCATAAACAAAGAATAGCAAAATGAATGATATCATAATGATAATTATTTTAAAATTTCTTAAATAAGCTTTATCTCGGAATAATTCAGTAAAAAACCTAGATCAAACAAGTCCGATGTGTTTTGAGTCTTTTATAAATTCTTCCGAACATAATCAAATAAAAACATCAAATTCATTTCTTCTAATAAATCACAAATATTTCTTACATCATTGCTTTTTTTACAGATTCTAACTGATAACCCACATTCATGTTTTTTTAACTCAAAGACACAGATAAAAAACTAGTTATCCAAATTTTCTATGAATTAAATTCATGTCCTTTTTTCGATTGACTTCTTTTACCTCCTTTCTTCCACTGCAAAAAAAAGCTCCAAACTGTCTGCAGAGATTTGACGTTGAAATTTGGCAAAATCAGTCAAAATTATATTAAAATTAATTTTATTTATTTTTTGTTTTTTTTTTACATCTTTTAACGTCACAATTGTATTTATTAAATAAAATTTAATTTTATATTTTTTTTAAATAAATATAGTTCAAGATCATATTAAATAAATCTCAGACAGACATGTGACTTCTTTTTTTGTTACAATTTATTACAATCTTTTTTATCTTTTTTCATCGGAATTTGTAGTAATATTTTTATAAATGTAAAACTTCCATGTGACTTTTTGTTTTTGAAGCCCCCCACAAAATCTCTAGTTTAAAACCATTCATTTAATGAATGTTTCTTGTTTTTCCGCATTTTTGTTCAAGGACAAATCTTTTGTTTTTATTCTATTAAATATTTGTAATGTTTTAAAAAATTTAAAAATATCAGAAACATTTATTTTTTAAAGATTTTTGTTTTTAAACAATTTTCAACAGACAACAAAAAACATGATCACTGATGGAGGTCATTCCTGTAGAATTTTCACATGGCTTGTCAAGATTCTGTAAAAAAGTTTGAAGGTTATCTATATTAGTCCCCCCCCCCCCCCTTCACTCCATATGGTATACACAATGTCTGGGTCGGTCATTTATTTACTTTTAATTTAGCGGATTAAATATAGAAAAAAAACGTGATGTGATCTGTGATTCACTAAAGAAAGTAAAAGTTTTACAATTTTGAATACAGTTTTAACCGGACGAAAATAGTGGTATTTTTACCGATTAATCATTTAATTAATTAACTTTAGCGAATCACAGGTTTTACAACAGAAATTCTTTTTTTTGGCGGGAAATTTTGCAATTTCCAAATTTAGTAATTTTTTCATTCATTCCTTTCTTTGGCCTTGATATTTTGGTATAATTTTAAATTGTTTTTTGCCAATATTAAAACTACTGTATTTAAGCTGCTGTTTTTATTGTTTTACAAGCTTTCGTTTAAAGACACTTTTTTGGCATTTAAATGGTCTACTTTTTTGAGGCAATAAATTATAAAAAACATACAATTAAAAAGAAAACTATAAAAAGTAAAATCCAATAAAATTATAAAAAATTACCCCCCCCCCCCCCCTCTCATAAATCAGTGTTCAAGGACTTTTTACTACGGTTCTTTTGTGTTAAAAAAATTCATGTATTTTAATAAAAAACTGTTTTTTGGTTTTTCTCGTATCTTATTCGGTTAATATTTATTTCATATGTTTATTCGGGTCATTCTTCTTTGGACTTTTTTCATTCAATGACGGACGTGTTTTTTTGTATCTTTTTGTGCTACCGTTTTTTCGTGTTGTACAAAATTAACCGAATTTTTAAAAAACATGTTTATGAATTTCTTTTTCTTAAAAACTTAAAGCTTAAAGTTCAGTGACCCTAATTTTTTGTTATTTGTTTTTTCAAAAGAATGTCTCCGCAAATGACTGGTGCCTCTCTTGGAACGAATATTTCATAGAATATTGTAACTTATTTTTTGGCAAAAACAATCTTTTTTAGAATTGGCTAGAAAAAAGAGTCCAAAGATAAATATTTTATTTATGGATCCTACAATCAACAACAAAAAAATAAATGCCCCAAGGGAGTGATTGTGTTTGTTGCAGCAATCATTAACATTTGTAAAACATATTTTTTAATACACAAATACATTATTTTAAAAATCTCTATTTATAAAAAATGACGACCCTCGCCGTTTTTTGCAAATTTTTTTTACTTTCAAAAGTACAAATTTAGAGGGAGACTAAAAAGCAGATCTTGCAAAAAAAACCGGGTCAGACAGAAATCTTCTTTTTCGTCGTTGAACAAAAGAATTCAGGAAATTTAGCCACTTTCACTTTTTTTGAATTTGTCTGGCTTTGAAAGTAAAAATGTGGTTAAACTAGTTTGTATTGAAAAAAAAATCCTGGGGTGGCAGTTTTTTTGACGTCAATTAGTTTTTTGAATCCACAAAAACAGCTTTTCTCAAAAAAAAACACAAGATAACTTTGAATGCAAAAAATGATTGTTGAGACTTTGAATAAAAAGGAAGAATGTATTTGCAAAAAAAAAAAAAGAATACTGTAGAATGTTATTCTTGGTAGAAAATAATTTTTTAAGTACCAGCTTTTTTCACTTTTTTTTTCAAATTTCGAACATCATGATATAATTTTACTTTTTTTCTTGCAGTGGAGTTATTAAAAATGTCTCAATAATCACTTCTTTTTTGTTATGTTTTTTTTCTTTCTGCAAATTTATTTTTATATCCTTTTAAAAAAAGGTCGAAAAAAATCAAGTGACTGAAAAAAAGGGAATTTGTGTAAAGCAAAAATCTCAAAAAATAATAAATTGCAATTAATCTGAGTGTTTATTTCATCCCCTCTGAAAGGACAGTATTAAAAAACAAAAAAAACACATTACACTGGAGATTTATAAAAACACTTAAAAAAAGTAAAAAAAGTAATATAAAAAATTACAAAAAAATACTACAATTTTTTTTATTTTCGTAGTAGAGAAAAAAATGTACAATAAAAAACATAATACAACAAAAAAAAACACATAACAAAAAAGCCTAATCACCCACTTTTGGGATTTGCGTATTTTGGAGAGAAAAGTGATATTTTTGGAAAAAATTAATTACGATTATTTTTTGCATAAATATAAACATGTCATAAATCGAAGATACGGTAATTGTAAAAAATTGAAAATTTAAAGTGTTTACTTTGAAACATTTTAAAATATATTTTTTTCTTCCTTTTGTATTTTAAAAAGTTTGAATTAAATGTTGTTGTTATTGTTTTTTAAGAGGAAGTGAAAAATGAGTTTAATGTTGCCGTTCATTTCTCTGGTTATAACTTTGAAAGGCTCAATTCCAAGAATCCAATTAATTGTTTTTTTGGAAGTAAATAAATTGAGATGTGTCACCAAAAACATTTTAGGTAAAATTGTAGATGCATTTGTTGTTATTAAAGGTGACTTAATTCTGAGTAATAATTTTTTGTTATATTTTAGTAAGTGCACTTCCAATTTTAAAAATAAAAGTGATGCGAAAAAAGAAAAGCGTTCCTTTTTATTTTTCCATATTAAAAGATGGAACATAATTTGGTTTGGAAGAAAGAAAAATGAGATAATGATAAAAGCCCTGAAGGGAGAAATATCCATCATTTATTCCATCTCGAAGAAAATCTTTTGTCTCAAAAGTGCATTAATAATTTCGATTTCATTTTTATTTAAATATTTCGTTTTAGAATTAGGTCTTTTGTAGAAAATGAAAACGATGCTTTAAAATTTGAATAATAATTTTTCTGTCTGGGTCATAGATTTCTTGCATGCTTCTTTTGTATCATTTCTCTTAAAAAAAACTTTAATAGAAGAATTGCGTCTATGGTGTCATTATCTTTATCTTCCATCAATTTCAACGTGGTTGGTCATTAAACAAACATGGAAAAAGAAAATGAAGATGATCTTAAAATAAAAAAAATCAAACAAGTTCATACAAGATAGAGAGAGAGAGAGAGAGACATATGAGGGAGATAAAAAAAGTGCATAGAACCCGGAATAAAGCCGGTTTTCATTTCTTTATTGTTGGATCAAAGAAGAAATGGAAAACGATTGTGGGCTACAATGGATAATGATTTTGCAAAATAGGAAAATGTTTTATATGTGAAAATTAAAGATGAGTACCATTTTTAGACAAAAAACTTGTTGTTTGTGACACGACTGGCACTGCCATTCCTTCTTTTTTTGTCAATTGCATATATCTCCTCTCTTTGAGAATAATGACGACGGTGACGATATCCGAATTATGCAAAAAAAAGAAGCAAATCCGATGTACCATTTTTTTCTTTAAAATTTTTTGTGGTTTTTCAGTTAAAATCGGTTAAACGAACTTTTAAGCTTATCAAATTCTACAAGAAAAAAAATCTGTTTAAAACTAAGCAAAAATTTAGTCTTGCTTTTCTATTTTTGTGGTTTTAAGACAAATTAAAATTTTCTTTATTTGTTAAAATTTTGTTTCCTTTCTCTCTATCTTTTTTTCGGTGCCATTCAGTACCTTTAAAAAAAGGCTGATTTTGACGCAAAACATCTGTGATAAGAAAAAATGTTTCAAAATTAGATTTTCTGAAACAAAAAAGCAAAGAATGGTACCGTCAATCCGATTCTTTTCAATCTAAGAATTCAAAAGAGAATATATAATATCCCAAATCCTTTTTTTCCGTTTGTTTGATGGCCAAAAATGTCTCTGATATCTGACATTTCAAAAGCAACAAAAGGATTAATAAAAAACATTTTTAAAATTAAATATTTGAATTTTTTTTGCGAAACTCAAATAAAAAAAATCAAAGAATTCATTCTTTTTTTGATTAAAATTTTTAAGCTTCTTTGCTATTTTACAAAAAGTCAAAAGAAAAAAGAACAAATATCAAACATTTCCTTTCAAAAATGATTTTTTTTAATATTCTCTTTTTTTTAAATTTTTTTAAAAGTGTTTTTAGAGTTCCAAAAAGGTTACAACGAAAAACATTCAAAAAAAACATACAAAATAAAAGTTCAAATTTCCATATTTTTTTTAATAAAATTAAAAAGCATACAAAAAATCACATGTTTTTGTATGCATTTTTTCTTGTTTTTTGCTTCCTTCAAAAAATAAAAAAGCACTTAAAAGCATCTGTGTTTCATGAAAAAGTATATATAAAAATAATATCATGATGAACTTTTAATATATTTTTTTGATAACAAAAAAACATATGGACCATATGATTTGATGGCATTTTCCTTAGACTTTAAATTTATGATATCCATCATTTTATTAGTTTTTTAAAATTTAAAAAAGCGAAAAAAAGTAATAAGTTTTATTGTTTGAGACTTAAAGTCAAAAATCAAAATTTCTGCAAAAATAGCAACATTTAAAAATATATCTCAAAGGGGATTTGAAACTTAAACAAACAATTTGCATTCTAAAACGGGCATAAAAGTTGTTGTTCTTATTTATTTTTATTACTCATTTACTTTTGTGACATAAATTTTGTCATAATCCAATATTATTTCCCCGAATACCAAAAAAAGGTTTTGTTATTTATTTACAGTAACAAAATAACAAAAAATATTTGGAGCTAAAAAAGAGTAATATCCCAAGCTCACGAGGCTGCTTTTTGTCTCCTTTTTCAAATAAATAAAAAAATACAAAAAACAAAAAAGTGTCTGGAAAAAAGGGAGAAAGGCAAAAAAAACCCACACAAAAAAAACTGCTGAGAGTTTTTTTTGTGTGGGTTAAAAAAGGATCATTTAATATACAGTAGTCTGGGGTAAAAAAGGATCATTTAATATACAGTAGTAATCTAAAAAATGCACTTGTCGAAGGAATACAATAAAGAAATATTTAAAGGAATTACTGTTGTTGCTTCTTTTGGAAGCAATGAATTTTCCTGAAATTGAGGTCTCATGTTTCAATCAAGTGCCCAATCGGTTTTTCAACAGTTTTTGCCACATTTTCTGAGCCCTAATTAAACATTTCAGGTTTGAACCTTACATTTCTAAAATTCAGTAAGGGGTAGGTTTACCAAGGGGGTAGAGGTTTCCTAGGGAGGTTTTCAAAAAATCTCATTTGTCTTAGTATGAATTCAATTTTTTCACCGTAAATTTGGCACAAAGGGGGTGGAGGTCTCCACACCCCCCCCCCCACCATGCAATTTAGGGTCCTGTTAAAATTAGCGGAAAATTCTGTATCTCAAAGCAGAGAGCTTTTTTAAAATTTCTATTCTAGAAAAAAGAGATTGCTAAAAATAGGTTAACGCCAACATTGAACAAAAAAATTGGAAGCGATTCAAATGTGGTCTATTCAAAATTACCATTTTTCCTACAGTATCTAATTGAGGAAGATTAAAGTATTGAAATTGCCTTCTGAAAAAGAAAACAGAACTTTAAACATTTGGAACACAATCAAATATATTTTGCTTTCGAACATCTGGGGAGTAACCGGTTTTTTACTCTCCATTAAAAAGGTCTTTTTTCATTAAAAAGCCATAAATTACATTTTTTGTTTGTTTTTTTTGCACAATATTTTACCGCCTTTTTTGTTTTGAATTGTTTTACAGTTTACAGTACCCCCATTTTTTAACTTCCTGCTTTATTCATTCAATTTAAATCATTTGATTTTGAAATTACCAAAAAACATTTTATACTTTTATAAAAATTTTTGTTCTATCAGTTGTATAATCGTTTTACAAAAACATGCACTTTTTTTTATCACAAAAAATTCATATCACTTTTTTAAAAATGTTTTGTTTTAATTTTTCAACGTTTTATTTTTCAAAAATTTATCAAAGCCAAAGTTTTAAAGTTCTATCACGTCCGGGAAAAAAATGAACGAAAATATTGTTTTTTTTAATAAAAAAAAGATTTTGCAAGATTTTTTTAAAAACGAAAATACATGTATCCTATTTTTGCTTTGATTTTTTGACTTTTGACCAAAGGAGAAAGATTGAACTCATTTTTTTTGTTTTTGGCATTTTATGATACAAATATCCTTTCTTTTTTTGAGGAGGTGTTCCTTATTCTTTTCTGTTTCTTTTGTTTTTATTCCTGAAACTTTTTTTTGTATGAAAAACCCCACCCAAAAATAAAAATTGGAAAACAGAAGAGAAAGGAATAATAATATGTTTTTGCCGTAGGGCGGAGATCTCTCTCTTTCTTTTTTTCACACAAAATGCGTCTGAACAAAAAGAAAGAAAGGGCGGAGCGAAAAACAAAGGAGAACCTTCATTTATATTTTGGAGCTAAAATCAAATATAAAAGCATCGACAAAACTGCCATAGATCGCACAGTTTTCATCCAAAATGGGATCTTCTAAAAAAGAAAACTATTTGAAAAAAGGTTTTCCCTCTCCTTTAAATTGTTTTAAGGGTAGCAACAATGGGTGGCACCATCATCATCATCATTGTCATTATTATTATTAGATAAGATTTCTTCATCTTTCATTCTTTTATGGATGATCTTTTCGACCTCCGCAGCAAACAAAAAAATAAGAAGGCGAAGAATGCGCATACACAAGTTTTTTTTGCCCAAAATAATATAATATTTCGTGCAAAAAAAGAACTCGGCCGTCGGTGGCGGTGAATTACCTGGTACCGGGTCATCATCGAAACTCTTTCTCTCTCTCTCTCTCTTCTTATTTCCGATCGCGCATCATCAATGCCGTTATTTTCTCACTTAAAAAAAGCCCTGGCACATATTAAAAACAAAAGAGAAGCCCTTTCGAAACAGCTGCAAACAAATAATGCCATTCCCGATTTCCTTCTTTTTTTACCTAAATTCTCTTACCCAAAAAAAGCGCAATTCTTTTTCAAAGCAAATAATATAAAAAAGGTCAGCAATGATTTCTCTCTCTTCAAAATAATTTGCAACATTTTTTTATGTTCCTTTTTTCCCTTTCTCTCTTTCTCTCTTCTTAGACCCCCCCTTAAGGGGAGGGAAGAAAACTAAAAAACTAAAAGTAAATACATTCCAAAAGTAAGCGAAAAAGAGGCATTCCTTTTTTATTTTTTCTCTAAGCTCCACCTCCTTTTTTTGCCCCTTCAAATACCCATGTCTTTTTCAAATAAACGGTCATTTATATTATATTATTTCATTGCAGGAGCGCAAAAAAACTTTTCGCAAGACAAAAAAAGAATTTGTCAATTTGCCAAAGCATTTTTTTCGTGTCCCATTCATTCTTGACCTTGGAATAATTTTATCATCGTCGCTTCCCTTTTCGTCTCGGGTTTTGTATTTCATAACCATTTATTTCATTCGTGACTGTTAATAGTAGTCGTGTTAAATTATTAATTATTATTATTTCTTTTTCCAGATTTCAATCAACTTTATACTTACTACTTACCCACTTTTACTCCAATACTTCAACTTTTAACCATGAATTTCACAAATATGATCCTTATTGTTCTTCTTTCAATTACACTTTTACTCGCTGTTTTTGTACCTGAAGCAGAAGGAAAACATCATCATCGTAAACATGGTAAGTCTTATCTTTACCCACCCTAATTAAACATAAATTAAATCCATTCTTTTATTTTTAGATGAAGATGAACTTGATTATAAAGATATGGATGAATATGAAGAATTTGGAGTTTTTGTTGATGCCGTTCCAATAAAGACAACACCACATCCAAAAAATCTTAAAGGTTCACATCATAAATCAAATAGATTACCAAAATTGCGTAAATTCCTTGAAGAACATTTTGAATTCTTCCATTAAATCTCCAATAATGGAATGAATCCACATAGGTGAAGAGAAAAACATCAAAAAAATATCAATGCCACCTTTGCCTTTCATAGAAAAAAAAGATATCCAGAAAATCATCATCGAAAAAATTTTTTATGCTCAAACCTCGCAAAAAAAAATCTATATCCCCCTTTTTTTACAAATTTAATTGCTTTACATATTTTTTTGTTGTACAGATGTCTCTCTCCCTCTACTTTTATTATCTGTTAATATTAGAATATTAGATTCTCTTTTTTTGTTTATTTGTTGGATCATCTAATGATCTCTTTCTTTATTTCTTCTCAAAAAGTAGTGTGCCTTAAAAAACATGATTTAAATGCATGTATTACTAATTTTTTTAAAAATCCCAGGCTTGGCCTGAGCTGCTCAGTATATACTGTTCTTTTCCAGTAGCTTTTTTTACTTCTCTTCTTTTCTTCTCTTCAGCTTACTTTAATTTACACAATTTTTTGATCTCACATTTAATACTTTTTTGTTTAGCGCAAACATTTTCTAAATTTAAATTAGTGATTCGCTGCAATGCTTTTTTTTCTTCTATCAATCATATCTGTTTTGTTTTTTATTATTTGTATGAACATAGTGTTGAGATTCTTTTTGTTTTTTGATGATCCTAAAAAATATTATTTATACATATTTGTGTTGTTATTTAAGAAAAAGATAAATAAATATTTTAAATACAAAACAAAATTCACAAAAATTGATGTTTGAAAACGCAAAAAAAACAAATTTGAAAGTTTAGAAAAATACAGAAAATTCTAATAGAGCCTACAAAATTACTGTAAGAATGTAAAATGTGGTAAGACAAAAAAAGCGAAAGTATCCTAAAAAAAGAGATTTTTTGTTTTAAGACCTCACTTTTTGCGGTTTACTTGTTTAATTTTTTTGTTTTTTGTTGTATATTTTGTTCTATCAAAATTGAACAAAAAAAGAAGTATTAAAAGTGATTAACATTTTTTTTGCAAAAAAATGTATGTATGGAATTAGTCAAATTCTTATTTGTGATTGTTAAAAAGAACTAAAGAATATCGAAAAAAGAGATGAAAATAAATACAAAAAAATACAGAAATTTTTGGAGTAACAAAAATCATCGTTTTTTTCAATTTTAAAACGCTATATTTTTGTAATATATTTGCAGAAAAAAAGGGAAAATATTATACAAGATGAATCACTTTATTAGAAAGTTCTAATTTTTCTCAAAAAAAGATGGTGATCGAGATAATAATTTGTTCTTCGAAAAATGACCTTAATGATATCTCGTTCGATGATTTGGAGATATTTTTGCGTGAAAGGGTTCAATGAACGATTTTTGATTCCCTATTTTAACTTAATATAGAAAAAAATACTATTTTTAAATTGTATGAATTAATTTATAAATTAAACTTGATTAAATTTTTAAATATGTCATAATTTAATTTTAAGTTTCTTGCTTGAATTTATAGAAATTTCTAAAATATATATCTTTTAGATAAAAAAAGTGTTTTAAAACTACAGAATTTAAATCTCTGTCAAAAAAAAGATTTTCAGCTCTAAAAAACGATTGTATTCTTTTTTTATGAAAGTTGAAAGTTTAGAGATAAGATAAAGGAAGATTGTATTGAATATAAAAAGAGTGAGTGCTGGTTTAATCGGGTCAAGTAGTACCAGTCTAATGGCAGTCTATTTAGCGAGTTTTTAAGGATGGGATTATGAGCTAAATGTAGGGATATAAAGAAATGTTTCAGAAAAATCCAAAAAAGTGCTTACAGCGTCACTGTCGTCGTCTCTGTTAAAAGAGTTTTTGCAAATGAGTGACACCAGTTGATAATTCTTAATTGCTTCCGTAAAAAAAATGGAACTGGGATACAAAAAAGCAGTTAAACTAATTTTAAATTACATCCTATAAAATTCATTGAAATATTTTTTTAGTTTTAAAAATTGAGTGTTCTTCAAAATCTGCAGTAACAAAACTTTGTAAGGATTTGTGTTTTTTTTGCAAAAAAATCCTTTTTTAACACTCTTAGATTTTTCTATTATTTTGGAATTCTTTTTAAACAAAAATAATAATAGAATAAAGTGGTTTTTCAAATTAACATTCTTTCACCACTCAAAAAATTTTTGTAGCCTTTTAACACTTTTTAAGTGATTTTTTGAGCTCCAAAATGCTTTTTAAAAAGTGACCACATCATTTTTTTCTGCAATGATTCAATCATTCATTTTCCACGTTTTTTTCATTCTTTCTATTTTTGTTTTTTTTCTCCCGTGTATAACGTAATTAAAGCATTTTTAAATCTTTTTTGACAATATTTACCCCCTTTAAAAAACCCGCCGCCTACCAAAATACAAATAAATTTTAGTCTAATTAAAAAAAGATTTTAAAAGAAAAAAATGGGGTAATTTGAAACAAATTTAATACAAAAAACGCGTCAGCATTTTTGGAAAAGGGAAGCAAAATATAGCTACATTTAAAGAATGATTTAACCAAAATAGAAAACTTAAAATAAAGTAAATAATTAATCCCAAATTGAAGAGAGAGAACATTTGTTTATGAGAGAGTTTTAGATTAAAAAAAGTTGGTCAAAATTGAAAGTATCACTTCCTTATTAAAAAATGCAGCAATAAAAAGCACAAAATATGTTTTTAAAAAGAATAACATAATAACATAAAAATAAAAAATGACAAAAATCTTGTGAGCAATAAAAACAAGATTTAAAAGACAGAAATTTCAAAATAATTGTTTTTTCGAATTAAAGTATCCATATTTCCTGATATTAAACCACTACACATTTTTTACGCTTTTTTGTAAACAAGGTTTATAACTGTCATTTTAGAATAGGCCACAATTTTTACATCTTTTTTTTATTTATCTTATCTCTTTATTTTTGCATCTTTGCATTTTAAAATGTCATTATAGCAGCTTGTGCCATTTAAGATTACGGTTTGCAATAACAACAATAATCTTGAAATAAAACCTTTTTAAAAATTTTAATCCTTTTAAAATGCTTATTACATGTTGTAAAAATGGAAATTCCGGAAGCCAAAATTATTTTTATCCAATAATAAAATTTTTATTGGGTGGTTTTATTTACGTTTGGCTTCTTCATTTAATGGCAGAAAAGTTAAAAACTGCTAATGTTGCGATCTTTTGGCATGAAGTCAAAAACATGAAACTTCAAATTTTATCCTTTTTTTAAGTTTGTTTTTTTTTGTAAACCAAAACATAAAAATTAGAAAACTACTTTTTGTGCAAAAATATTCAAAAAAACAAATGTAACATTTAAATTTTGTGTTTTTGTGATTTAATTAAAAATATTTTTTGTATTTGTTTTTAATATTTTTTTTTGTTATTATGGATCAGTGAGCGCTTTGAAGTTTCACTTTTATAATTTTCCATGAAGACTTCTTTTTTAATCAGATGATTAAAATGTCAGAGAGAATAAAAGAAAAACAAAAAGAAAATTTTTATATTATTGTATTTTTTGTAAGCTGATTATTTTCTTAGTTTCAGTTCCATTTTCTTTGTTTTATACAAAAAAGAAGAAAAAAAATAAATGGAAATGAAAAAAGTAATAATACTAAAATGTGTGAAGGATATCATATGGCTTTCAAGAACAGGATTTTAAAAGATCAGAAAAACATTTTTCATTCTTAGTAAACAGTGGGAAGATGAATGATGATAAAAAAATAGTGTTTAGGAATCAAAGATATCCTTCAAAAAGTTACTGTGGGATTAGAATGAAACAAAAAAAACAGAGCAAAGAATAGAGATTATTAAAAATGAAAACGAAAAGGAGGAAGTTTATTACAGTAATAAAAATGTCAGTCTCAAGTAAAAATAATAAAATAATAGCCAAGAATACGGTGTTGTTACACTAAACTTTTTTACAAAAGTTATGCAATTTATTTTATATGCAAAAACATTTATGTTACAAAAAACTATAACTTTTAAAATTATGTTATTAAATGCTCTTTTAAAAGATATAATACTTGCAATAAATGTTCAATAAATATTAGAAAGAATTTGCCTGCAAATATTCTTTTTCACATTCTTTTCGTTAATGGAAACCCACGTACCCGAAACAAATTAGAATATTCTTTATAGTCAAAAGTTTGCACTTTTTAAAGTCATTAATCATAGAAATATCGTTTTTATCTGTCTCATGTAATACAGGTTTTTGCTTAAAAAATCCTTTTAAAACTACAAAAGCGCTGCTACATGCTTTTTATCATCACTATTGACAATATCACAATATTTCATAATATTGCTGTTCAAGTTTAAAAAGTTTTATATTTTCATTCAATGGTATTTAACCTTGAATTTTCAGAGAGAAACCATTCTTAATCACCAAATAAATTGTTGTTTTGCAATAAAACATGATTTACCGAATGTTACGGGAATTTCACAATAATTTTTATGAAAAACGGAAAATACAAAAACAACATCCGTCCTTCCAATCACGGAATTGGAATGAAATGATAATAGGTGATATCATTTGTCTCTGATAAAAAAGTTTTCTTGCGCATCTGTTATCCATCGTCACTTTTGATAAACATATTTTTTTGAAAAATAAACAACGTTTTAATCTTTAAAAAAACTTTAAAAAAAAACAAAGCAGGAAATTGGATTTTGACCCTTTTTTTCTTGTTTTTAATTCAATTCTTATTTTTGGAATTTTGTTGTTTCTAAAAATGGAAGCAATGACCCCCAAAAAAAAGGTGACCTTCGCCAACGCAATTTTCTTCTGCCTTTTTTCAAATAATTCAACTTTAAGCCCTTTTTTCTTATTCTGATATTTCTGATAAGCTTCAAAAAAGTGTTGTTGTTTTTGCAATATCAAAAATGCCTATTTTAAGGTTTTTATCAGGAAAAAAATGTTTCTTTTTTTGAAACTGAGAAATTTCAAAAAAAAATTTACTGCAAAAAAAGAGTATTTTTATTTTTTTCAGTGACGTTTTAGTCTTTTAAAAAAACAAATGCTTTTCACGTTTTTTTTTTGATGGGAAAGTTGCAATTGCAAAGATAAAGAAAAGCTTAAAGACAGATGTGGAACAGCATCATAGAAGGGAGACAGAAAAAAAATGTTTTTCTTAAACAACATTTTTTAAAAGTAGAAAAATCTTTCACGTCATTTTTGAACTTTTGTGTCAAGGGCAAAAGAAGTTTTAAAAACGGATGGAAGCATTATCAAAAAAAGCGAGGGATTTAAAAAATATCTAAATTTTTAACATTTTGAAAAAAAATGACTACGTCAACAAAAAAATTTAACGTTAAACATTTTGATTAAAAATTTTCTGTGAAAAATTTGAAACTGTTAATGCACATTTTAACAGAACATATTACGGCATTTACTTAGCTCAGTAACCCCTTTGTTTAAAAATCAAGAAGTTGGAATTCTGTGTATTTTCAAACTCTAAACTTTGAGTAAATAGTACAAAGGACTTTTAAAAATAGCTTGAAAAAAAGAACAACTTGCGTGACAGAAGAGGGAATTGATGAAACACGTGGGATATGTATATGACAAATATATTTTGAATTGCTTATTAACATTTTTGACATTCCAATTTAATGTAGCTTTCTTTGGGTATTATAAATTACATATAATACATCATTGAGAAGAAGGAACACAGATAAATGAATAATTAAAAACGAACAAATGCATTTGAAGAATGAAAGGATAAGTTTTAAAAAAAAGATAAGCAATAAATAAAGCCCAGGGATAAATAGGGGGGGGGGGTTACAGTTTATAAATATATATAAGTTTTTTTTTACACGGAAGCTATGATGCAATATAAAATAAAGATTACTGCAGTTATACTTATAATTTAATCTAATAAATTGTTTTACAAATGTTTTTACAAATTCAACCAATATTCAATACAGTATAACCCCCAAAAATCAACTGATGATTTTCCCCAACCACTCTCATTTATAACAAAAACTGAAAAAAGGAAAGTAATAATGTTCTACTAAAATACTCGGGTTTTTGGGAGGCAAAATAGAAAGAAATCATATTTCATTAAGCTTTAAATCCCACCATTTTTGTCATTCTTTTTCTTCTCTTTTTTTGTTATGCTTTTTTTATGTTTTTTTTTGTTTTTCATATTTTTTGTTTATTATTTTTTTCTTTCTTCTGATTTTTGTAACATTTAATCGGCTTTTACCTTCAAAAATATGTATTTTTGATATTTATTTAATATTTTTAAAAGGTTCATTTTTATACTTGAATTCATATCAGCTGAGACTTAAAAGGCACAATAGCTTTTATAATAATCAAAAAATAAACTTTAAACATAATGGAAAAAAGATTATTTACAATTTTTTCATTATTTTTTTTGATGTTTGTTTTATACTGAAATATTTAATATTTATAATGTTTCTTTAATGGATACCGTAATTTTGTGTTGGTAGAAAGCTCAATTTTTTGGCTTACATGCTTGGTTAAAACTTAGAGATTTTTTGACACGTTGATGTATTTATTGTTTTTTAATTAAAAAATATCAATTCTGAAAAGATATTTTTGTATTTGTCCATGGGAAGTTTTCTTGTCACATAAATAATGACATTTTTTTTATGCGAATTATAAATTGAGCAGAAAAAATTTTTGTATTTTTTTGCAAATTTTCATTTTATGTATAAAAATCTTCACTGATACAGTAATCCAAGTCACTTCCGTAAACTTTTGATTTGTCTATTTACGTGTTAGAAGATTTTTTGACCAAAAAACATGTAAAAACAGCATCAATTTTTGAATTTTGGGTTGCTTAAAAAACCATTTTTTACTCACGTAGTTTTTGATATTTTAAAAATCACTGATATTTTTGATAACAAAAAAACGAAACAAAAAAAACAAAGAAAAGAATATATCTGTTTCTTTTGTTGTCTGTCAAATCCGATTTAAATCCCTAAGATGGAGACTTCCATTTCATTTGCTTGATTCCATTTTTTGTATTTTCATTTCTCTCTTTGATTGCGTCATTTCTGCAACATTGGCAATGATGACGGAAACGACGGAGGTGAAACAGTTTTATTTTGGAGATAAATAAAGATTTTAATAACCTACAAAAAATTTTAAGAATGGTAGAAAAAAAACAGGTACAGCCTTGGACGGATGAAATTATTTAAATTTGACTAAAAACAAAAAAAATCGACAAAAATTGAAAACATAAGCTTCTAAGAAAAAATAAAGTTGCGCAATAGAAATGTAAGAATTATTTCATCAGCGTCAAAAAAGTTTGTTCTTTGCATTCCTTTTTCTTCCCTCTATTTTTTCAACTGAGAAAAAATGAAACATTTTGCAAAAAGATTAAAACTACAAAAATGAGGAAAAAAAATATTTTGGATTTTATTTTAGGCATTTTTTTCTGCAAATATAAAATGTTTACAAAATTCAGTGCCAACTTTTTTCCAGACACCAAAAAAACTTGAACAAAAAATGTCTGGACAGACATTTTTTTTCTTGAATGCTCAAGTTAAACTTTTATGGCTATTGTAGAAAAAGGTGTATTTTAAAATTGCAATGTTTAACCTTTAGTTTTTTTCTTTTTTGCTCTTGAAAATATAAAACTTTGGTTTTACAAATGTAACCGCTTCAAAAATTGAGGGAAGTGGATATTTCAGAGCAAAAAAATGAGATTAAAAGTGAACTAACACATAAGTTGTTTTTTTTATTTTACAGTAAGTACCAATTTTGAAAAAGCATTTGTTTTTCTTTCATTTTTTGAAATATTTGTATCAACAAAACATTTATTTGCATTTAAAATTGAACATTTCGAATTTAAACCACCTTTTTCTTTACCTGATTTCTAAAGATATTCTTCATGAACATTTTGGGTGTTTTGTGGACTCAAGAATGGTAAATTCTGAAATATCTCCCATTTTACATTTTGTAAGCGGACTAAAAAAATCGGATGAATATATTCTATAATTTAAAAATGTAAACGTTTGATTGTGATTTATACCATTGCAGTCATCACAATTCATCCAAAGTTTAAGAAAGCGCGTATGAAACATATTTTGGTTTTCTAATCAAAAAAATTTTTTTATGTGATATGGGTATTTTTAATAAAGATGTTGCTCTAAAAATTTTTTAAAAGTCTTTTTTATGTTGCTTAAATCCAATGATGCTGTCTTCTTTTATTTATCATGTACTAATGTATTAAAAGAGGATAATACTTGAACATTTTTTACTTATACGGTACTATAATATTTTTGACGGGAATTATCGAACATCGAGAGTCTGTTTATTGTAATTATTATTATTGCATTTTAAGACACAATCAGAGATAATTTTTTGTAATGGAGTTTAACTTAATAAAACTGTTTGTTATATTATTTTTTATCCAAATTTAAGATTTATCGAAGTAAAACATGTCTGTGCAAATTTTTTATATTCATTATCGTTATTATTTTTAATATTAAAAAAAGCAATTTTTTTAATCTGAAGATTAATAATTTATAAACATTTACCTTAAAAATGTTCATTTTACAGTAATTTTATAAAAGCAAAAATTTGTCATTTCATTAATTCCGTCAAAGAGGAGAAACTCAAATGAGTAAACATTTATGACCACATTCTCGCAAGTTGTTGAAAATATATCATTCTCTCCATTGAAACATCAAATAAAACATTTTGTCCATCAATGGTTAAAATTTTCCGTCGAAGTTTTGGACCAACAGAAGTTTGACGCTTTTTACGACTTACTGGCAGTGTTCTGCGGTGCTGGCGCGACGCGCCGCGCCGCAGTCGCGCCGGCTACATTTAAACTTCTATTAGATTACAGATTTTCCTACAACTTTGGTAAAAGATATTCAGCTATAAAGGCTATCACGTGGAATTATTACTTTAAGTTTAAACTTAATTTCTAGTAGCCGGCGCGACTGCGGCGCGGCGCGTCGCGCCAGCACCGCAGAACACTGCTTACTGGTCTTAAAAATAAACAAAATTACAATTTTTAATGAAAGTTAAAAACAAACTTTAAAACAATATTTCTCCATTTTTCAACTCCAAATATTATTGATATAATTACCGGATACGGATAAATTGTTAAACAAAAATCCCAAATAAGTTTGAAAATTTGTTTATAAATACTTTCACTTGAATAAAATATTACTCCAGCTGACTTAAAAAATTAGATTAAAAAAAAGTGTAATATAAAAAATGAAACTTACAAAAAATTGTAGGGTATTTAAAATAAGGCCAACTTTAAGAAGGGAAAGAATAATTGGAGCAGTTCGAACATTTTCTGCAACTTGAAATCTCTCCGATAAACTGTATGAATTTACAGCGTATTTTAAAAATTTATGTCGATGTCGATTAATTGCAACCAATCGATAATATACCTATAAAACTTTATATGCTAAATGGTATAAAAGATTTTATCTAAGATTTAATAAATCTTTAAGCTATATAGCGATTATCGGAATTTATAACGGAAGAAAAACTAATGTGTAAAAAAGTAATTGCTCTGATAATTAATTATGCTATGGCTACAGAGCATTTATTTTTTTAAATGTTTCCCATATAATATAATTAACGGAAACAAACAACAATTAAATTCTATGTCACAAATTTTCAAAAAACAAATTCTTTGAATCAGAGCCAAATTTTGATGACACAAATTTTCAATTAAAAATATAAAAAAACTTACGATAGCTAATAAAAAGTACAATAAATTTCCAATAATTACTGGTGGCAAAAATGGAAGATAACCTAAAAATTGAGATTATTATTTATTTCGTTTCAGATTTAATTTTATACCATTAAAGAAAAGCCAAATTGCAGTAAATGAAGCAATCCATTGAAATATTACAATAATTATAATAACTTTTATTGATTTTTTATTTTCATAACTTTTTAAATAAATATTTGCCCATATTCTTTCACATGTAATCCAACATGCACTTACTAAAAATGCAATCATTGAAGTATATTTCAATATTTCAAAATGATAATAATCTTTTAATATATATAATTGTGTTATATAACCTAAAAACACAAAATTTGTATAAAAATTGGAAAAACAATAGTTTTTTCTTAAAAACTTACAATTTTCTTTTGTATAACATTGATAAGTTGCAATAAAAATAATTTGTCGTGCAATTGTTAAAACAAAAAAGCTAATAAAAAGATTTGCTTTTAAAATTCCAAAATTTATATGAAATTGTGGATATCGATATGTAATATATCCATCCCAAAGAACAAGGATTACAGAAATTAAAGTAATAATAAACATAAAAAGTTGCATAAAAAAGTATAATCGAACAATACTCGGAAAATTCCATTCAAAGTCCAATAAAATATTTTCAATATATCCAAGTTCAACCATTTTTGTTGTTCTTTTGAACTTTCAACCTTTTTTCAAGCAAGTTTTGCCAAGAAAATTCTTTCAAATCATAAAAATATGTACTTTCAAAAGAGACTGAAAAATGAATAAACTTTTAATAAATTATCCCTCTTTTTTTAAATGTCAGACATCTTTTTTATAATTTACAACTAATTTTTTTTTATATTTCCTTTTTATGACTAAATTTTTTTAAATGCAAAGAGTCATAATTAATTGTTTGTATACAAAAGCTTAGAGGGGCATTTTACAAATATACGAAGGATCTCATTATTAAAGAAAATAAAAATTTGAATAAACAAGTAATATTCTTTTTTAAATGGTGCCAATTATTTTTAAGGTGTAAAAAGGGGGTGTCAAAGGCGGTGTACTTATGTAAAATATTGGTTCTACGCAAATTTGTTTTGTGACTTAAAAAAATAATAAAAATTTTCCCAATAATTTCCTTTTATGCGTTATTTAACAGTGCCAATTTAATAAATAATAATAAGATTTTTATCGTATGAAAAATGCCATGAAAAAAAAATTAAAAATACATTTGGTTAAAGTTTTTTGAAAAACAAATAAAAAAAGAAAATTTTTTTAAACAAATGAAAAATGTACTACAATTGTACAAAATTAAATGAAATGGCAAAAAACCTGCATAAAATGGATTTAAAAAAAGCTTTTAAAGTGCAAATAAATGCGTCATTTTTTATAACTCCAATGTTTGTTTTAAATTTTCAAACTTGAATCGTAAAAAACTTTTATCGTATGCAAGAAAGTACAAACATTTCTAACTTTAAAGTTCGTACTTTCAAAAAACCTTATCTTTTAAGCTTTTAACTTAAAATATAAGGCTTTAAATTTAAAGCTTAACGCTGAACTATCAAATTTTTTAATTTTATAAGCTTTTAATTTATTTGGATTCTTTTATTCATAAATTTTAATGATATTCAAACAGAATACAAAGAAGACTGAAATTATAAAATAAATTTATTGAAACTGCCTTTATTTAAAAAAATATTACAAAATTATTTTTTTTGTGAAGATTTTTGAAGGATGGATTTTGGAAAAATATAAAAAGAGAGACAACAAAATAAAAATCCAAGATAAGGTTATTTTTTTATGTATGTGTGAAAGGCGTTTAATCAGATTCACCAGCCATAAGTTCCCAGAATTCTAAAATATCATAATTTTATAAAATGTCTTTGAAAAGAAAAAAATGTTCAAACCTTGGAATTCAATTTTTCCAGAGCCATCTTCATCAATTTCATCGACAGCTGCATCAAGTTCTTTATCAGATAAATCAGAAGCAATTTCTTTGAGGAGTCCTTTCAAGGTTGGCCGTGAAATGTATCCAAGACCTTCTTTATCGAAAAGTCGGAAAGCTTCACGTAATTCTTTTTCAAGGGTTTCTTTATCAACGGTATTTGCGACGGTATAGACAAGGGCACAAAATTCATCAAATTCAATCTTTCCTGAACCATCAGCATCAAATTTACGGATTAATTTACGAAGAGTTTTTTCATCAAAATCTTGTTCCATTCCGTGCATAATTTGGCCAATTTGTGTTGCCATAATATATCCTTGTTTACCACGATCAAACATATCAAAGAATTTTTGATATTCTAAAATGTGTATTTGTTTTTTAATCTGTTAAAGTTTTGGCAAAGATTTAAATTAATAGGTAAAAAATGAAGGCGCTTTTTACGCTCTCAATAATCCTAGCAATTAGTGCTCAAGTCAAAAAACGCTGCACATTAAACATCAAAAATTTTTACGGTTTTATTCAAAAAAGTAAATAATAATTAAATATTTTTGCTTTTTGAAAAATGAAAAAAAAGTTCCTTACCTTCCATAAGGGAGCCATCGATTTCGGCAAGAATTTCTTCGATATTTTCAGCCTAAAATGGAAAAAAATTGTAATAACATTTTAAGAATTTAAATAAATGTTGTTTGAAAGTAAAAAAAAGTTGAAGAAAAAATACACTTACCATCTTTTATGATTTGAAAAAGCGACCGTTCACAACAAAAGTTGTCAAAAGTGAAAAAAGATCTTCTTTTGCCTTGAGGGATAAATTTGCTGCCGTCAAAATACCCCCCTTCTTTCTTTGTTTTAATCCGTGTACTCCGCCTACACGCTTTTTCCGTCCTTGATGAAAAGGAAGCAATCGAAACAGCCGTGTCTTTTTTTGCCAAATATTTTCCCAATCCGACTGCCGATAGTTTGTTTGTAAATGTGTGTGTGATTCTTTCCCTTTACTTTTTCAATCGTTTGTGTGTCAGTTTTTGATGCCCAAATGTCTCTCGATTTTTCTATGCATTTCTCAATCACTGTTTTTGAACAAAAAATGTTTGGGAAAGAAAGATAAAGCTATTTTCAAAATCCTATATTTTTTCAATCAAAAGAACTTTGATGGCTTTCAATAAAAGAAAGACGCCCCCGGAAAAATAAAAGCTATTGATTTGAAAATCAGCTTTTTCAGATCGTTTGCAAAACGATAGACTTAAAATGAAAAGGGGGCAATTTCAAAGCCAACGACTTTATTCCAAAGCAAGGAACAAAAGTTTTGTTAATGAAAAAAAAAACAACAAAAGGGTAAAAGGTTTTTATCATCATTTTTTTGACGTAAAAGAAATGCGTGAATTAACGAAATTAAAAAGGCAGTAATTTTAAAAATACAGTAGCAAAAAAAGTGAATCAGCAAAATTCTTGCAGAAACTCTTTTGCTTTTCTCAACATTAAATTTGAAAGATAATATGTAACTTTTATATCATATGCAAAATTGTTCAGTCACAAATTCACACAAATATATGCAAATTTCGATATACAATTACAAACGCAATAAAATCAGTCAAAGAATTTTTTTAACATTGCACGCATTTTACCGCTCCTTTCATTTTTTGGAATCAAAAATGCTTTTAAAAACTCCACTTTTAAAAGCTTCAATCATTTCATTTTCTGAAAAAACAATAATCAATTTTGGTGAAAATCTTGAATTTACTCTTTTTCCGGAAGTATCTGGTAGCAGCACATATATTTTTCATCTTCAAGATATTAAAGGTGATTTTGAAATTACAAAAATTCGTTCTCAAGGTTTGTGCTTTTTTATGTACGGTTTTTTTCTTATACAGTTTTATAGGTGGAAGCTGTGATATTCCATATGATAATGTTTATAAAACATTTGTTACTGATAGCATTTATTCAAGCTCTAATTTTGAATTTCATATTTTAACAGAAATTGATTTCAAAAATACTGGATATGTAAATGTTCTAAATTTTCATTTTCCTCCTGCTCGAATGGGATTGTTTAAACTTAAATTTAAAGTCTTATATCAACTTCAAATTCCTTCTGCTCGAATGAAAATGCTTAAACTTTATGAATGTTATGAAGAACGCTTTGCTTTTGTTGGACATGAATATATGAAATTAAATTATTATATTAAAAAGATTCGTGATAATTACATTGAAATTGTTGTTGAAAATCCTATGGGACTTGAAATTCAAGGTTAGAAAAATTTACAGACATTGTTTTTTATCGATTTGTGTTTGAGCAATGTTGTTCGAGATTGTGTGATATATTGGGCATCTCCACCATTGATTTAAATACTATTATTTTAGGAAAATATTCTGATTTTAAGCATGAAGCCGCTGATTCAGCTGATATTAATCTTCCTTTATCGATTGTTTTTGATCCGGATGTTTTAAATAAATCTCATCAAAATCTTGAAATTCAAAGCGCATCTCAATTACATTCTGCCGAAGATTTTGAAGGAAATGATATTCAAAAGAAGGTTTCTTTTTGATGTTTTTTGTATATTTAATAATGTATTATGTGTGCTATTTTATTTAAGTAAGTAAATTTATTTTACTGAGTTTTATAAAGGTTTTAAGTTCATTCATTTGCTGTGCAAAACGTTAATTTGCTTTCTATGTTTCTGTTTTTTATTTTCTCGAAGAAATAAGTCAGTCACAATCAAACTTTAATTGTTTTTTTCATCTAAAAACATGTCCATTTTTGCTGGATTTCTCAAAATCAATAAAAGTTAAACTCATATAAAAACTAATTCAAATTTGTGTTAAATATTTTTTGTTTAAAATTTTTCACACTAATCTAAACTCTATTTTTTTGTTGCAAAAATGAAACATTTGAGGGCAAATGAATCAAAAAAAGAAAAAAGTTGATTAGCGTTAACTAAAAAAAATGACCTGAAGTTTCGCTTTAACAAGAAAATTTTTAGAGACAAAGAAAAAGGAAGCGACACAGTTATCAAAAAAATCTTGCTTTTATTCTCTCATACAATTTCACACTTATTATTTCATAAAATTCCATGAGAAAATACCTTAATTTGTGATATTTAAGATGGTTTTGTGATTATTCCTTCAAATATTTATTAATATCTTTAATTTCAAGTTTGAATTGTGTGATTTTTATTAGATTTTCTCAAAAATTGTTCAAATTGGTTTTTGATTGTGTTTTATTTATTTATTTTGTTTATTTATCTTTTAACTTCTTTTTGAATTATGTCTAACCCGAATCAATTTGATCAAACAACAATGATGATGTTTATGGCACAAATGTATGCAGCAATCCAAGCACAAGCATTATCGCAATCTCAACCACCATCAATTGGGATGCAACAACAACCGCAACATCAAATGGGATTTCCACAACATCGTCAAATGCAAATGCCACAAATGAATCAAATATTAATGAATCAAACAATGAATTTTCAACCATGGATGAATAATATTAATCAGCAATTACCGTATCAAAATCCTTCTTCAAGTATTTTTTCACCTGTTGAAAAGAAAATTGTTCCAAGAGTCAATAATAAAACTGCATCAATTTTGCTTGAATGGTTTAATGCTCATATTGAACATCCATATCCAGAACCAGAAGATCGTCAAATGTTAAGAGAAAAAACTGGATTTACTGATACTCAAGTTAGTTTTTTTTTGCTATCGTTTTATTAATCTTTTTTATATTTCTTTTTTTAGATTGGTGACTGGTTTCGAAATCGTCGTCGAAATGTAAAAAAATCATATGGTGGCAATCCAAAATGGGAAGCTCCAGCAACTGGAAGAAAGCGACGTTCAAGTTTTATGTCAAATGCTTCATTTGATTCTGCTTCACCAAAATCAACAACTCCAACACCAATTACAACTCCATCTCCGTTAACTGCTTCAAATCCACTTCTCTCAGCTTTATTATCTTCAAAGCCAACAACTATAGCTGTAAATGTAAGCTTAAATTCAACTTTAACATCTTCAACTTCAGTTGATCAAAATTCTTCTTCTTCTGAAACATGCTCAACGGATGATAGCGGATTTATTGATGTTGTTTCTGTAAATTCTGAATCATGTTCGAATGTACAAAATATTCAAAATGAAAATTCTCAACCACCAGAAAAGCGAACAAAATTATGGTCGGTTAATGATATCATTGATTAAATTTGTATTGTTATTTTTTATTATTAGTGTATCCTTTTTAGTTTCCATGTGTTTTGTTAGTTCTTGTATATTGTATAATTTATTTCATTATTTTTGTATAGCTTTGTGCAATATATTTTTTGTATATCAGTAAAAATTTATTATTTTGCAAATTCAATTTTTATCAGTGTTTTTAATCGTAAAATTTATTTTTTTGCCATCAGATACGGTAGACACATAAATTAAATTTTATGTAAAAAACTTTCAAAAAACTTTAAATTTTTTTGAGAATTTTCTGGAAACTTAAAAATTCATAAATTTGTTAACGGAAAACTGTCAAATAAATTATCCTCAAAAACTATCATAAACATTTTCTTATTCACAGTTTTAAACACTTTTTTCCAGTCTCTCTCCGAAGCAATCAACCTCCAATGAATCATTTCTCACATTTTTGATCAAAATTTTTTCTTTTAATGACTTTGTCTTCTTTTTTTCTGAGTTGTTTCAATTTTTTCATCAAGATAAGATTATTCGCAACTTTCTTCTGTTTTTACCTTAATAAAGTTCCCGCTCAAAAAAATATAAAAGATTGCCAACAAAAAATAATTTCAAAGCTGCTTTCTTTTTTTGCTGTTTTTCGGTTGCGATTAAAATGTTTAAGGATTGATGTACTGTCAAAGAAAAAAAAAATGGTAGAAGGAAAAAGGAGAATTGTTGAAAAGTTGAAACAAAAGGAGGGGAGTAAGGGTAATAACTGGTTTTATATTTTGGTATGGAACTGGTTTACAAATATATCAAAAATTGGTACAAAAAAACAATTAATGGCATATTCGAAAAAGAGTTGTTAATCATTTTGTATAAGAAAAATATTTGAATTTTTTTCAAATTTTGAGTATTTAAAGATGGAATAAAATAGGAGTTTAAAAGCAGTCATTTTTGTCTCCAAAAAAATTTAATCGGGGAGCTGTAACTTTTGTCTTTCTAGATTTTTTGTTCCTGTTTAACATTTTTGAGCTTATTAATTTGCTGTTTCAGAAATCCCTTAAATTTTCGGAATAAATTTTAAGCAACTTGTTCCATCTTTGTTACTCAATTACAGTATCATCAGTGCTTTTTTGCACAAATTTAAAATTCTGTTTTTTATGTCATTCATTTTCTTTGTTCCGTCATTATTATTTTTTTTGTTGTTGATTTCCATCTCTCTTGCCTTTTTTTTCTGTGGTCAAACATAACAACAGATAATCCTTAATCTAATTATACACCACCATTTTTTTGACTTTTTTCCTTTGTTGTAGCATTTTAAATCTTTGATATGGCATTCATTTATTTATGTTTTTTTTTCGGTTTCCTTTTGAACTTTGCCGTTCTTTTCTTTTTCTTTGATTCTAACACAGACAAAAAAGTAGTCATAAACAAGCATGTCCGAACATTAAATGGCGCAACAAATTTTCTTTTGTTTTTTTTACCGAAATCAAAGAAACCCAAAAAAAGAAAGAATTGTTTTTCATTAAGAATTCAAAAAATTTTTTCAAATCAAAACCGATCAACATTTTTAATGAGATTTTATAGAGCCTTTCTTTTTAAGACACCGATTTAATTCATTCATTCATTATAACTCCGAAAAAAAATAAAAACATTTTTTATTCAAAGTTGTCTCATTTATTATTATTATTATTTAGGATATACTTCTTTGAAAATAAGACAAAAGAAAAAAAAGAGAGCAAGTTTTTTTTCAATGCCGCTTTCGAACGGCACACTTTTTTTAGACTTGCGCAAATCAGGCAAAAAAAAGTCAAGCAAATCTAACTCGTTTTATTTGGGTTTCTTTTTCCAAGGTTTTTTTTGTGTATCTATCATTTTCTTTCTAACAAAACTCAGCAGGAGTTTGAAAAAGGAAAAAAAAAAAGATTTCAAACCTGTCATATGCAAATACGATGACTTTTTTTTCAATTGTTGTAAAGATCTCCGGTTACTTTAGAGAGTGAAAAAAATATGTTGATTCACACCTGTGACCCCAATATTATTCTTTTCATTCAAATCTTAGAATTTATATTTATTTTTCATTTCCTGTAATATTGTTTCATTTTTCCCTAAAGGGTAACCATAAGAGGACACTTTCAAACATTTTTTTTCCTTATTTTCAACACTCAAGTGTTTACCCTTTTTTACTTTTTTGGAGATCCGTGACAACTTGAATTGTGCCCAGTTGTGTATTAGATTTATAGAATTTCGTTAAAAAATTTGAAAAAAAAGCTTCTGTAGTATCAATGAGTTTGGCTATCATTATTTATCAAGCACAAAAGTTTGTCTTCATTAGCTGGGAATTGAACTCGAAAGAAATTTTTGTGCACAAGCCAAAAGCGTTACCAACTGCACCATGCAAACACGAGAGTGAGGCTGCTTTTTTGTCGAGACCTTTGCTTTTTACTCTTGCCTTTTTTTTGTCGGCAAAGATAAAAATGAAAAAGAAAAGTTATAATTTTCTCAGATCTTCATCTTCCTTTTTTTATGTTTAACCTTGATTATACACTTTAAACCTCCTAAATCAAAAAAAGAGAAAAAGTTTGTCAAAAATATGTTTTTAAGTGTGATCTGAGAAATTGATCAGTTGTCAAAAAAAAGAAAAAGAATTATTGAATCAAAAAAGTTTTTATCGATGGTCAATTTTTTTCACTTTTAAGTTAGCTATACTACGAATATATTAAGGATTTCCCAAATGATTTCTCTTTTTTAAAACTCATTAAAAAGCCGCAATTGCCTTTTAATCGAAACCGACAAATATCTTTTTTCTCAGATTTTTTTAAGGATATAAAGTGTGTGTGTTTTTGGTTTTGTTTCTTCTATCACATTTCATTTTTCTTTTTCCCTCCTATATATGTCTCATCTTGTGTTCATTTGAGTCATTAGTTTGATCTCCTATCCATCTCTCCCCTTTTTGCTTTTGCCCTGCCCTTTCTTTTTCTATTTTCTCTCGGGTAATAAACGCGCGCAAAAGCGGCTTCCGTTTACTTTTTCTTTTTGTTGCCGATCTATCGACTTTAATAAGAAATTGATCCCTCTCTCCTTTTTTCGGCAAGGCTTTAAAAAAAATATCTCAGAAGAAGCTTATCCGCACTTCCTTTTTAGTTCTTTTTTGAACCAACACTCTTTAACCAAAAAAATAAAAACTATCTTTGGTGGTGTCATTTTCATTTTTTCATGGCCTTGAAATATATCATTTTTTGCTACTACTTTGCTCTTTCCACAAAATAAGAATAAAACAACGGTTATTTGATCTTTTTTTGAGTAGAGAGTAAAGAAGGCGGCAAAAAAAAACAAATCCGTAACAGTTTTCGCTCGTTCAATGCCAAATATAAAAAATATAAACCGGAAGCTTTTTTAAAAAATTGGTTCCAATTTCAAACTTTTTTCTTTCCCGATTTACCCATGGTTTATTTGATTTTTGTATTCTTTTTTTGTATGCCCTTCCATATGTCAAGTATCACTCATTTTTTTTTAGTTTTTTAAATATATTTTTTTTACAAAAACTACCAAAACTTAAAAGTTAAAACCGATTTTTGCGTCATTGCACTTTTACAAAACTCTTGAATCAAAAACAAAAAGAAGACTGTTTCCATTTTTATGTATTATTTATGTCTCCCAAAAGGGTCAAGTATTTTTTCTTCCGCTTTTATTCTTTTTTCTTCCTTTTTTTTTGCTGCAGCTGTTTTTGTATCTCAAAAATAGAAGCTTTTATATTTGCTCAAAACAAATTGGATTACAAAAAAATGATCTTTTTACTTTGGGTTTTTAAGAGGTTCAAATATGTGTATTTTTTTCTGTTTATAATTTTTCAAGAGCTTTCTTTTTTACCTTTGATTTTTGCCTAAATTAGATTTGATTTAAGTGGCCCAAACTTATTTTTATTTATTTATTTGCTTTCTTGGTTAAACTTTCTAACTTTCATTTTTGTTCAAGTTTCATTTTGGCATTTTTTATTTTCCTCTTTTGAGAAAATTTTTTAAAGGTTTTTTGTCTAATTAATTTGATACCATGTCATGTCTTTGCTTATAATTAGTTTTAAAAAAATTTATTTTTTTCATACAGAATTTTTAACAAATATTAATTAATTAATTAAAATATCACAATTATTACAAAATTTATTTTTGGGCATTTTTATCTGCGGTGATTGCTTAATTTAAAAAAAAGGTTACTCGTTTTTGAGTTGTTTTTTGTAATTTAAAAAAAAGGTTTATAAAAAAGAGTGTACAAAAAATAAATTGGGAATGTTGATAGAAGCATGTAAGCGCTATTTTTTCACTGAGGCAATAACGCGGCCTTTTTCTTATTACAAACAAAAAAATTAAATAAAAGCTTTTAGAATAAAAGATTTAAAAAAAGAGAAATCATTAATATTACAAAATTTTTGGGACAAAATAAGTATAAAATAGCCTGAGGGGAAAAATACCGTAGTTTTTTATGCACGTTTGTCTCAAGAAGAAAGGTTTAAAAAACAACTCATTCTTCTGTTTTGCTTTCATCAGAATTTCCTGAACTTTGAATCTGATTGTGAGGATGATGTTGATTAAGTCCAAAACGTTTCTTAAAATTATTTAGCCAATGTTCACTAAAAACTGCACATTTTGTTTCATCTTTTTCAAAAGATGTTGATTTTTTTGAAATTTCTCTTGCTTTTTCTTGTAACCATTTATTTGAAAGTTTTTCGCATGGATTTGTTTTTTGTCTTTCCAAAACAATTTCATACAACTGTTTTTCGATCATTGGAAATTGAACTTTTCTTCCACGATTATTATTGTTTTGATGGAGATGCTTTTCTTCTAAATCATGTTCATGTGAAATTGATGAACGTCGACAAAGCCATGGAAATTTTTTATAGAATGCTTGAATTGGTGCTTCACCAGCCGATTGATGAAGGACAGCTTGGGCCATCATTGCAGAATTTGTTGTTGATGTTTCGGAAGGTGGTTCTTCAGATGAACAACTTGCTTCATCATCTTCTTAAAAATTTTATTAGGATTATCTTTATCTTATGTCTAGAAGTTATCTATTTATCTTTTATTTATTTATGCTTACCTCGATGAAAGCCTTCTTCTACAGAAGCTGTTGTAGAATTATCTGATTGCATTATAGTTCTTCCAACACTTTCGGAACAATTACTTCCAATTCCAAATCTTCTTTTAAAATTTGAAAGCCATCTTTCACTAAATTGGCACATTCCATTTAAATCTTTTGTATTCGTGGATGCAAGAGTTTTTGCAGATTCTCGAATCCATCGATTACTAATCTTTTCACCTTGAGACATTCGCTCCAAATACATTTGATAAAGTTGTTTTTCAACATCCGGAAATTGTGGCTTTCTTCCAGATCTTCCACTTTTCAATGCCCCGGGTTTTGATAGCTTAATTTTATCCGCTTTTGCCAGCCATCCATTTAACATTGATTTTGTAATTTGAAATTCTTTACATGTTCGATATTTATTTAATCCATTTGTATAATAATAATCAATTACCATTAATTTAAATTCTCTTGGATAACTCATTCGATTTGGTGGTGATGATGAGCAGCTTGCTGGAGATGGTTTTGCTTCTGAATTTGAAGGTGGTGGTGAATGAGATTGTGGAGTTTCAATTGAAATTTCTGGTTGAATACATGTTGGAAGATAGAAGGCTGCATCCTTCGTTGAATGAATAACACTTGAACGAATTTGTTGTGGCGGGTTTTGTGAAAGATATGATTGTAAAGGGGACAATAAAGGTTGAGGGAATTGAAATGGATATGATATAGATTTTGATGATAAATCTAATGGTTTATCTTCTGGAATTATTGCTGATGTTGGAATTGAAGAATAAAATGGTGATAAATGTAACCATGGCCAAAATCCTGTTGTTGTTGTTCCTGAGGATGTTTGACTTGATGGAATTGGAAGTGAAGAATATGCAATTGAACTATTCATTTAATATTATTATTTATATTAATAAATATTAGAAAATTTATTTATAAAAATGAAAGGGAATTTTCTTTATTAATAAATACCATTTCTTTTTTTTATTATTTCCTAACCGAAAGGGGGATACGCGCCACCCGACTGCCTTGATTGAATGTTGATGGACAACGACGCAAAATAAAGAAAAGATTCAAAAAAAGGTACAAAAACAACCGAGGAAATGAAAGTGGCGGCGGCGGCTCATCTTTTTTTTCCTTTTTTCCATGTCCGGCATAAACAAAGGGCCATGGCCTCAATTTCTATCTTCTTTTTTCACGTTGTTTTTTCTTTTCTGAATGCGCAAAAAAAAGTCCTTTCACCTTTCTTCTACCTGTAAAAAAATGAGAGAGAAACTTCAATTCTTTATTTTTTGGTAAAAATCTCGAAGAAAAAAATTTTTTCCATCTTTTTTTTTATTCTTAGACCCAAATTTTAAAGCATTTTTTTAATGGCTCAAGGTCGATGAAGGCCATTCTTTTTCTTCTTTATTTTTCTTTCCTTGCTGCAATTTTTTATTCTCGGTGAAAGTCTCGTCGCTTTTTTCAAGATGGGTTTCAATTTTCCCCTCTATTTTTTTCCATAGAAATTGAAAAAAAAAATGATTCAAGGCAAAATCGAAAAATGTCTTTATTGTAGAAAAAAAGGAAAAATCATTAATTTTTTTTGGTTGACCACAATCAAAAAGGCAAGGCTACCGTAACCACCCTCAGTGGGAAATTAAATAAATTAAAAAACGCGTAAGAAAAGGCTTTTTATCAAAACATATTTTAAGAAAATTAAAAGTTAGCCTTTTATATAGATAAAGATATCCTTCCAAAGGATGACAAGAAAAAAAGCTAATTTTAATTATATTTGATATCGTTGAAATGAAAATCAGGCCGATCAGGCTCCAAAACCCAATCAACAACATTCTTTTTTAATGATTGTATTCAACTATTACTTATTTTCCTTCAAGTTTCAAAATAATATATTTTAAATTTTGCCAGACAAGAAACTTTTTCTTCTTTCAAACCAGATTTTTTCTTTTTTAATCTATTTTTGAGTCATAATCATCAAGTTAAGGGATTAAAACTTTTCTTATCGAACTCAAAATAGTTATGCGAAAAAAAATCAAATTCCATTTTTTGATATTAAATTTCTTATTAAAAGAAAAAAACGGATTAATACAAAAAAAAGAGATACAATAATAATGTAAAAAAAAACATCGGTAATCCCTTATGTCAAAAATTTGAATATCTAAAAGAGGGTGTGCATTTATTTACTTTAAGGTTTTTCTTATCTTTTAATTTTTTGATTTTTGAGTCTTTGCAAATTCATTGTTTTTCATAAATTGGCCTCTGCAAGATTTTTTTCTAATTGATACAGTTGCTTTTTTACAAAATTAGGAGGAGTTAATCTTTTCACTCTCTTTTTTAAGGTTCAAAAAAGGGCATTAAAGTATGTACGTATGTGTCTATGCAATTAGTAAAAAATGCTTTAAAATAATAATTACCTCCCTCTTTCTTACTTTAATGACCACCTATTGAGTTTCTTTTTACTTTTTTTTAAATGGACACCCTTTTAAAAGATCACTTTCAGTTTCATCCCGTTCATCGACATCGTTCGCTATCCCAGGAAGGAATGGAGAAAGAGAATTTTGCATATTTTTTTCAATCCTGAAAAAACCCTTTCCTAACTGAACTGACTTAATCCTGTCATCTTCTCTTTTTTCAAGCTTGAACAATCTTTTTCTTTCAAATCCGATTTCGATGTTCAAGTAAATTACCTCCTTTTAAAGACTTTCATTCTTTTTTGGCACTAAAAGGTTTCTTTTCTTTTTTAGGAAGGTTTCAAATCACATATGTTTTTTTTGTTTAAAAAAAGAAAGAAAAGGTTTCCTCATTTAACGGCTGGCGATCGACCGACCCTTCCTTTTTTTCATGCGCTTCTTTAAAGTAGCTTCAATTTTTTTTCAACAAAAAACAAACCCTATGTTTTTTTGAACTGAATTTTTTATTCAAATTTCAATATATATTTTTTTTTGAATAGGCGCCAGACATACATCAAGCATCCAACGAAAAAACGAAAGATGTATTGTTATTTTAAAATGATGCAAAACAATTTTAAACGCCTTCCGTTCGAAAATCATCTTTTTTTGGCATTGTCTTAAAAAATTTTAAAATAATAGAATGAGGATGATCGACATCAGATACATATTTTTTTCTGCTTGCTTCATTTAACAATTCATTTTTTCTTTCTATTGTCTTTTGTTTTTTCCATTTTTTGCAGATGGTCATTTCTTTAGACTTTTAAAATCCTGAATAACTGAAGAGAGAGGAAGAGTTAGTAGCTTTAAAAAGTTTAAGTCCAGTATTTAAAAAAAGTTTACAACTTGTTGCTGGGTTTTTTTAGAAGTGGTTTAAATAACTTTTATTATAATATTATAGTTTCGAACTTTTACGACAAAAGTTGTAACTTAAGCAGCAAACGATTTTATAAAAAAAATTAACCCTGAACTTTGATTTAAATGTTTTCATTGTCTCCACTATTTTTTAACAACTTTTATTTTTACCCTTCTGGCATACACTTTGTAACATCTAATATCCCACATTATTCTGTCTCCATTTATTCAAATTTCTTTTTCTCACATATCTCTCAACTTATAGATAGATTAGCTTTCATATTAAATATAATTTTGATTGCTTTTTTACAGGGCACTTGAAAATGAGAAATTATAAAAATAATTTGACCTCAGTTTATTTTTAAAAATAACTATCTCTTTTTTCTTGCATAATTTTTTATATGGCTTTCAAAAAAATTGCATAATTTTTGTGGCAAAAAATAGCACCGACGCAATCAGATTTTTTTGAGATTAGCGCGCAATTGCAAAATTGCAATTGAGAGCTTTCAAAATTATAGAGAGGAAAAGTGAGGGAGAAAGAAATTTGATACACTTTAAACCTGTGATTTTATTTTTGAGTAACAAAATTCTCGAAACACACTTGAAAAAAATATATATAAGATATTTATTTGCATTTAAGGTCGTCATTTTTTCTCTTCTTTTTCTTTTAGTATTTGTCACACAAGTTCCATCACACATTTTTAAGGCTAGAGTGTCTTTTGATTAAGACATTATGCAAATTTTATGGTCATCAAAAAAATTTGTTATTTTTAGACATTTGATAGATGTATACTGTAATATGAGGAGTTCACTTCTTTTAGGCAGATCTCCCTCCCCCCTTAAAGATGATTCTTTTTTTTTATTTATTGTTATTATTTTTTCGGGATAATTATCCAAAGCTCATAAAAAATGGAGGAAATTGCTTTTTAATTTTCTTCAAGGAAGAAAAGGCTGGTTGTAAATCAAAGATATACGATTTTTGACAATGTTTTTTTTGTAAAAGGAAAAACCCACTTTTTTATAATTCCAAAATATTTTCATGTTTTTCTATCATTTTTGCTCTGATCACTTTTTGTCCTTGAATCAGTCTGTCTATTTTTGGCATTGGACAATTTTTATGGACTATAAAAAATACTTTATACCAGAGATTTTTTATTTAGTTTAAAAATATTTTAAATGTTGTCTAGTCGGTCAATTTTGAGAGAGGTTCTTTAAAGAAATAATCGCATTTGTTTTTCAAAAATTGTCCTTTGACTGTTTTTACTTTTCTCTTTCAATTCATTCATTTAAAGCTGCTTTTATGAAATAAAAGATATAACGGAATTTTGCGCTTACCAAATGTTGTGTTTCTCTTTTCTTTTTTTCCAATGCAGGAAAAAGCAAAAGTAAGTCATCTCTTAAAAAAGCATTTTTTTTTTTGAAACAAAACAAAAAAGATGTCAAATGCCAAAACTGCCTTTCCTTTTCTTGCAATTCAATTGAATGAGACTGGTCGGTTCATTTGGCAGCAGTCACTTTCGTTCTTTCTTTCGTCTTCTTTTTCTTCTCTTTTTCTTCAACGGACTCCCCGGATTGCCCAGTTTTGGCACGTGTTGTTTTCTTTCAAATGGTCAGTCAACAAAAAAATGCAAGTAAAGTTCTCAACACGAAAAATAGAATAGATATGCTTTTTGTCTTTAAGTGTTGCAAAAAGCGCATCATCTGTTTTTAACATTCTCCCAGAGAAAAGTTATTTTTTTAAATTTCGATTTTTTTCAATGATAAAAAAAGCAATAGCTCTTTGAAAATCCCATTAAATTTCTTTTTTTTTATAAAAATTGCCGCTCTTTGTTAAAACTAATTTGCCGATCCCCATTAAAATTAACGGGAGAAAAACAAAAAAATATAATTTTACCCAGGTGGTTTAAAAGAAGAAAGGTTTTCTTTTTTTCCTTTCTTTAATAAAAAAATCTCATTGCCTTTTTTAAAAAAATTTTTTATGAACGCTACGTTCCCATCAACATTGAATCAAAGAAGGCACACTTGACTCTGGGAATGTTCGCCTATGGCCAAGGTCGGTTGATCCAAGAAAAGAAGAACACTATCTTGCTTTTTTTTATTACCCATTTTCCTTTAACTGTTTTTTTTCTCTCTTTTGTACCTTCCTATTTTTTAAAAAATATTACAAATGCCGCTTTTTTTTACAATCACATCTTTTTCTTTCCCTTGCTTTTTTTATTATTCAAAGCAAAAACAAAAAATACCAATGTAACCTTAGCGATAATGGGCATAAAATTAGTTTTTTTGTTATGGGACTTTGGCGAAAGAAAAGGCTTTTGATTAAAGCCGAAAAATAAGCGTTTTCTCTCGTGATTCAAACTGTGATATATCTCCACGGGAAAAAGTAATACGAAAAAAATTTTTTATAGAGTTGTCTTTACAATGTACTCCCTCCAATTATGACTTATATCTCCTTAACTATATTGAAGGAAATGAGTCATATTTTTGTTATTTTTCCACGCTTTTATACTTATCTTAACTTTTTTATCGAATTGAATCGATTTTTTTCGTGCAAAGTTTTCCGTTAATAATAATTTTGCATAAACATAAAACAACTTTCAAATTTTCAGATATTACAAATTTTAATAACGTAATGATTTAATATTTTACCAATCATATTTATATATTGAATAATAGTAAATTAGTATATATCAAATTCAAGTGCCTTTTTTTCCCTATTAACAACAACAATGAGTTGTGGACATCCAGAAGATCCTGCAATGCTGCAGCCGGGTGAAACATTAGAAGATTTTGTTTGCCGTTATATGTCACAATTTCAATATGAAGAAACAAGGCATTTAGAGCCAACTTCATCAGATTTTTCAAATTTAGAAAATGCTTTTCATCAAATTAAAGATATTATTAAACGTGATACAACTGGTTTAAGGTAATAGTTTCGGAAGATTCAAACTACAAAAATATAAAACTTTTTTTAGACTTGATTGTTATATTCATATTCTTTCATTGGCATATAAAATTCATTCATCAATTTATCGTCTACGACAATATAAACGTGATCCAATACATAAGAATGAAACATTTCATGATTATGTAATACAAATTAAAATTAGCCTTGATGAACTGCTTAGAGATTCATATGAAGATGAAAAGCGTAAACTGGAAGTTACTTTTGGTAAGCTTTTTCGCTTTACTTTATCCATACATCTTTAACATAATAATTTTTCTTTAGGTTTGGTTGAAGTGGTTGCAGAACTTTTAATTGCTGATATTGATGTATTTGATCTAAATCCTGATTCATCAAAATATGAAGAAGCAAAAACAATTCGAAAACTAATTGCAAATCTTTTAACAAATCTTGTATTTGGAAATGCAAAATCAAAGCGAAAACTTTGTAATTATTCTGGTTTTATTCCAGAAGTTACAAGAATTATTGAAAAATCTCCTGGCCTTTCTGTTTTTTATGCAGCATTAATAAGAAATTTAAGTTGGCAAGCTGATAATTCAATGAAAATTTCATTATCTCGAATTGTTCCGGCTTTATCTTCTGCAGCAATAAAAGCACATTCAAATGGTGATTCAAAATGTTTATTAGCAACTTTATCAGCTTTATGGAATCTTGGATCACATTCAATGGAAAATAAAAAAGCAATGTGTGAAACGCATAATTTTTTATCTTTAATTATTTCATTGCTTGATTGTGCACCCGCACATACAACAATGGTTGAAAATGCAAGTGGTATCCTTAAATATGCTTGTGGTTAGTTTTTTGCTTATTGTTACAGTATCCAAATAATTTTTTATAGCATATATAATAACAAAACGTGATCTTTTACAACAACTTCATCATGCAAAACTTATTCGTCAGCTATTAAATCTTTTAAATTCTTCATCATTTACAATTGTAATTAATGCATTAAATTCTCTATGTCAACTTGCTCAAAATGATTCACAGACACAACAAAAGCTAATGAAAGCTCAACCTCGAGCACTTTTGGAAAAGCTTCGAAATTCTGTACATGATGAAGTTAGAAATACTGTAAAAGAGCTACTAAATCATTTAAATCAATCTACTGCTGTTGGATATTATTCAATGCCAAGAAATCCTCAACAACAAACAATGATGTATTATTCAACAACTTCTGAATCTGCATATTCTTCTGGTGGTTCAACGCTCCTTCCAATTCGAGGTGGATTTCCACAATATCCACCTGTTGTACATCCGGTTAATCCATTTGTACCATTTTCTCCACAACATTACCAACATCACCCTCAACCACAACAACAACAAAATACTTTACCAAAATCTATGAGAATTTTTAAACCTGAACAACGTGGTCCTCCTACTGTACATTTACAACAAGAAAATTCAAATTTTCTAAGAGATATTCAATTGGAAGCTGGAATGGATATTCCTGAAAGTTTGCTTGCAACACGAAGTGGATCTGTTCAATCTCTAACAGATGAAATTGGAACAGATAGTAGTTGGAGATCAACAGATAATACGGACGCACCAAATTCTGCAGATCTTTCCCCAGTTAGTGAATCAGAAATTCCCGATTCTCCAACAGAATTTGCAATGAAACAAGTTGCAATTTCTGCTCGAAAATACGGTAGCCGAAAAGAATCAAGTAATCGTGGAAGCTTTAACAATGAAGATGATGAAGAAGAAGATATTTATGGAATTAAAATGCATGAAAATGATAAAAGTCGTGATGAACTTTCTCAAGCAATTGTAAATGCTCTTCCACTTCCAAAACAATCAACTCCACATCTTTCACTTCAATCAACTCCAAGACTTCCAAAGCCAAACCATGCCATCCCACAGCAATTATTTACAGAAGAATTTAGTTTACCAAATGATGATGAAGAAATTGATTTTGATGATTCAATTAATGATGAACCAGTTCCACCGCCATCATCAATACCATCTTCAACAACTTCAACGGCAACATCAACAACAATTCCAATTCCAAAAAACGAGATGTCCTCGACGGTGACGAATATGAAGGATTTTATGGAGATTCCGCAGAAGCCACTGCAGCCGTCCCATCACCATCCCTTGCAAGTGAAGATGATGATAATAAATAATGAAAATCCAGAAGAAATGCCACCGTCGAGGGATAATGTCATCGATGAAATGAAAAGTTCATCACTTTTACAAAGCCCTTCAACACGTGAAAAACTTCGTGATGCTTCATCTCTTTTTAAACATAATAATGTAAATGATCATGAAGATGCTGACGAAGATGATGGAGAACTTTCAGAAGATAGCTTTTGTTGTTCATCTGAAGATATTGTTGCACTTGAAGATTTAACTGCCGTTCCAGATGATGTTGATCAAGCATTTCAAGCTGAAAAAGTTATTATTGATTGTGGAAGTTTATCAAAAGGATTGCGGTAATTTCATTTTTTTCTATTTAACCAATTTTAACCTTAAAAATATTTTTAGACAATCATCGAAACTTCCTCGTTCATCTACAGCTACAGTAACCTCAGCCGACAAAAGTACAAATGTCAAAATTGGTCTTTTATCTGCAGCAACAATTAAACGACTTTCAAAAAGTCGAAATCCACTTCCAATGATTCAATCCAAAACCTCTTCAAATAAAAGCAAATCTGCCCGTGTCTCACCATTCAATTATAAAGAACCCACATCTCTGCCACCTCCGCCATCAACAGATAAATCACAAAATTCATCAAAATCTCATAAACTTTTGGTTACAACTGTTTAAAAACTTTTGATTTTAAAAAAAACCATAGGATTCTTTAGTGAAAAAAATTGTTGTATTTTAAACGGGTATTTTCTCTTATCTACTTTTATCTTTTTCAATTTATACTTAATTTACTTTTTGCCACTTTTTTATACTTGAAAAAAATCCAAAGTTGTATCTTTCTTTTTTTAGCCTTTTAAAACAAATATTTAAATTATGCAAATTTCATTTTTGTTTTTCCGATATAGAATTTTTCGCATTTTCTGCATTTTTTTATTATTTTCTATTTTATGCCAAAAGTTCATTTGTGTTTTGTTTTGTAATAAAAGTGCTTATTTTTGAAACCGTTTAATTAATTTTTTGTTTTTTTTTTGTATTTTGAAGTTATTGACCAAAATGAAAAAATTTTAAGAAATTATAATATTTTAGTTTGACTGTATTTATCATCAAAAAACAATTCACAAAATTTTGTAAGTGCAAAAAAATTATAATAACAACGTTTTTTGGAATTATCCTATGTTTTATTATAATATTTCAGATATAAAAAAATGCGTTTTCTATTACAGCATGCCTTCTTTCTTTTGTGTTAAAAACTGTTTATAAAAAAATCAAACATGATGAACTGTTTTTAAATAGATTGTCTTTTTTTCTTCTTTTATGCTCAAAGTTGAAAAAAATGAGTTTTAAAAACAATGAGTAAAATTAGCACTGGATTGATTATACTTAACAATCTCTACTTTTTGCAAATCATCTTATCCCTATCACTGGGCCGTCAAAGTCGTATAATTTGATGTATGTATTTTTAGAGAATTCGAGATTTCTCTTTACGCAAGCATACAAATAAATGCAGTGATACTGTAATATAATAATATTTTGCACAAAAAGGGAAGCTTTTAATTCAGATTGTTAAATAACAATTGACTCGAAATTTTAGTTGAAATTTTAAAATGCCTGTTTTAATTTAATAGGGACCACGAAAAAAAGGCAATTTTTAAAAATACTTGGCTCAAAAGTTTTGTTACTTTCTACTTTATATCTTTTACTTCAGATTTATAGAATGATTTTTAAGATCATGGTAAAATTTCAAAAACAACCTTCTGATGCTTTGAGCAAAAAACACCCGCGTTTATTAAATTTTAAGGCTTTTTACTCTAGAAAACTATGAAAATAAATTTACTTCATCTGATTTGTTCATTATCATTATTTGATTCGGTTGGATTTTCAAGAGTTCTTTTTTCGTATTCTTAAAGAAAGATTTTTTTAATATCATAAAAAGTCAAATGCTACCGAGGCCGTATCCAGAAAAAAAATTCGAGGGGGCAAGCCTTTGGTCTTTTGCCGCTTGCGGCAAAAGATCAAAGGAATTCTCAAATTTCGGGGGGGGGGGCAAATGCGCCTTTTGCCCCCCCCCCCCTAAATACGGCGTTGAATGCTACTTAATGTTGGTTCCTTCAAAACTTAACTTTTTTGGAATGCTTTATAATAATTAATAAATTTTGACGTTTTTTAGTTTGATGGAACTGAGCCAAAAAATAGAAAAAATATGAGCAAGCGATCTAGTTGGATCTTCTACGGATGAAATGATTGATTTCCTTGATTTGAGTCTCATTGTGTGCCTTTTACTAATTTTTAATGTAAAAAAAATTCAAGAGAAATTATAAACACCGATATTTCTAGAAATAATAACGTCAGCAAATTTCATTTTTCTTGCTCATATGATTATGAAAATATGAATAATTTCTTTCGTACGTACGTAAGTTATATGCATCAGCCGGTTCTAATAAAGAGCGCAAAGAATAGAAATATTTAATATCTGATCTATTTATTTATGATTGATCAAAGGTTGAAAACTTGAAAAATTACTTTATTTCGACGACGACGATGGACGCAAGATATTTGGAATTTTATTCGTTTATATTGGATTCCCTGTCTTTTTTTTTTCTTTTATTTATCTTTTATTAAGTTTTTGCATTCTGATTCTTGGTGGTTTATTAATTAAATGTGAGAGAGAAAAAGGCAAGGAAAAGAACTTAAAACATGCAAAAAATGGTTTATCCCTTTTTTCCTTTTTGCATTGTGCATGTTTTTGTAATGAATCAATGCCAATCAAAAAAAGTGTTACTATAATCTTTGGTTTATTTTATACAAAAAAATCAAAAGTTAATGAATTTTGAATTAACTTTTTCATTATAAATTTAAATATCTAATTACAAATGCTTTATTACAATTGAGCCTAATGAATTAATTGATAATTTTTTATCAGATTTTGTTTGTAAATTTGGTGGCGAAATTGAACAAATTGTTGAAATTGATGGTCTTCGAGATTTGAGTAATTGTTGAGCCCATGGCCTTAAATCAACTCTTACAGTACAAATATATATAATTACAGCAATAATTCCAATTACGGCTGCCGATAAAAACATTATTCTCCAATCTTCTTCTCGATCATCTGATGCAATAATGGTTTTAAAAATTGGCAATGAAAATAGCACCAATGCATTTAAAAATGAGATCCATGTCATTACTTTTGCAGTATAAACTCCACATGAAAATGAAAGAGATTTATAATATCCGACACTGTTACATGCAGAACCAATAATTGCAAGAACATATAAAGTTAAAGCAAAATGAATATATCCTGAAGGGATAAATGCTAATCCAATGAATGAAAATGCCATTGTAAACTGCAATATAAAAGCAGTATTAATAAATGTCGTATGTGGAATTTTTAGGAGTTGTAACTTCGATTTTAAACCATATTTAAAAAGTTGATACTTACTTGTGAAATTCCCATAAACATTCGAACACTGTTTAAAGGTGAAATAATTTTAAGCCGATCTGATAAAGGTCCAATAATTGCTTTCAAAGCTAAATTTCCAATATATGGTACACAAACAGCAAAACCAGTTTTTGCAATATCAAGTCCAAGAACTTTGTTTAAATAAACTGGTGCAAAAAGTGTAAAAACATTGAAACAAACAAAATCTCCCAAACAAACAATTAAAGTTCCAATAATTGCTGGATCGGTTAAAGCTTCAAAATATGGAATTGATGGAAGTTCTCGATCATTTGGCATCATTGGTTCTGGGCCTTCAATGTATGATGCTTCAGATTCCGTTACAAATCTGTAAAAAATTTGAGTAAAGATATTGTAAAATAAAAATGAAGAAGACATACTTGTTATTTCTTGGATGATCAGTATAAACACAGAAAAAGATAAAGAAAACAATAATGGTTGAAGTACCTTGTAAAAAGTACATTCCTTGCCAGCCATATTCACTTGTACAAAATAAGCCAGCACTTGGGGCAGCTGTTAATGATGAAATCTATAAAATATTACTGTATAAATTTGAAAATGTTGATAAAAATGCTTACTTGATAAAACATTGTTAAAACAGTAAGAAATAAGCCTCGTGATTCCATTGGTGACCAATTTACTGATACATATCCAACTGATACAAAAGACATACCGTATCCGACTCCCTAAAAGTAATTTTTGTAAAGTGCCATAATTTTCGCTTTAAGAGTTTTGAAAAAGTATTTATTTAAAACACTTTCGTTTTGATTACGATATAAATGTTTTCTCAAAAAACTAACTTGTAAAAATCGAACACAAACAACTGCGGCAAAACTATATTTTGCGCAAATTGGTAACAAAATTGTTGCAATTCCCGAAATAAATCCATATAAAGTAAAAGTCATTCGGCCACCAATTTTATTTATGATTGCCATAATAAAGCAAACAGATGTAAGCATTCCAATTGCAACCACCGAATATAAAGTTGCCTTTTGTTCAGGTTTGAAAATTTCAACTAATTGTGTTTCAATAATTTCTGTTCCATTTATTATTGCAGAAATTTCTTGTGTTTCTTTCATACATAGCACAGTAAAATTAAATAATAATAAATTTGTATATGCATGTACGAGCGTTATTACAGTAACCGTTAAAATTAAATAACGGGTTTTGTCGTGAAAATATCCCATAATTTTGGAATTTGTCTTTCAATTAAAATAGAATAAATAAAAAATGAGGGGAATTTCCCGAATTGGGAAATTTGTCCAAAAAAAGAGTTGTCTAAAAAAACAAAAGATTAAAGATTTATTGTTTCAAAATATGCAAATTTATATCAACATCTTTCAAAAAAAAATCGCGGGTTCTTTCGTCATAATTATTATTCGGAGGGTACTTTCGAAGAAATCACGGGATTTCTCAAAAAAAGGATTAAGAAAGAAACAAAGAGAATGAAAAGAGAGATAATGGGTCAAAAGTGCATTGCAATCTTTGACATATCTCTTTTTATCTCTATCAAAATGGATATGCAAAAAATTTATGGAAGCAAATTTTTAAGAAAAAATTGAAGTTTAACCTATTCTTTTTTGGACACTAATGCCGATAAAAAAATGTGATAAAACTCATTTAAATAGTTTTTGATATTTAAATTTAAATAGTCAAGATTCTAAACGGGATTATCTCCGCCCAAATATATTTATGAAAAGATGAAAGTAAAACCACAAAAATAAAAGATTCCTTTTCAACCACTAATTAATTGGAGACTGGCTGATATGGGAGTACTCTAACAGAGAGAAATGAATCTTTGATTTATATATGTCTTCAGTTTTGAATTGGGGGGTGGATAAAATAAAAATGATAAACGCAAAAAATGAAGAGAGATGGATAAATTTTTTAAATTGCCGATGACGAAGAATTCATCGAACGATTACATTTTGATTTGGGGGATAAAAAGAGATATATTTATTTATCAATCAGCTGAATCTTTGAATCACGAGATATATAGGGGATATAAAATGGTAATGAATAATCACATTACAACAACAGCAGCATTAAACAACGTGACTTTTAGGGCTATCCTAAACCATATTTATTTACCTAAATTTGAAACAATAAATACCCGTTTTATGGGTGGAGTTTAAGAAAGATCAACAAAATCAAGCCACAAACATTTTCTTTCCTTTCTTCTTCCATCACCCTTATTAATTATTTCCTTTCAAAATTTATCAACTTCTTTTTATACATAAACCTATTTGAACGAATGGTGTAACATAATTACACTTTTTAGGTTATTACTGCTTTTTTGTCTGTCAAAGAAAAATTAGTACGAAAACAAAATAACCGACAAAAAAAATAAAGAGATGTGCAAAGTTCATTCAATTTTTAACTGACGCATTTTTGTTTAACAATTTCTAAACTAATTTTTTTCAATGAAGTTTAATTACCCTTTCATTATTATTGTTTGATTCGTACAACTTTCAATGATATACTTTTTTCATGCATCTTCTTTGTTTCCGATTTTTGCTTTTAAACTCCAAAGTATTTGCCGAATATTTATGATTTTATTTGCAAATAAAAAAATTCTTTAACGGTTAAGTGTTCGCTCATTTTTTCCACCAACCACTTCCTGACTGATTATTTTGAATGTGTCTTAATTAATTAAAACTTTAATTCAACGGTTTTTCTGTCTATGAATGCATGTGAGCGGGGGTGATCCTAATTTAGAAGGAAAATGTCCGGTTAAAATTAAACGAACATTTTTTTGGAAAACATCTATTTTTAATGTAAAATGCCTTAATTTGATATTTTTATCTTATTAGTTCTGTCTTTGTTTTTTTGGATCCATTTTTTTTTCTTAAAAAACATTTTTTATGTACATGTTTTGTGTTCCCATCTCCAATTTTTAATCAGTCATTTTATTAAGTCAAAGATTTCCGTCTCACATCCTTTTTAATATTTGATCTTTTTTAAATGAAAGAAAACAAACAATCAAAAAATTGATGACAAACAACTTTTTTTGGTAAAAAAATGTTTGAACACTGTCGTTGAAATATAATTACACAAATGGTTTAAATTGAACCAAAAATAAAAGAGTTTTTATTTGTTTGTTACATCAGAAGTAACGGTAAACTCTTAAGTTTTTTGAACCTGATCAGGTTTCTGCGATCATTATTGTAAAGTAAAACTATAAAAAAGTAAGCGACAAATTTAGTAAAGGTTCAACAGAACATGTCTAAATTTGGAAAAATTTTCTACAAAATGGAATCATTAAAAATGTTTCCAGATAGTTCCATGTCATTTTAGATTAATCATTTTAAGTTTAAACTTTAAAGACACAAAAATGCAAACCATTTTAAAATAGTTCAACTAATTAATTAAAAAACTAAAACCGTTTGTTTTTAGCCTAAAACTTTTATTATTCAAATCAAAAAAATTTATTCAAAACAGATAAATCCAGAACTTGTTTTTGTTTTTCCAAACCGTTTAATTTTTTAAACAATATTATTTCTCAAAAAAACCCAAAAACATTCTATTTTTGCATTTTTTAGTGATATAAAAAGGATCGCTTTCATCATTTTGACGCTCGTTTTTTGTTTCATCGCAAAAACGATTTATAGCTTTGACGCAAATCTTCGAAGAGAGAGAAACGTGGTAGAAAAAATGCGGGTAAAAGCTAATTTACTGGCTTTTAAACCAAAAAGAAAAAAATGAGTACATGTAAACTTTTTTCGACCACATTTCCAATATATTTCAACAAAAAAATTTATTTTAACAATTTTTTTGAAAAGCAACTAATTTTCTTTGAAAGATACGGTAATTTTTCGATTATATGCTGCATATTTTTTGAAAAAATCTATAAAATTGTTATTAAAAAAAGTAAAAACAAAAAATTGAAAAAGATATAAAACCAATTTACTTCCTTTTCATATTGGCTTTTCATCATTTGACACAAATAACCAAATTATCAAAAATCAAAAATGAATTATTGCTTTTGTCTCATATTTTTTTATTTGTAAATACTTCCTTTGTTTAACAATTTTATATTTTATTTGAATGTAAAATTTTAAAGTAATTAATTGATAGTTTATATAAATTTTCTATACAGTTAAAAAATATTAAAAATATATTTTTTATAAATTGGTTGCTCTTGATCTTGATAATTTGAATAAATCAATAGAGATATTTGTTAAAAATTAAGCAGAACATTTATTAAATATTTATTGTTGTTTTCCATCATCATTGATCGTCATCACTTAAAAAAAATTTTGCGTTTGCAAATAAAAATTTTAAATTGAATGGAAATGTCGAATGACAAGATGTCTCCTTTTAAACAAAAAACAAATGAAGATATAAACCATTCATTTGCCATCTTTTCAAAAAATGTTGCAAAAAAATAATAAACATTTTTGCTTTGGAAGAATAAATGTTTATATTTAAAAAAGGCAAAAACTTTTTGTCTATCTTGATTTATTGTGCGTTCAAATCAAAAAGAACAAAAATACTGCATTTCTTACTTTAAAAAAATTGGCCTAAAAAAGTGCGCAGAATTTTTTTACAAAATTTGCAGTTTTTTGTTAGAAAATTGGCGCACTTTCACCACACTCTTTTCAAACATCTTCATTCATCTTTAAAGGGCAAACAACAACGGAGAAAATAGGCGCCAATTCGGTTTTTTTCTTACTTTTCGTATTTTTTTATATTTTTGCTTTCGATCGGTCGACTAAAACTTTGTGGAAAATAAAAAATGGAATTTCACGACATTTTTTTCTTTGTTTTGAATATTTTAATATTGTTGTTTAACATTTTTAAGCACATCTTATGTTTATAAAATAACCAGGGAAATCTGCAACAGAGGTTCACATCACATTACGGTGTGATACGAGAAGTATTGGCAGTATTTAAAAAATTGTTGGATCTGATACACATATTACAATTTATGAAAGTTTAAAATATTGTCAGAATTAATATTTTTCCAAGATTGCAATAAAATTTTTGTTAAAATCTAATATATTTAAAATACTACAGCTTCTTTACTTTTTCGATAAAAATTAAAATATTCATTCCCTTTTTTTAAGGTCGACATCGCATGTATTGATACCTCATTACTTGTAATCATTTGTTTTCCCATTAATATACTGTAATTTTCATTAAGGTTTGTTTTCATCATTTAATCCAAATATTTCAGTTTGATTCTTTTCTTGTAATTTTTGTGTATAAAAATGCTAATTTTTACGGACAATGAAAAAAATACACGTACCATTTTTACTTTAATTTTTAAAAAATTGTTGCATTATTAAAATGGCTAATGTCATGAAATATATCTTTATTTTGCCGGTAAATAATGCAGTCAGCAATTTCTTTTGTCCCCGGTGTATTTTATATATATGTAAAAAAAGTGTCAGCCGCTGCACATAAACCTTTGTAAAAAGAGAGAACAAAACAACAACAGCAATGGGGAACGGAGGCGCCCCTCTTTTTTTTCCGTCTTCCTTTCTCCATTATATGTGATATGAGAAAAAAAAGAGACTCTTTCGGAGGCAGCAACCAACATACGCCTCCATTCTTTCCCCCTTTTTTTAATCAATAGTTTATTTTTTTTTGCTGGCTTTTTTCTTGTCAATTTTTTTACTCATATTTTTTCTTTCTCGTTTATTAATAAAAAAAGAAACTGGTAAAAAAATTATTTTAATTTAAAACTCTTACACATATCTCTGCTTTTGTTTTAAAAACCGGGTTAATCTTTTTATGTTAATTTAAAAAATGGTTAAAGGTAAAAAAAATTTGTTAAACTAATTCTAAATTATTTATTCTTGCATTTTTTTAGTTTTGGCAAGTCATCGAACATTTTTTGTTAATGATGAATGTATTATGTGTAATCGAAAAATTTCTGGAAAAAAATCATCAAATCTTCGACGACATTTGGAAAGATTTCATCCAATTGAATTAGCAGAATTTGATTCAAAAAATCCACCAATTCGAATTCGACGAACTGAAGAAGATGTTGTTGCCGAAAAAAACCAAACTTCAAAACTTTGTAATGAATTAATTGAATTTTTTATTTCTACCGGAATTTCGTTGGATCATTTAAATAATAAACATTTACGGGTATGTTTTTCTTTTCTTATACAAATAATGGCTTTAAAAAATTAAGTCAATATACTCTTATAAAGCATCAAATATTTTTAGGAACTATTAAATGCCATTCCAAATTTTACAATTCCTTCTTTACAAGATGTTCAAATTCAAATGGCGCTAAAACTTCTTCAACCTTCAAATGAAAGCTATCAAGAAAAATCAATAAATGTTCAAAAACCAGAGCAAGAAAAATCATCTCAAAAATGATATCATATTTTATTTGTAATATTTTTTAAAAGACATGAAAAAACACCTGTGAGAAATAAAAAAATTTTATGCAAAAAAATTTGAGCAAAAAAAGAATTTGTTTTTTTCACATAAAATTATAAACGTTTTTTTTAAAATGAATAATATGTATTTTTCGAGAAAGGTTCAAAGAAAAAAATTTTCAAATATTTAATTACAGCAATTTTTTGAAAATCTTATTCTTGACACCTAATAAAAATGGGGGTAATCCCAAAAAGCTCATATTTAAAATATACAATAATTAATGTAACCCATATTCAGCTTCATCAAATTCTCCTTCATCCATTGAACGATGATATATTGGAATAACCAAAAGTAGGACCGTTGTAATTACAACAGTTAAAACAAGAAAAATCCAAAATAAAAATCTATCAATTACTTGTGCGACTTGCCTCCATTCATGTGCAATCTTTTGTGAAAAATCATCAACTTCTTGTCGCTTTATTAACATCTAAAAAGGGTGATAATGTAATATGAAAAAAAAACAACAAAAAAATATACCTCTAAAGTTTTTAATAGCTTTGAATGTAAATCATTCAACTTTTTTGCCTTTTTTCTTAAAACGCTTTCACCATTTTCTATGCTAATTAATTCTGTTTCCTAAAAAACAAACTTTAAAATTAATTTTAAATTACTTTAGAGAAAACAAACTTGAAATAAATCTTTGTTTGTTTCAATCATATTATTTCCAAGTACAATATCTTCAACTTGCATTCTTGTAGACATTCGCCTCAAAATTCCATTTGATGAAACAGAATTTGGTAGGGCTCCATTTGTACTGCTATACTGATTATAATTTAATTCAATTCCAAGAAAAGCTCGAAGCTTTTCAAGTACAACCCTTCGAAGCCATCTCGGAACTGGACGATTAAATGGACCACGATGATGAAAATTTAGAACAACGACGGTCATTACAACTGATATTGAACTCATACCTAAAAAAATTTTTATGCGTTTTAAAATTAATCAATATTTTGGAATATAACAAAAATCGAAATTTAATTTATAATTTTGACTTTTGAAATTTCGATATATCATCAAAGATAAAAAAGTTTTTCATACCCATAACAACAGTAAGATAAATTTCAATTAGCGGCACAGAATCGGATGTTTCTGGCATCTTTTCTGCAATTGCTAACACAAAAACAGAAAATGCCAACAAAACTGTAATTCCAAGTGAAATTTTTTCTCCAGAATCTGGTGGAAGTAAAAATACAAGCAGGGTTAAAACAGACATCATAAGGCATGGAAATATTATATTATACATATAATATAAAGTCTTTCGACGAATATGAATGTAAAATGTTACATCTGGATATGGCTAAAAAATATTTTTTAGGATTTTTTAAATCCATATTTAAGGTGGTGTGAGATATGAAAACATGCCTCTGGACAACATGTATATTTAACAACTCGACGCTTTTGATGTACCCTTATTAAATCAAATTCCCCGCTGACAACGTAATTTGTTAAATCAACATTATCACTTCGATTTGTAATATCTACTTGAAAACCTATAATTCAAGTTTGATTATTATTATTAAGTAAAAAATAAATTTGGCACTTGCCATGATAAGTCCATGACCCAAATTTTAAAGAACATCTAAAAACAGGGCAGTTTTTAAAAGTAATTTATTTAATAAAAAAAACCTTTGAGAATCAAAAGGAAAATATGTAACACTAATTTTGCAAGTAGATCGAAGTTGTGTTGGTGGTGGCCAAAATACTGTTCCATCATAGAACACCATTGCTCGGGATCTCATATATCCGGCAGTATAATCATCAGCATTACTAAAATTGAAACAAAAGTTTTTTTATAAAAAATGTTTTAAAAATATTAATAACGAAAAAATAAAAGGCAATATATTTTTGGCTTTTTACCAAATTGAAACATACTTGTATAAAACAATATCCGGCAACCATAATAAATCACATGGAATTCTCAAAGATTGAATTCCATTAAACTGTGCTGGATCCCATCTTAAAAGTTCATCCTTCCATTCCTGATCCAACCAAACATTTATCGTTAAAACTTGATTTTTTTCATCCTTAAATTTTTACTCGTTTAAAGATAACTAAAAATGATACAAATTACCATATCAAAAATATTTGTTAATGTCATTCCAAGTTTAACCGTAATTGTATGGGATGCATTTCGAACCGGTCGAACAGCTCGTTCATATTGCCGTAAAAGATGATATAAAAGTTTTTGTTCATCAGTTTGTTTAGAATTTCCAGAAGTTCCATGAAAATTTGTTGCAAATTTATATGAATTTGATGGTTGTTCTTCTGTCGAAGATCGGCCCGCAGAAATATCATCATAATATCCTGCAGAATTTGTTCCAGATCGATGTTTGGTTATTTGTTGTTTTGCTTTTGGAAGGGTGGTTTTTACTGCGGCATTCGTCGTTTGATGATCCAAAAATAAAATATAAAGCAAAAGCTTTAATAACGGAACCATAACCATTTGGAAAGGAAATATAATATATTTTTAACGAAATTTTTCATACATATTTTTTTGAAAAATATTTTTTTTTATAAAAAAAGTTGTTCCAGAAAATCCTGCAAAAAAAAAAGAATAAAAAGATTGTAAAACTCGATAATGGCATTGTTGCTGCTTTTCTTTTGCACGAGAAGAAGTAGTAGGAGAAGATAAAGTCAATTATGCAAATATTTATAGGACCCCCTTTCAACTTTTTTGAGGCAATAAAAAACGGAGAATGGAAACTTTGAAAAAAAAGATGTTACGTCAAAAAATTGAAATAATAATGTCCATCAAAAAGTCATTCGAAAAATAAAAAGTGCAAAAGCAGATGTTTTAAATATGATTTCATGAAATGGCATAAAAATTAGTTTTTAAAAAACATTCAATAAAAATAAGAAAATTCTTATACCTTATAAAAATTAGTGAAAGTTGTAAACCTGAAATATGAGAAAAAATATATTTTAAGGTTTATAACTTTTTTGAGTTAACACTTCAATGATTATGATAACAAAGAGAAAAATCGAAAGAAAAAGGGGTTCCGGATACGTGTGCCTTTTGAAGAAAATTCGGAAGTGGAAAACATATGACAAAAAGAGGAAGCAGATTCTTTGGAAGAATTTTTTAGCAGAAAAATATAATATGTAGTCAAATATTTATGGGGAAAAACTGGGGTAACAAGTTTATTCAAAGATTTTAGTCGTTTTAAAAATCAGGGATCAGGGAATTTTGATTTGAGGTTTATGAATTTCAAAATCATATGCATGTTTTCAAACGAAATATAGAAATGAAAATACTAATAAAAAAATAAAAAAAATAAAGTTAAAAGAAACTTTAGAAATTTTAATAGATTTTTAACCGAAAATAACGCAAAATATTACTCAAAAGTATCAAAAAGGAACTTGTTTTAACTTACAAAAAATGTATAAAATTCTATAATAAATAGATTACTCTTAAAAATAAAAAGAATAAAATGTTGTTGTTAAAGTCAAATTTTTTTGCGTATCGTAAAAACAGAAAACATTCTTAAAAAACTTTTTCTTTTCAACTCTTTCTTCTTTTTGTTGCTGACACATCTTCAAATAAACTTTAACGAAATTGAATGACCGTATTTCCTTTTTTTAGCAAAAATAGAAAGAAGAAAGAAAAAACGTCAGTGCCAAAAAAACAAAGACAGTTTTAAAAAATGCCGTCGCCTTTCGGTTTTTTTAAATACCCCCCATTTTTATACAACAAAAAAAAGTGCCAAGCAAAGTTTTAAAAAAAAATAATTTAAATAAAAACAGCATTTAAAAAACTTACAAAATTTCTAACAAGCAAAAAACTGTGTCCAAAAAAATAAGTCAAAAAAATGTAATAAACTATTTCATATAAAAAAATGAAGGGGAACAACAAAAGGCAAAAAAAAGGATTTCAAGTAAAAGGGATAAAAGTTAAATTTTTTTCTTTTATTTTATTCACGCTTCTTTCAAAAACTTCAAAAAAAAAGAAAAGGAGTTAAATTTAAGAAAAACAAAAATTCCTTTGTAAAAAAAACTCAATTTTATGTAAAAATCAAAAAAATGAGGAAAATAGCAAAAATTGACTTTTGAAGAAAAAAGAAGAAGAAACGAAACATAAATTGCTTTCAGAAAAAAAGAAAGTTTAGTTTAGTTTTTTAACAAAACAAAATATTTATAAAAGACAAAAAATGACAGACGTCTTTGTCGCCTTCTAAAACACTGAAAAATTTCGAAGTTCGAACACCCATGGATTTTTGTCCAAAAAACACACAAGCCCTAAAAAGATATCAAAAACAGAACGTCAGAAATAGAGCGGAAGAATGAATTTTTTTATGAAAACAATGTAAATTTTTTTTTGGGTGTAAATTCTCGAGGGAACAATCCACAGATATATTCCATTGCGGCAAAAAGAAAAAAGAGGATGTGCAAAAAAGGAGGAGAAAATGACTGAAATGAATGAAAAAATAAAAAAAGTTTAAAAAAATCAGATGTCTGTTGGCGAATGAAAAGACTTGATGGATTCTAATCCCCAAAAATCGACAAAAGTTTAATTGCAGATTTTTGTTAATTAAAATTTTATTAATGTAAGTTCCTTCATTTTTTCCAAACATCATAAACAATATAAATATTAAAGAATTAATTTTAATAATTAAATGGGAGATATACTTTAGGTTCAATTAGATGACGGTTTTAAAATTATAATAAATTATTTTGCCTGCAATATTCATCTTTTGAATAATGGCTTACGATTTTCTCGGTACAAATTGCCTATTTCTAAAAAGCTACAAAAAAGCTAAAAAGTAAATTATTCTTTAAGTTAAAAGAATAAATTACTGGTTAAATTTCCTATTTCATTAAACATCTTTCCCTCAAAATTTCCGTTGGTTTTTCCTTATTTTTATACATTTTAAAATAGACTATGTTATTAATAATTATGACTTAAATATGAATAGTAAACCGAATTTATTACTTTCAAAATTAACGGTATTTTACCAGCTTATTTAGCTTAAGAGAGTTTTTTTTAAACAACATCTAAAAGAACAAGCAAAAGAATCTTACTTATAAAGAAGATTCGAAAAAAACTTTTTTACTCAAAATATTTTTTTAAATTGTTTGCTTCAATGAATTCTGAAAAACAAAAAAAGAAGAAGGTTGTAGAAAAAAAAGATAGGGATTTGATTTGTTTCAGTTCAGCGACCATGCAAAACAGCAGACAAAAAGCTTTTTTTTCGTCTTTTGAAGGTAGTAAATTTCCTTTTTGGAATAATAAATTTTCGCCGAAATTCCTTAGAGAAAAGAAGGTATTTTTGAGGAAAAAACAAGGATTTTAACATTAATATAAAAAATATTACAGTAGTATTACTGTAACAGATATCTTTTATCACGAAAATTAATAGTGTATCCCAATATTTAAAATAAAAAATGTTTAAAAACTCGAAACATGTTTAAAAACAAGGGAGGAAGTATTCTTTTGTCAAAAGCATAGACGAAATAAAAATCGAAAGAAGCAAAAACAGAAGACATGAAAAAAAAGAGATGGGTTGAAAGTGCGAAAAAAAGAAAGAATGTCAGTCAAAGCTTTTTTTTAATAAATAAGAACTTAATTGAGTTATCACTTTCTCTTAGTTATCTAAAAACCAAAAACATCTTTAGAAATAAATCTGCAAAATTTATTAATCAATTGTTTCGAATGTTCAAAAAATTTCAAAAAAAACATACTGCATTTTTATAAACAATTTATTAAAAAAATAAACGTAATTTATTAATTTAAAAAAATCAGTTATTGAAAAACCCGTCCAATATTTACATAGCAAAAAATCCCAATCAAAAAAAAACAAAGTTAAATTCGTTTTCTAAAAAATTTCATAACAAGTACACACATTAAAAATACCCAAATCACTAATACTACTGTAAGAATCATCATACAATCAACACATGATCGTCGTGCATATTGTTCCAATCTTTGACTTTCACGGGTGAGATCATCACGATTTTGTTCAGATAATTGTTGCATTTTTGTTAAAACCTAAAAAACAAAATATTTAAATTCAGAAATGCAAATTTAATTATCCGACAAAAAAAATTTTTTGAAAAATCTTTCCTCATATGCTAAGACAAATGATACATTACCAAATACTCATAAACATACTGATCTATGATTTTGTATTTTTTAAATATCAATTTTTATGTGTTTTTATAAAATATATTTACTTACCGTATTATCTTCTTTAATTACAGAACCAGCAACTTGAACATTTTGTTTTAAAGCACCTGCCAAACGTAGCAATTCTTCTGAAAGTTCAGCTTGTTGATCCTCTTGAGATGTAATAAAATCTCCTTCTTGCATATTTTCAACCGCTTTTTCATTCAACTTTGAACCAGCCATTAATTGTCGACGTATATCAGCTTTATAAACCTAGGAAAGGAGTACAGTAAAAAGAATAAGAACTTTTACAAAAAGTATTACCGCTTCATTTTGTACTTTAATAATTGCACTTGAAACTTTTTCTTCATTTTCATCATAAATTTCTTCATCGATGGATTCAGTGTGATTTCGGCGTTTACGAAGTGTTGGTTGATTTGTTGAAAAAGTTTTTGGTAAACTTGTCAATGCTGCCAGCTTTTCTTCCGTTGTTCGCTTCTTTTCAATATCAATCATAACTTTAAGATTTTGAAGTTCACGACCATATTGCATTAAAATTTCAGAATCAAGTTGTCTGTAACATGTGTATTACCGTAATCATCAAATTATATAAGTGAATGCTTACTTATCATCTTGAAGTTTAACAAATAAAACTTCCAAAACTTCAAGACTACTTTGAAGTCGAAATTTATTTTCAGAAAGTGCATCACGGCTTAGCTTTTTACATCGATGAAGTAAACGTTGAAAGTTTAGTTCTTCAGATGGTACTTGCATTATTATCCTGAATGTTGATATAAAAATGGGCTATTACACTACTAAATCTCGAACCATGCAAACCAAAAATGATTTTGCGAACTAAAAATTTTTCTGATGCCATTGAGTGATCGCGTAAAAAACTTGTGGCTTAATTGTGTTTTAGCATTCAATGGATTCAGGTTATCGCATAGTTTTCGGTTACTTACTCATTATTAGAATAAAAATCTGATTGATTTGAATTCAATAATCGTCGTGAAGCTTTAAATTGTGAAACTTCCGGCTCAGATACTTTATCATTTTGCTGTCTTTGAAACTCAAATGGATTCTAAAAATATAAAAATAAAACAAATAACTTTTTTTATTTTTTGTTTCACTTGTGAAACGAATGTTGAAGCACAATTAATTTGATTCTGTTTTTGAATTAACCAAGCTTTTTGAATACTTTTCTTAAGAAAATCAGATGAAGCTTCATTTGAATTTTTATAAGCAGAAATATGAAGGGAAAGGATGCTATTATTTGTGGCATTTGAAAAGTCGTTCTTCTTCCAACATTTTTCATTTTCATCATTAAGAGATAAAATGTTTGAGTATTTGGAGCACAAATCTGTCGGGGATGACTTTTTCCATGCTGGTGATTTTTCTTTTTTTTCATAGCTTACAGATAATGTAAAATCTGATATTTTATTTTTTATTGTTGCTGCAGTCCTTTGATACGGTAGTTCATGCCGAATGAATTGACAAAATAAAAGATATATTTAAAAACTACTCTTTTTACATTTTAAAACGGTTTTCATTTTCGTTTTTCATTATCCTGCGACTGCAACAATATTTGTTACCAATTTTTATATCATTATACGATTTGCTATTAGATTGAATTGGAAATATAGTTGAACCTTTTAGATTTTGATTTAAATTTAGATCAAAATATTGAGCACCAGTATCAGTATGACAATAATTAAAAGATTTATGTTTGTCGTTGAACGACAACAAAAGATTATCTTTTGTGGTCATCTGAAGCACAGTTTTACAATTAATTATCGAATAAACTGCAAATATAAAAAATAATGAAACAGTTAAGTCTATTAAGAAAGTAAATGCCTTAAAGGATTAAAACTAAAAGAAAGCAGCATGAAAAATTTGTAACAAACTCATTTCAGCTTTGCGCTCACTGTCGCTAGTGTCTTTTGAAAATATTCTTTGCAACAAAAATACAAAATAAAAATGATGCAACATTTTCGACGTATTAAAAATATAAAAACACTATTGGTTCGCAAAATCATTTTTGGTTCGCAAGGTTTGAGATTTAGTAGTAGCCATAAATATTTTGGACAACAAAGAAAAAGGAAAATATTGGTCATAACCTGTTATTGCAAAATATCTCACAAAAGTTTTATCACCGTCGAAAGTTTATTAAATATAAAACAGTAAAATTTTTTAAGATCAAATAAATAAAACAATTACAAATCATCAGATTTACCGTATTAAAATATCAATTAAGATGTAGATGTTCCAGTTGCTGCAGCAGCTTCAGCTTCACGTTCACGATCTTCATGTTCTTTAATAAGACGTCCAATTTCATCGGTAGTAAGTTCTTCAATGACAGTTTTATTATCACGACGTGTAAGAATTGCCATTTCGACTACAAAATACAAATATATGAAAAAAAATGATGTGAAACAAAATTAAGCAGACCTTTGTCAGAAGAAAGTTTAACATCAAGAGTCTTTGATAGAACTTTCATTGCAAGCTTTTTAGCTTCAACTAAATTAGGGCTTTTGTATTCTTGTTTGAAAAGTGAAACAGCAGCTTGATGATTGTTTCCAATGCAGGTTGCTTTCCAGCCAGTATAATTACCAGATGGATCAGATTGATATAATTGAAAACCATAATGTTGATCCCATCCAATGTAAAGTAATGAGACACCAAAGGGACGTTTTCCTTAAAAGTAATCATGTATTAAAAAGAAATAATGATAGTCTTTTACCTCCAACTTGAGTATATCGTTGCTTTTCATTACAAAGAGATTGAACAAGTTGTTCACATGGCATTGGTTCACCATGATGGAATTTATAATTGGCAGCAGACTGACGAAGGCGATTAATTAAAATATTTGCATCAGCAGTAATACCAGCAACTGTACATGCCATATTATCAGAAATGCGATATATTTTTTCTGCAAGAACCTACAACAAAAACTTTAAGTCATCGTTTTTTCAGTTTAACAAAAAAACTTACATCTTCATCTAATAATTTGTGAACATTACGATTTTCAGCAGCAATTAAAATTCCATCTGAAGCTAAAATTCCAAGGCAAGTCCCAGCATGACTGATTGCTTCCATAGCATATTCGACCTGATATAAACGGCCTTCAGGTGAAAAAATTGTTGTACGACTGTCATAACGGCGTGCCATCTTTGATTATTGTTCCTGAAAAATAAAAAGGAATATAAATAAAATAGTTACACCTTTTAAAATTATCATCCTTTCAAAGTTGAACATTCAAAAGCAAATCATCATTTTTTCCAACTTTTTTTAAAATTCAGATGGAAAAGTCTTTAAACGAAAATATGTATGTTAAAAATAACCCGCAATTTTCAAAGATGTTTTGGAGCAAATTCTGAAGCAAAGAATTGCACGAATTTTTTGATTTTTTTGAAAAAATATTTTTTACTGATAATAACAGGCTTTTCGGATTTATTACTTATTCGTTATATCCATTTTTACAACTTTAAAAATAGTTAATTAATAATGCTTCAAGCTAAAACTTTTAACACAAACTTTTTGATTTGTTATTTGTGCGATCGTGCTTTGTTTTTTTGTGGCAGCCGACACTGTTTTATAATGTTTTAACAAAACTAAATTTAAATTTTTTTTCAGTAAAAACCAAACAATGCGTTTAGCACTTAAATTACTTCGTCCAGCTGCAAATCAAAATATCAAATCACCAAAATTATGGCAAGATCCTGTACTTGGATATTTTGAAACTCATGGTAAAACTGAATTTTTACCTGGTGAACAATATAATTTAACTGATGAAGAAAAGAAAGCTGTTCTATGGCGATATCGTGTTAAAGAAATCCTTAAGAAAGAATATTTACGACGAGAATATGATCCACATACGTTTAAATATAAAGTTGGTTTACATTTTTTAAATTTTTACATAAATTTTATTTAATACATTTATAGGAAGGTATTGTAATTGATCCAGCAATGTTTCGTTGGTATTCTGCAGATATGACACAATCAGAATATTTCCGTATCACTCCACGTTCTGTATTTTTGTATGCTGGTCTGGTCTTTGCTGCTTTCTGGCTTTACGTACGTATTGTTTTTACATCTGTCGACAAAGAAGCTGAAGATTCACTTGATGGTAAATTACTTTGGTGGGATCGTCAAGATGGTCGTATGATTTTCATTGCTGGTAATGGTATTATGGCACCAACATTTGGTTTTGATCATTAGGCTAGTTATTAATCAGATTTTGTATAGAAAAAATAAATCGAATTGTTTTTATATTAATTGTACTACAACCATAAACTTTTTTTACACTACAGTATACCCTTTGTCTCAAAAAATCTTTAACTAGAACATTGCATGAGAAATTTTATTAAAAAATACAAAAGTTCTGAAATTAAAGCAACGATACCAGAATACAAAAAATAATAAAAATAAATTCGATTTTGTGCAATATCTACAGGTGTCACTCTTCTTGTTGCTAATGGCATTCTAAAATAAAATAATTAAAAGATTATTTAATTTATAATATTACTCACTTTTAAATATAGTAATTAAATACACAAAATATACAGTAAATTTATTTCTGCAAAAATAAAATAGAGTTTAACAAATTTTAAATCCCCCGCATTATTTTTTATACTGTATTTTCGTGGTGAAATTGCATTCATTGATTTTATTCTTGTGCAAAAAAACATTAAACGTTTTTTTCATGGGGATATTTCTCTTTTTAATTTAGAGTCTTTTCTGCTTCTTCTATTTTTCTTTCGGTTTTTTGATCTAAAAACAAATCTATTGTAAATAATGGATACTATGCAACAACAACAACCCTCTTCTGGTTTCTCTGTTTACGGTAATTTTATTTTTATAACATGATTTTTGTTGCATTTGAATGCAACAATCACACTTTTTTTTAACTCTTTGTTGGGATGATATGCAGAATCATCCCTGCACGCATATCTTTTTGATTAAGTGCTTATGTACTTTATCAATAAGATACTAATTTGCCTCTTTTTTTGTTTAATTAGAAAATGGTGTGACCATGCTGAAAGTGATGAGTGTGGCAAAAGCCTGATGCTGGTCCATCTAAAAATATAAAAAGGTGAGTCCAAAATGCATTTACGATTCGGTTTTTATTGTCTTGGAATGTTTTTTGAACTCGTAGTTCTGCGTCATCATTGACATATAAGATCTTTTTTCGGTAAAAAAATTGTTCTCTTTAGATTCTTTTCGATTGGCTACCACGGGAAATGCTTTTTTAGAAAATTTTGGGCATACAAAAGTTGCATTTTTTAGTGATGAAGAGTTGTTATTTTTAGGCTACATTTCTTTTATTTATTGTAATTTTTTTTAGTTGGAAATTTACCATATTCAGCTCAAAGTGATGATATTGGTCAACTTATGTCAAGCGTTGGTCAAGTAACTAATGTTCGCCTTGTCTATGATCGTCAAACCAATCGTCCAAAAGGTTTCGCATTCTGCGAATTTGCTGATCAAAATGGTGCTCAAAATGCTGTTAATCAATTGAATGGTACTGACTTCAATGGTCGTGTTCTCCGTGTTAACTGGGCTAATAAGTAAATATTAAGAATAGCTTTATAAGGTTTTCATTCCTCTTTTTTAATGAATGTATTGTATCCCTTTTACGCTTTTTTGTTGTTACTTTTGTTTTGCATTTGTGAAAGTTTTACCGTTTGAAATATTTATTGGATTGTCTTATAAATGTTGAAATGTTATTATACAAAATTTGACTTATCTTTGCATTATGTGATTTTTAGCAAGGATGAAAAATAACAGTTTGTAGAAAAAAATGAGCCAAAAGCTTATGGAAGGTGTATTAAAAAGCTTGAAGGAGACATTGATAAAATCTGCAGTTCAATCGTTAAAACCAAAGGAAGCAAAAGAATGTTCGAACAGGATATCGGCACTTTTTGATCACAATATGACTGGTGGAAAATATCAAAGAAGTCGTTTGGCTTTAAACACATTTATTGCTTTAAGTCCAAAAACAAGTGAAGATGAAATTTTTAAAGCTGCAAAAGTTGCTGGAACAATGGAAATGGTATTTGCTTTTACAACTTTGCTGAGGTTGTTGTTGTAGTATACATTTTAGGTTCAAACATATTTTTTAATCTTAGATGATATAATGGATCAATCAAAAACTCGTCGAGGCCGCCCATGTTGGTATACCTTACCAGAAATTGGACTTCAAGCAATTAATGATGGATTTATAATTGATTGTGGAATTGATAAAGTTATTCGAGATACAATCCCTGATCATCCACATAAAGAAACAATTCTTTCAACAATTGCTGATGTAAGTTTCTTTTTCTCTAAAAATTTATTGAATGTAAAACCTATTAGGCAAAATTTAAAACTGTTATTGGACAATTTTTGGATGGTGCTTCAACAAAAATAGAACACAGTGAATGGGGTCGATATGCACAAATTGTTGAACATAAAACAAGTCATTATTCATTTTATTGTCCCCTAGCTGTTGGATTTCAATTAGCCGATGTATTACATTATTCAAATGCCTATCAAAAGATTGCATATGATATGGGATATATGTTTCAAGCTCAGGTTTGCTTTTTATTTTATGCGTTAATGATTATCAATTCACATTTTTAGGATGACTTTTTGGATGTTTTTGGTGATGAAAAGATCACGGGTAAAAGTAGTGCAGATATTGCAAATGGAAAATGTACATGGTTATCTTGTCGTACTGTAGAAAAATTATCAAATGATACAAAACAATTTAATATATTAAAAGTAAGCATATTTTTTACATTTTAACAGAATATAACTTTATTTTTTCAGGAAAACTTTGGAAAAGCACATGCAGAAAATGTTTCAGTTGTACGTGAGCTAATGCATGATTCAGAAATTGACAAAGACTTTTTAAATTTTCAAGATCTTGCTGTCAATAAACTTCATAAAAGTATAGAAGAATTTAAAAAGAAAGAAGTCAGACAATTATTGCATACACTTGTTCAATCACTTTCTGGACGAAAAACTTAAATGAATGAAAAATTTTTGGTTTTAATAGTTGTCGTACTTTAGCTTTAAATGTTGCAAAAATAATGCCGACTTTGTTTTGTTGCTATTTTTAAAATAAATAATAAATTATATACTTTTATTTGCGTTAAAATTTTTTTTGCCATTGCAAAACACAATACAACGAAAAAATGTAAACATTTTTTTGATATAAAACGCACAGGAACATTGTGTATATGGTATACGTCACAAAATTAATAAAAAGGTTATTTACACCTGTATACAGGACATTATAATGCTAATAATATCAATAGGGCTGTCAAATAGAGATCTCCCACTTTTTTTTTAAATTTTATTCTGGTGAAAGCTACGTTTTTTATTTTTGCAATCTCTCTCTCTCCACCCATTGCAAGAAAAAAAAAACAAACATAAAAATGTCTGTCAGATTTTTTACTGCATTTGCTCTTGATTTTTTCCTCCAAAGTTTTTTAAATATTTTATAAATCTTTACCAAAAAAAAAGCCAAACTCCAACTTTCAACACGAGAAATTTATTTAATTTCTATTTTAAAAATGTTACAACAAAAAAGTATTTATTTATGATTGTTATACATATTTACGGGCTCATTTGGTGTTTACTTAAGGGGTTTTTGGCCCAGGGGGTTCTACCGGTGTAAATTTGGTACCAAACGGTTTCAAATAGTCCTCTAATCAATCCCTGAAATGTGCGTCGAAAAAAATTTTTTTCGAAATTTCGATTTTTTTTGACAGGGGTCCAAGGCAAAAAAAATTGCCTTGGCCCCCCTGTCAAAAATTTTTTTTTATTTTCAAATCATAAAAATATGTCTAAAACCTTCTAAAATAACTATAATAGTCGTTTAAAGTGATCAAAAAGATCAATTATTAGAGTTATAGCATCTAAATGATGTTGGGGATATTCATGAAAAATGATTTGCCTGGAAAAAAATTTTTTTCTGCTTTGGTTGCGACTTTTTTGTGAATGACTATGACTAACCCAAGTATGGAGAATTTTTTAATGAAATTCTCAGATTTTTGAAACTAATTTTAAGCATTGTTTTTGATGTTGGGTGTACTGTAGCATACGATATTTAGAAAAATGAATAGAAGTCAAGAAGTGATGAAGCTATATGATTCCTTTTGGTATTAATATTTTCGTATAGTGAATGCAAAACGTCCCATGGACTCTTTTTTATATTTCGACGCAAACTTTTAATTTTTTTTCCTGAGCTAAAAATTTGACGATTTTATACCTCAACATCAAAAAAATTATAGAACTTGAGATGCAGTGGTACCCAACTAATTCCAATGCTTTTTTTTCTTCTCTAACATCATGATGAAGAAACGTATGAACTTTTTTTAGTTGATCATAAGGTTCATCTCCGATTTTCGTCGATTCAAAATTATAATTATGCAAAATTTTGAAAAAAATGGTCAATTTACAATCCGTAGGAACTCCTTATTAAAGCTACCCTGGACTTTTCGGATAATTTTAAGCGGTAAAGGAAATATATGTGAACAATAATTTCGGGGGTCAGAGACATATTTTTCAGGTAATACTAGAATGGCACCGTAAAAAGTGCCAAAAAACAGGGTTTTTTGACAATTTTGGCCATTTTGGTTTTTTTAACGGCACATTTCCAAAATAACCCAGATATCGCCAAAAACATTTTTTTTGGTGTTTCTGGACCAATTGGCATCGTTTAAGACCAAAACGGCCTAACTATACGTTTTTCATCCAAAAATGAGTCCGTGTATTCTTAATTTATTAATTTGCCGATTGTTTTTTAAAAAGAGTGCTTGTCACATTTAATAAGCTTCAACATTTTTGCGACTAAATTGTTTCTCGTGTTAAATATCGGAATGTTCCTGGAAAGCTCCTCATTAATTCATTTGAAGAAAGAAAGGTATGTTAGAAAGATTGAGAAGGTTCTTTTTTTGTGACCTCTTTTACGAAAATTGCAAACTTTTGTAGTTGTAAGGATGGACGAGGGCTTCGGGCTTTTTGAAAAGCCCGGGCCGGGCCTTGATTTTCACGATTTCTGAAAAAACTGCACAGGGGGGATCAAGGCAAAATCACAAAAAATTTAATTTTTACGCGGGCCGGGCCGAGCCTGAAAATTTGGGCCCACGTCCATCCTTATGTAGTTGCCCCCATTGACCTTTTTTCAAATTTTTAAATATTTTATAAATTTTTATTAAACAAAACCGACTATAATTTATATACTAAATCGAGAGCTTTGATTTACAAATTTAAATGCAGAAAATAATTTAATCGTTTAAAAAAGTTGGTGTGAATTCAGAAACAGTAATTATGATAAAAAATGAACGAACTTGAGCTTTTCTTTGTTAGTAAATAATATTTAAAGTAATAATTTAACTCTATTTCTTATCATTAAATTTATTGATTTCGTGAATCATTTAAATCAAAATTTTCATTTTTTCAAGGTTCGGTAATTTATTCCTTGCATTTTCCAAATTTTTTCATTTATTTTAAATTATAAAACAGTATCAATCATTCATTTTTAAACATATACTTTGGTTCTTCAATACCATTTTCTTTAGAAAATTTCTTTAAATACTCAAGGATCTTTTTTGCATCATTTTTTGAAGCAGACGCAAAAATAAAGATACAATGTTTTGATTGAATAGAATCTCCATTAAAAATGCAAATTTTAGTTTCATCAGGACGGGTATAAAAGAGTACCTTCTGCAATGGATCAGAATCACCTTTTCCACCATTAAAACTTTTTGTTGTTACATAAATATCTTTTGAATTAAAGGAAGAATAAATTTGGCCTTTTAACAATTTTTCAATATTAACTTTGAGAACTTTTGCACATTTCTGAAAATAAAAAAATATAGAAAAATTTTTATTTTCAAAAAAAATTTACCCTAGGAGGAATTTCATCAAATTTTGCAATAATTTTTGGAGATGACCGAAATTCGAGTTCTTCGAGAATTTTTTGGGCTCCCTCCATTTCTGGCAAAGTTGAATTAATAATCTTAAAGAGACTAAAGTAATTAAAAGAAACTCATGGATGGAAACTAACCAAAGAATAAAGAGAATCATCAAGTTTTATATATGCATCCATATCCTTGTAGCATTGATTTAATGGAATCATATTACCATTTTTACCTTTAAACATAAGATATGGAGCAGCTAATTGAATTGCCTTTTTATATCTAAATTTGTAAGTTTTTTAAGAACTTGGGGTAATAATAAAATTTTTACCCCATTTCACTTGCAGGAAGAAGATATCGATGATTATAAACAATTTGATAAAGATCTTTACGAGTTTCAAAAATTTTGTGAACACATTTATAATGTTTATAACAAAATGCAATCCATGAAAAATCATAATTCAAATGTTTACAAATTTTTGCAGATTTAATTAAAACTTTTACAGTATCCTAGGATGAAATTTTAAAAAGCATAAAAAAATGTAAAAAAGTTAAAACAAACTTTATTAAAATAACTTTGAACTCCACAATGTGATGAATCCCGAATGAGATACTCCATTTTATCGACATCAAGACCATTCAATGGATTCGAAACAATTGCAAATAAATACGCTTTTTCACGTGGAACAAGAAGTGGCCAGTCAGAGTCTGTACAATTTTCAAAAGTTGGAGGATGAATTAGTTGTTGAATTAGTGCAAAATCTGCATCATTCAATGGTGATAAACCTTTTCGAACATTTGCATAATCATTGACTATTTTTACAAATAATTTTCCGGATATTTCTTCATGCTATAACATGTTAATTTGATAATATGAAACATATGAACTTAAACGTACACAAAATTTTCCATCAAAAACATCTTCAAAAAGATGTGAAAAAGGTCCATGCCCAAGATCGTGGACCAAAGCAGCAATTGTAACAATTAAAATTTCCTTTTTTGTTACACAATCAGAGTATTTTTCATGTAACCCATTCATAAATTCATATGCTAAACTGGCAACTCTGAAATTTATAGGTTTACGGTAATCATTTTAAAATGTAAAAAAACACACCCCAATGAATGAGTAAATCTTGTATGCGTTGCATCAGGATAAACCAATTCAGTAATACCATTTTGTTTAATTCGGCGAAGACGTTGAAAAATTGGAGTATCAATAATAAATCGACAAATTTTTGGTAAAGTTATATACCAAACTCCGCAATTAATTTCAAAATCTTCCAAAATAAATTCTTCAACATCAGAATCCATATTATTCTAGGAAAGAAATGATACGAATAAAGACTTAAAATAAAATTTAATTAAAATCAAAGACCAAATTTCTGATATAATTATGAATATTTTTGGGGAAAAAATGGGATCAAATAAAGGTAGAAAATGAAGTTTTTTAAAAAATTACCACTCAATAAAATTGATATTTATACTGGGAAATGTATCTGTCAATCACAACCCAATACTTCAAAATCAAAAAAAGAAAGTCAGAAATAAAGTTATTGCAAAAAAAGGAAAAACTAAAACAGATAAGCAGGAAACGAAAAGCAACAATGGCTTCATTTCTTTTGGATAGTTTGTCCTTACAAAAACGGATAAAATATTTAGATAAAATCTCTTTTTGCCGTTTTTACGAATGATCTTAAAATATCAAGCATATGTTTGTAAAAGATGAAAGCACAAACGCCACATTTTTACGCAAATGTTTTTGTGGAAGAATCAAAATCATTATAAAATCCTTTGTTTCTTCGTAAAAAAATTTTTTCAATGATTCATTTTTTTTACAACCACAACAGTGATTGGAAAGGAAAATGATGTTTACGAAGAAAAACATATTACTAATTTGTTTTGTCTTTTTTCGAACGTTATTTAAAATTTAAAATTGGCATTTAGAAAAACAGTAAACTTGTAAAATTAAAATTGTATAGCAAACGTTACAGTTTATTTTTTGATTCAGTTAATTATTTTTTTAATAAAACATTATCATTAGCCATTTTAAAAACGGTTTTTAAAGTAAAACTATTAAAGAGCTCTGAGGACGAAAAAAATTTCCTGCGTCAGGGGGGAATCGAACCCCCGTCTATTGCTTGGAAGGCAACAATGCTGACCATTACACCACTGACGCTACGTAAAACACCTCGGAAATTAGGTTCTGTTCAAAGTTTGACGTCGGACACACACGTTTGACAAAAAAAAACAGTAAAGATCTCCTTTCAAAAGTGGATTAAAAATACATTTTTTTTCAATTCTTTTGCTCTTTTTTATTACAAATTGATTTTTTAATTTAATATTAAGTCAGCATCATACGATAGCATATTTTCGGTCTCAGATTTTTTGGGTATACTGTATCCATAGCATTAATTAAAAAAATTATTAGTTTGCTTTTGAATTTGCTTTTATTTAAGTGTTGTAATTTTAAAATTTAATATAAGATTTGTTAATGTTAGTGAAATTTCTCACACCCAAGAAGAATATTGAGCCACTGTTAATGAATAACGGAAAACGTAAAGGAAATTTTTTTCTTTACGTTTTCAAACATTCAAGATTATGCAAAACAAACTTCATTATTTTTTAAAGCTCCAGAAGGTGACAATTGAATTGGTAAAGCTCCATATGTTTCTGGAACCTATTCCCAATAAAATTTTTTTTGACTGAAACTCAAAACGATAGAAGAAATTTTGCTCATTTGCCTTTGTCTTTCTCATTTTAAAACAACAAAAAAACTTTGCAAATCAAAACTCGTTTTTTTGATAAAAATTAATAAAATATTTAAAAATATGAAAAAGCCAATAATAAAAAGTGCAATCAGATTTTTGTGTCTGATGTTTGCTTGCATGTTTCTCTAAACTGGCCACAAATAAAGAACCTAGTCAATCTTTTTTTCTAACATGTCATTCTTTCTTCAAATATAATAATCGATATTTTCGCAGTGTTTTTTGGCAAAGAGATGGCGAAAGTTTTGGAATAAATACACGAAAAAAAACGCAGTAAAAGACTTATTTAAAATATCAGTTTTTTTATAACTGCTCAAATAACGTGAAAGAATTTAGTGGTTTATGTCCGTTTTGAGTACTATTAATTAAAAACGTGCTTAAACCAGGTTTAAACATATTGATATATAGTTTGTGCAGTTAAAATGATTAAGGCATTTGCAGCATGCTTTCAAATATTATATAACAAATTTTTTTATATTTATTCAGAAGATATTTGTTGACACAGACTTAATAATATTTTTACGATTTATTCAAATTTCATCAAAAAATAATCTCTATAAGAGCCAATTCAACACATTGTTAAAGACCACAAAATTTGTTCGGTTCTTCGGTATGTATTTCACCAAGCTTTCAACGTTTTGTATGATGCTTACTATTCTTTTCTGTAAAGCTGAATCTCCAGGCACTACCACGGTCACTACAAATTGTAAAATTACTGAAACTGAGCGAAAAAAACGCTTGCATGATTCTTGTATCTTATCTTGTGCACGAAGCTTCACGTCTGGTAACAATTTTCTTGAATGTACTGCAGGTTGCAAAAATTTGAAGCTCAAAATACATGAAAACTGTAATTGGACGTTTTTCAAAGTATCACAAAAAACACATAATTTGAAAATTTGTTAAATTACGTTATTTAAACAAACTTTTAAATTTGAGGTGCGCTAAATTAAGGTTGCCAAATTTCCCAGGAAATCAGAAAAGTGCGAAATTTCACTTCTTTTCCCGAATTTTTCGATTTTCTAATTTCGTTATTGTGGGATCTAAAAACGCTAAAACAAGCCTTTCTTTGATAATGTGAGTATAAAAAAGACCGAAAAAAAACAGTATTAAAATAGTAATTTGCAAATTCGATGTTTTTAGTAAATTGCAGTAACCAGGACTGATTGATAATCTTATAGAAATTTAAGCATTTTCGAAAAGAAATGCTGTAATTCATTCGGATTCTTTTGATAATGTTTTAAATAATTTCAACTCAATTTAGGGTAGAACTATTTTTGGCAGTTTTCATATGAAAGTTTAATATTAAACTTTCTTGCTTTTTTAAAAAATGCGATCATATCATAAAGTTTACCATTATCCATCATGGATGTGACCGTAAATCCACATTTTTATTATATAAATTATTTCAATAACATTTTTTTTGAAAATTTATAATACATTAAAAAATGTTGCTGATAAACCCAAAAACTAAGTTCGTCTGCAAACTTTGCAAGAAAGAAAGAAAAATTAATTGATGTTTGGCAATTCGTTATTTTTGACAATTAAACCGCGCATTTTGTGTTTTCAACATTAAAGAAATTTTAAAAACTTTATAAAATTTATTAAAATATTAAACACTATTTAGTGTTAATATTAATACGAAAATGAAAGTTTTATGGAAAATTGATGATATTACACCATTATTAAAGGCTTCAGGTAATTTTTAATGTTTATTAAACGAAAAATATATTAATTAATTGTATTTTCAGGTTTAACACTTCGTGAACATCAAAAAAATGGAATTGAAACAATATTAAAATGGATGAATAATAATCATGGTGGAATATTAGCTGATGAAATGGGTTTAGGAAAAACTTGTCAAGCAGTTATTGCATTAGCATTAGCAGCAAAAAGTTTACCATCTGCAAAATTCTTAATTATTTGTCCTTTAAGTGTTATTGAACATTGGGAAAATGAATTAACACGGTAAAGGTCTTTTTAAAAGTTTTTTATAGCTGTTTAATATCTTTAAATGTTTAGATTTGGATGTGGAATTTTAAAAATCTTTACATATAAAGGATATAAAGAAACTCGAGAAAAATTACGATCACAATTTTCAACAAATGATTGGAATATTTGTTTAACAACTTATAATGTAGGTCTTTCTTTTTTAAAAACAGTTTTATAACTTCTTGTTTTAGTATTTTCGAATTGATAATGATTATTTTAATTTTCCTATTGAAATTGTAATTATCGATGAAGCGCATTCTGTAAAATCTCAACAATCACAACTTCATCAACTTGTTCGAAAAAAGAAATGCCATTTTCATCTTTTATTAACTGGAACTCCAATACAAAATAATTTGAGTGAATTTTATTCACTGCTTTCGCTTGCTGATAACAAAGAATTTGATGAATCACATGAAGAAAGAGAAAAATTCTTTGAATTACCTCGAAAAGAACTTGAAATAAAATTGAAAGAAGCAACAGAAAAATATGTTTTACGAAGATTAAAATCTGAAGTTTGTAAAGAGCTTCCATCGTCTCAAGAAGTAAGTGTATTTTCATTTAATGTAAAGATTCTACAGTATATTCATTTTAGGTTATTCTACTTCATAGTTTAACAAATTATCAAAAACAACTTTATAATGCTGTTTTGGTTGCAAATCATGGTATGTTACTGTACTAATGGAATATTTAATATCATTATTGTATTTAGGTTTCTTTGAACAAACAACTTCTCAAAGACAATCATTAATGAATGTTCTTGCACAACTTCGTAAAGCTGTTGCACATCCATATTTATTTCCTGGTTTTGTATCTTTCATTTAACAACAAATATTATTTTTTATTTTATAGGTATTGAACCAACACCCTTCACAGAAGGTGAACATTTAATTACTGCAAGTGGAAAATTTATGGTTGTTGATAAATTGTTAAAATTTTTAAAAGCTTCAAGTCATCGATGTCTTATTTTTTCACAATATTCAAGAAATTTAGAAATTCTTGCTGATGCACTTTCATTTCGAGGTTTGTCTTTTTTGCAATACTGTAATATTTCTATTCACACCTACATTTTTAAGGTTATAAATATGAACATCTTGATGGCTCAACAAAAGCTGAAGATCGCTTTCAATCAATTGAAAATTTTCAACGTCCTGATTCTGATATTTTTTGTTTTTTAATTTCAACAAAAGCTGGCGGACAAGGTTTAACTCTTACTGCTGCAGACACTGTAATCTTTTTGGATAGTGATTATAATCCACAAAATGATTTACAAGCTGCAGCAAGATGTCATCGAATTGGACAAGATAAGTAAGTTTTATAAGGGCTTAAAACTATATAAAAGGAAAATAAATTTTTAGGCCAGTAAAAGTTATTAGACTTTTAGCAGAACATACAATTGATAATGTTATTCGAAAAAGAGCTGAAGGAAAACTAAAATTAAGTGATTTTGTACTTGATGATAATTCTGGTATGTTTACTGTATCACATTTTAATTTCTTTGCATGTCTATCAATTTTAGGTTCATTATCTGCAAATGTTTTAAGAGAAGTACTTCTTTCGGATCTTGCAGAACTTAATAAAGTCCCAGATTGTGGTACAGCATATTCTACGCTTTTAACAGATGAATATTTTATTGAACAAATTGGAAAAACTGATGAAAATGGGCATTGGATTAATGAATCTGTTACACAACCTACAAAGAAGAAAATCGATGATGAAGAAGAAGATTCAGAAGTACAATTCTTCCCACGTTCAAGTCCAATTTCAAAACTTTCAAAAGATGATGAAAAAATCTTTGATAAACTTAAAGCTGATCTTTCAAAATCTGATACTGTAATAACTAAAGCTGTTAAAGGTTCTGCTGGTAAATCTTCACAATCTTCTGCAGATCGAGAACAACAATTAAAACAGCGACGTGATGCTGCAAAAGCAAAAAGAGAAGCATTGGAAAGAAAACGATTAGAAGAAAAAATGAAACTATGGAAAGATAATGGTTAGTTTTTTTCCAAGATTTAGAAAAAACTTAAGTGGATTACAAAAACATTAGAAAGATTTGACTGTTTTTGTACGTGATGAAAAATTTGTTTTTTAGATTATGAAACAAAAAGTTTAACAGAATTATTAAAACCTTTGAAACCAACAATTGATCCAGAACCTGGTAAATTATATCGTGTGTATGGAAGTGTTACAAATCCAATTCGTGGGAAATTTGATCATTCAAAAGAAGCTTGGTTAATTCATTGTGTTGATACTGGTGGTCGATGGGGTCATGGCGGATTATTTAATGCTTTGAATAATCTCTCACCTACAATCTCAAAAGCATATGAAAAAGCTGGAGAAATGAAAGATTTGCATTGTGGTGATTCACATTTTATTTCAAATATTATTGATGAAAGAGAATCAAAGGCAATAAATATTAAACCTGAAATTGATTTAAATAAAGATGCAGAAGAAGCTGAAACAATTATAAAACAAAGAACTTCGGTTATGCTTTTAATTGCTCAAACACTTCGTGATCGACATCGAATGATTATTAACGAATCTTCTTTAAAGAGATGTTTTAAATTAATTGCTGAGTTTGGTTTAACTCGAACAAATTATGGTGTGCCAAGTATTCATATGGCAATGATTTGGTGGGGGTTACCCTATTTAAATGAAAAAATTGTTTGTAATTTAATTGTTAAAGAATTGTGTCAAAAGGGTTGTGATGTTTATGTTTATCATTACACAAGAAATCGTAGGTTTTTTATAAAAATTTAAATTATGAACGTTAAAAACTTTAGGAAATCGAAAAGGTCCATTACAACAGCCTCAACAGTTGGCACTTAAAACTCCAAAACCAACAACTTCACCAAAAAAATCAGCCGGACCTCCAGCAAAAAAGCGAAAGCTTACGGTAGCTGTTGTTGACGATGATGAAGAAGAGGAAGAAGAAAATGAAACAGATGATGAAAGTGAAAAAGAATCTAGCGAATCTGAAGAAGAAGAAATGGATTTAGATTTAACTGAATCAGAAGAAGAGGATGAAACTTTTAATGATGATGATGATGAAGAATGAGTTTACTGTAATATTTATAATTTTCATGTTTCTTAATTTTTTTATCTGATCTCTATTTATTACCTAATTGTTTTTATGTACAAAACACAATCATAAAAAAATTGTAACATTTCATTTTTTTTGCAAAATAAAAATGGTTTAAAAAAAGCCGAAACCGAAAAAGAAAAGATGATAAGGATCTTTCTCTTCTTTGATTCTAAAATTTTTAAAACACGTTAACAGAATTTATGGACTTTGTTTTAAAACATTAAAAAGAAGTTAAAATGATTAATTACTTTTCAACAAAAAAAATGTTGCAGGTGTGCAAAAAAATGCAAAACTGTCTGGCGGCGACTTTTCACACTCGTTTAAAACTCAAAAATTTTGAAAAAGAGGGAAATCTTTGAAACAAAGTTAAAACCCTTATTTTTTGAACAACACATTTTTTAAGAATGGGGTTTAAAAATTATCAGCAGTTTTTCTTGTTTCTCTTCGACATTTCTTTTGCAGAAATTAAAGGGAGTATTTTTAAAAAAATTGATAAGATTGTTGAAAAATCCATGATTTTGATTTAAAACTGTAATAAAATGTTTTACAAAAAATCTTACATCACATTTTTATGCATTTTTTATTTTTAAATTTTTTTTATTGTTTTTTAAAAATGCTTTTTTGTTTTTTTTAAATGTCGGAATCTCTTTTTTCTTTTCCAATCATAAAAAGACATCAGATAGCTTTTTTTTCATCAAAAAATAATATCTTTTCCTTTTTTAGTGGTTTCCGTTTTTGCAACATTTTTAAATAATTCAATCATGGATTTTTAAATCTTGATAAAACAATTTTTATATCCATAAAAAATTTGAATTGCTTTTTCTTTCTTCTGAAAAAGGAAAAAATGTATAAAATTACATAATTCTTTTTTTATTGTTTTTGAGAAATTCCTTTTTTTGATGACTGAACAAAAGATTTAAATTTTTTGTGTAAAAAATGGGAGTTTGAAATTTTATAAAATTATTTTGGTGTTCTTTGGAATTATTATTTTTTGATTTCTAAAAAAATGCAAGGAAAATACGATAAAAATAGGATGGTTTATTTTGTATACTTTGAATTAGCCCATATATTATTAGTATTACAACATTGAGAAATTTTCTCAGTTAATTTATAGCTTTAAATTTAGCACCGCTTTAATATTTAACACTATATGTTCGCTTTTAATCTTCTCTGATTTTTTTCCAATACTTATTTTATTCCAAAACATTTCCAGATTCTTTCTGACAAAAATTTGCAGCAAAATAGAAAGAGTTCCATTTTTTCCCGTTACAAATCGGTTTTTTATTGGAATAAAATTTACAACTTTTAAATGCGATTTAAAAAAAGTTTTATTTAATGTGTTAAAACTTTTCTATAAAGCAAGAAACAAAAATGAGATCGCGGGAAAAAAAGAAAGAAGAAACACGCTCCTTTTTTTATCCCTTTCCTTTTTTTTGTGTTTCTAATTGGATGCCTTTTTTGGAATTTATGGAAATAGCTTTGGAATTGAAAATTGATACACAATTGAATCAAGTTGTTTTATTCATTTAACCGTTGGCAAAGTTTTTTTTCTATGCTCCAAAAAAAGTAGGAAAACTTTTTTTTTTCAGAGTTGGGTTCAAATTTTGTTTGATAAAATCTTGGACAATTTAGAACCTAAAGTCCTGAAAGTTATAGTTATTTTAAAAACATTGAATAAAAAAATTTCAAGAAAAATCAACAAATTTTATTTTACGTTAGATTTTTTTGTTTTACGAATAAAAATATTTTATTGATAATAATTGACACCTTTATTTTTCCCATAATTTCTTTTGAAAAAAAGCAAAGCCGCAAAAATCTTTGATTATTATTAATTCAGGGTCGTTCATTCTCGTAAAAAAAGAGGCGGGGAGGAGATAGTTAATGAATGAAATTGATAACTTATTTTTTCCTTTTCTTCCTTTTTTTCCAAAAGTGTTCATATTTTTGCGTAAAAAATCTCACGGGAATCACCCGTCTCTTTTTTAACCTTGAATTTAAATTGTGTGTCTGCAATTTCCTCCCTACTTTTTGTTAATTTAAATATTTTTTCAGGGCCATGCTACTATTTGTGGCCCTCTTGTGCATGCTGATATCAGAATGCCATGGCAGAGGCTTCGGGGGAATTCCAGGAGATTATTGTTCAAAGCGGGAAGTAAGCTGTTGCATTTCTCGTGATGATGATTGTACAGCTCCAATCTTACAAAATCATTTATGCTATTGTGATATGTTTTGTGATCGAGGTGAAGGTGGAAATGATTGCTGCCCAGATTTTGAAGCGACATGTCGAGGCCGAAAAAATGATATTCAAGAAGGTTTTGAAGTTCTTTTTTGTTTCAATAATGATTAAAATAATATTTAGAATGTATTGTTAATGGTGTGCAGTACGGTAGTGGGGATACTGTACAAAAAAATTGTCAAACATGGTATGCATTTTTTTAAAAGAGAGACGAGACACAAAACTAGCGTTTTCTAAACAATGGAAAAATAGGACCTCGTCGCAGTGCCTTCATAGCTCAGTCGGTTAGAGCGTCGGTCTAATAAGCCGAAGGTCAGAGGTTCGACCCCTCTTGGAGGCAAATACATTTTTGCTATTTTTTAGAATATTTCTTCTTTTTTTTTCGCTTCTCAGTAGCAAAAATAGACCGATTTTTAAATTTTTAATTAAACTGTTGAAATTGGTCTAACTTTACTACTGAAAAGCGAAAAAAAGAAGAAATATTTTAAAAACTAGCAAAAATGTATTTGCCTCCAAGAGGGGTCGAACCTCTGACCTTCGGCTTATTAGACCGACGCTCTAACCGACTGAGCTATGAAGGCACTGCGACGAGGCCCTGTTTTTCTATTGTTTAGATAACATTTTTTTGTCATCCATGGAGTACAACAAATTTATTGTTTTAAATTTTTAGTACATGTATGGGAAATCGATGGCATTGTAATGATGAGGCATGTCTTATACAAGATGATATTTTAGAAAGTGTTAGAAATGGTAGATATTCGTAAGCTTCTTTTACACTCTCTGTTTTTCATTCAAAAATCTTTTTTTTTTATTTACAGATGGAATCCAACAAATTATTCAATGTTTTGGGGAAGAACTCTTGAAAATGGTATTCGATATCGTCTTGGGACGCTTTTCCCAGAAAATTCCGTACAAAATATGAATGAAATTTTGATAAGTCCTCGGCATGATTTACCCCATTCTTTTGATGCTCGAGATAAATGGCCCGGATTAATTCATGGTATTCGAGATCAAGGTGATTGTGGATCCAGTTGGGCTTTGTCAACGGCTTTAACTTCTTCGGATAGATTGGCGATTCTTTCCGATGGACAAATAAATGTTCAATTAAGTCCCCAACAATTGCTCAGTTGTAATCAACATAAACAGCGTGGATGTGAAGGTGGATATCTTGATCGAGCTTGGTGGTATATTAGAAAAATGGGGTAACTCTATTAAATAAAAAGTAATACAATGAGATATAAATAATTTTATAGAGCTGTAACAGATGATTGTTATCCATATACAAGTGGAACAACCCAAACTCCAGGAATTTGTCATATGCCAAAATCAATGTTGTTAAAAGATGAAAATCCAACTTGTGTAAATTCAGAAGCAGTTAATAATAACATTTTTAAAATGACTCCACCATATCGTGTTTCAAGTCGAGAACAAGATATTATGACAGAAATTTATACAAATGGTCCTGTTCAAGCAACTTTTTTGGTACATGAAGATTTTTTCATGTATAATTCTGGAGTCTATCGGCATTCAGAACTTGCAGATAAAAAAGGATATCGATATGCTGGAAGTGGATATCATTCTGTTAGAATTATTGGGTATGGTTTTTTTAAAACATAGTTTTTGCATTACGTCGGATACATTAAAATCAAAAATTATGCAAATTTTCGGAACACAATTTTAGGAATTAGGAACAAAAATGTCATATATTTTGGTTTGAAAATAAATGCTGAAAAAAAATTTTTTTATGCTAAAACTAACAGCAGCTGTGAAATTGAATTCCTTTTTTATTCAATTTTTTAAAAAAAGCATTTCCGTTTTAAAAATGGCATCCATAACAATTTGTAAAACAGCAAAAAATGTTTCAATTTTTTAAAATTCAAACACGAACAACTTTTTGAGTGTCGAAAAAAAGAGGCCCCTAACAACCATTGTTTCACTTTTTTAACTAAAATCTTTTTTTTTTTCAGATGGGGCATTGATGAATCAACTGGTGTGCCAATAAAATATTGGCTTTGCATGAATTCATGGGGACAAGATTGGGGGGAACGTGGAACATTCCGAATAATTCGTGGAGAAAATCACTGCGAAATTGAATCCTTTATAATTGGAGCCTGGGGAAAAGCATCAAAGCGGAGACGAAGATTTAAAATACGAAAAATGCGTCGACGACTTCTTCGTCGATTCTAATAATAGACAATTTTCCTTTTTCAACTTTCAAATTTTTGAGAATTTTTTTGCTTCGTATTTGGTTTGTTAAAATCTCATTCCACTGCCACATTTTTTCTATTTTTTAGACTTTAATTTTGTTGTTAAAAACTGTGTTAAGTAATAAGCTTTTTTTCTATTGTAAAATAAAATTTTTTTTGTAAAGGAAATACAAAACTTTGATCCATCCACGTTAATCTTTTTTCCTGTAACCTTTTTTCTTTCAACATTTTTACCATTGAAATTTGTTTTTTCACTGCTGCTAAAAAAGTTGGAGAAAAAGAAGAAGCTTTCAAGTATTTGCGGCTTTTTTATCTCTCTCAAGTCTAAATCCAAGTCTGAGCTTTTTTATTCAAGGTTACACAGTAAAAGCAAAAGCATCTTCTTCTTTTTTATCCCTCTCTCTCTCGCTCTTCTCTTCTTTATCCAAGAAATACAACAAAACAATCGGAAGTCTTCTCTCTCTGCTTTTTTTCTGTTTGAGTATTTGTAAATATTGCTGCTGCTTTTTGCATACCTTCGAAGAATGATGATTGAAATATCTATTTTTTTTCTTCCTTCCGATTTTGCTTCAAAGTAAAAAAGAAAGAAAGAAACTCAAGTAGAAATTTTACAAAAAGTGTGTAATAAATGTTTCGAGCTTGAAAATGTGAAAAACTCTTTTTTTTGCTTCAACTTGTTGATTGTCACAAAAAATAAGATGGGTTAAACGATTTTTAAATAAAAAAAATTGAAAAGTTTTTTAAAAAACGTTAAATGTAAAAATGTTTTAACTTTAAAGACGTTTTTGTGAGTTTTCCATTTTTGACAGAAGATGCCGAATCAAAGTTTAATGGCATTTTGCAGTTTTTTTCGATCTTTCGTTTCACATGATTTCATAAAAACAGATGTTTGTATATTGAAAAACAATTGTCTTAAATTAAAACTTAAAGAGAAGAATTTTTCTAAAATCAAAAATGTTTCTAATAAAAAAAGTCTGTCCAAAGTCATTCAATTAATTTGGGTATTTAAAGCTTTACCAAAAAATTGAAACATTTTGAAATCAGTTCTTTTTTTCAAACTTTTTACAAAATCCAATGCTAACAACATTTCACAACTTTTTTCATTCATGTTTTTTATGAATGACTAATTTTGAAAAACCTCAAACTTTCTATTGTACTTTTTCAAATTTTTTTTCAAGTTTTAAATTTACTTAAAAATCAAAAACATCTCTTCTTCTTTTCTCTACTTCCTTTCAATCTTTTTGATTCAAAATGTAAACATCTTTGGTATAACTGACTCACTTCTCTTTTTTTTGAATCCGTGTTTTTTTTCTGTATAAAAAAAGTAAGCTTATGCGTGTTTTTTTTCTTTTCGATCAGATCGAAAAAAAATCAAAGACTCACTTTTTTCTTTTGTTATATTTTCTTTCAACTTTGTTGTATCTATATTTTTTTCTGTTAATTATATTTTATTTAAAAAAAGTATTGTTTTTTACATTTTAATTTTATTGGATAAATGAAAATGTGAAATTTTAGTGCCACCAAAAAGGATGTCGTATACAGCAGCAAAGCCGATCCCCATTCATAGATCTGCATCACATACCCCATCGATGCTTGTAAATGCAAAAAAATATCTCAGTGATCGGCCACAACTTCTTGATTGTCCAAGGTGTAAGGTTTGTTATGAAAAAAAATATGCAACGGATATATATCAAATCCATTCTATTTTTTAGAATCACGGTGAAACTGATCTTAAATTTGTAAATGGATTTTTTACATGGGTTTCATTTTTGGTTATTTTGATTTGTGGAATCTTTATTTTGCCACTCTTTTTCCTTTGGGTACCATTTTGTGTTGAAACATTTAAGGATGGTATGAAAATTGTTTTTTTCTATCTTTATCAATAATATTTTTTTAGTCGAGCATTACTGTGGAAATTGTAAAGCCTGGATTGGAACCTATCGCAGAATTGGAAAATCAACGTAAATAAATGATTATTTTGCGTTTTCAAAAATTTGTATTTTTTCCGTGGATGTGTGATTTTCCGAGAAAAAAGATCAAAAATGTTTTTTTGCAAAGGTTTTTAAATTTGTTTTTTCTGATATTTGTTTTTTTCCGAAATAAATAACAATGGTTTTTACTGAATTTTTTGTTGTTTACAAGCTAGCTGCAAAAAATGTGATGAAATAATTATTGAAAAAGTAATTGAAATTTGAGGAGAAAAAATAAAAGTGAAAAAACTAGAAAAACAAAAAAGGCAATACAATAATCTCATACAAAATCAGAATAAATTCAATTTTTAAAAATAAATTCTTTGAAAACTTGGAAAAGTAACAAATAAAATAAGTTTTCGATTACGGTGAAAATGGAAAGTCGCAGCACTTCTTTAAAATTTATTTATCGAAGGATTTTTCATTTTTTTGAAATCCGTAAAATTTTGAAAATAAGTCGAAAATTACAAAAAGTGGCTCATAAAAACAAAAAGTAACAGGCTTGCTACAATTTTTTCTATCGCTGCTACAGTAATCTTTGGAATTAAATTGCCCAAAAAATAAAAAAAAAATGAAAAATTATTTTTTCTTGTTATTTCTTTTGATCATTGTATAGGAAAAAAACACAGAATATAAAAAAGTAAAAACAATGTTTTTTGATAATGCTAAAAAAAGAAGAATAAAAAAAGAGACGAAAGAAAAAAGCCAAAAAAAGTTATATGCCTGCGCGTGTCTCTCTTTTTTAGAACAAAAAAGGGCAAATTTGTAAAGTTTTTTTTCCGACAAAAGTTTTTCTTTTCATTTTATCTCCCAGATGTTTAATTTAAAAGTGAAAAAGAAAGAAAAAAAAGACAGACCACGATTATGAAAATGTTAAACAACATATAAGCATTTTTCAAATGTGATCCTTATACCTTTTTACGGCAGTCAAAAATAGAGACCCTAAAATTCTCCCTCCCTTCTTTTTTAACAAAGGAAAAAGAAATCTTTGAAAATTATTGTTCATAAAAAAGAGGAGTAAAAGAAAAAAGAGGAGAAGATGGTCCTTGTTTTAAAAATTGTCATTAATTTTGTAAAATAAAGTAAAATTTTTTGGGCCCAAATTTTATCTACATTTTTTTTCCTGTTTTTATAAACCAAAATATTTTGTTGGGAATTATGGTTTAACTGATCAGAAATTAACTAGAATTTATCAGATGATTTTTTTTCTAGTGCGCGTAATTTATATGAATTTTTGTTGTTAGCTGTTTTTTTTTTGTCCCTTTTGTTGTAAAACAATCAAATTGTCGCGTGTTTAACATTGGGCATTGTATGACGATTTTTTTGGGTTCATTTTTTAACGTAAAAAAAGTTATATGTCATCAATTTTTATAGCTTCGAGAACAATTTTAATTTGTTTTAAAAAAACTCGTATTAATTTTTTTATAATATATTATTAATAAAAGGTAAAAAACGTTTTTTACCTTTTATACGAGTTTTTTTTCATTTTGTTTTTATCTTTTTTTATCCTTCTTTGAACTCAAACTTCTTTTTTTCATTTAGGGAAAACGCTATGCCAGACATTTCATCATTAAATGACGTAATTCTTCAAAAGTCAATGGTAATGGTACCAAAAATTGAAAGAGATGAAACTTCCCTAACAACATTATCATCATCACCACCACCACCTCTTCAACCATCACCGCCAGGTTCTTTCAACTTTTTTTTTCCACCTGGTAAGTGCCTTTTTTTTATTACATATTAATATTAATAATATAATTAATTTTTTAGGTGGAAATCCATTCTTCCTCAATCACTTTCCTGCTTTTAATCCATTTGTTCCTGCACAACATTATCCAACATTTTCTGCAAGTCTTCCATCAAGTCCTCAACTTCCTGAATCTCCACCATTAGATTTATCAACAAAACAAGAAAAGTAAGATTTTTAATAATAATGGTCATTTTAATCATTCATCCTTTTTACAGATCTGAAGGTTCATCAGATGACAGCGGCATTTTTTCTCCTCCTCCAATTGCATCATGTTTTCCTTTTTCATTTCCACCTTTTCCAACATATAGTAAGTCAACACTTTTTTATATACAAATTTTGTTTTTTTTTTCAGGTCATCGTCTTTCATCTGCTTCATCATCATCAACTGTTCATCAAGAACAAATCATAATGAATCATCAAGAACCAACTCTTGGACTTACATATGAGCAATTAAAGAATGCTTATCCTCAAAAACAACATTCTCGGCGTTGTAGAAGTCCAAAACCTGCAAATCATATTAAACGTCCAATGAATGCATTTATGATTTGGTCATGTGATGAACGAAAAAAGCATCTCCTTGAATTTCCTGATAAACATAATAGTATTGTTTCAAAAGAATTAGGTTAGTCTTTTCTTGTTTGTTTTTGAACGCTGTAAAATAATAAAATTAATTTTTAGGTTTAAAATGGCGGGCAATGAGTGATGAAGAAAAGAAGCCATATTTTGATGAACAAAAACGTTTGTATGAACTTCATAGAGAACAATATCCTGATTATCGTTACTGGTTTGTATTATATGTCTTTTTTTTTTGAAAAACAGCCATTCGATATATTTTTTTAGTCCTAGGCCAAAACGTTCACGCAATCCAAATAAACAATCAATGGTTGCATATAAAAAGTTTAAGAATCAAAATGTTGAATTTTTGAATGAACAAACTTTTGAAGGCAGCTCAAAATCTCCAATTGAAATTGTTGATGAAGAAAGTCTTGCATCAAATGCCTCAACACAAGAACTTGAACTTTCTTCAACACCTTTGCTTGCATCCACTGATGCTGATGATAATTCTGAAAAATCATTAATTATTATTGAATAATAAGTTTAAGTCACTTTAATTTTCTTAAAATGTCTTTCATTTTTTGATGAATATTTTTTTGTTATTCTTTTTAAATATAATAAGTTGTTATATCCTATTACAAAATATTGAACCTTTAAGTCTTTATCTTTGATATATCTGAAGTTATTTTGATGGAATTGATTGTAAAGGAGATTTTTCTTTGGATACTGTACAAGGTTTGTAATAATTGTTGTTAAATTGATGGACTTCATAAAACATCTAAGATCATTCATCTTGCTAACAAGCTACAGTAATTTGAAGTGGCTCGGATTTATTAAAAGGGCTACACATTTTGTAAAAAACAAAATTTATGTATTTTTTAAAATATCTTTCAATACTTGTAATACATTTTGTTAAAAAATATTATTTTATTACTTAAATAAAATTAATGGACCACATTAAAACACCTGAAATCTCTAATGTTGTATAACTTCAAGCAAAACAAGAAAACTTGTGCAATAATAATTTATTTACTTATATTAATTACGTTTGTGTTTAGACAAAAATCATGTTTAATACATTCAATACTGTTTAGTAATGCTTGTTTGTTTGTTGTTTTATATATCTATTTTTTAGTTTCTAATTTGTTTTTTTTTCTCTCACTTTTCTTTAAAAAGATTAGTTAAATTTTTCTTGCTTAAAATTTTTCATGTTCTCTTTTTTCAGCTGTCATCGAGAAGTTTGACGACGGTTTTTTTCTTCATTTTTTCGTAGTTATTGAAAAACATTTTTTAGTTTTGTTAGAGTTAAATGGGTTCAAATACCGTATATTTATTATTATCTTTAAATATTATAGAATCATGCATTTTAATAATTTCAATTTTATTTGGATCTTTTGTTGAACTCATTGCACTTCAGGCATCATTATTTCACCGAAATTTATCATTTTTATGCGGGGGTTTATATTTTTCTGCTGCAGTTTCAATTTTTACTCAAACTGCTTTAGCTTTTGCTGGATTTTATAATTTTGAGATTTTGGGTACGTTTTTGATATTTCCGTAAACAATTCAAAAAGAGGTTTGGGTGCAAATTTTGAATTCGTGTTGAGATAATCAATAATGATTTCTTTCAATATTTAGCACCTGAAACATTTTTTATCCGGAAAGGTTGGGCAAAATATGTTGAATGGGCAAGACTTGGGGGGTATGGTGCAATTTTGACATTTATTGCATGTATCGTTCTTGAAAGAGCCTTAGCAACTTATATGCTTCGAACATATGAACGTAAAACAAATTTTTTTATTGTTGCAATCGGATTTCTCAGTGCAATTTTAGTTGCAACTTTAGGGTCTTCGATAATTATTGAAAGTAAGTTTTTTTACAAAAAAAAAGATTTTTGCAATTAGATTTATGTTTGTGCTCCTGTTATTAATGTATTTTTACAGAAAGCGAATGGGTAATATATTTTGTTGGAGTAGCTATAGTTTTATGCATGATCTTGGGATTAATATTTTTTTATACACTTGAAATTAATAAACGCCGATATAAAGATACGCAAAGAAATCCAGAAATATCGTATACTTTAAGTGAAAGATTTCAATTACGTGAAAATATTCGAACAATGACAATTATGAAAAAATGTGTCATTTCAATTTCTGTTGGAAATGTTTTTGTTTTAATTGTTTTTGCTTTACATTTTATTGGGATTACGGAAGATCAATTTTATATTAGAAAAACTGTTAACATTTTAATTCCTTTAAATGCAATAGTTTTTAATTGTGTTGTTATAAGTAATATTCCGACATGGAATCGAATTGCTAAACAGTAAGTTAAAGGGTAAGAGTGCCCAGTCAAAAAAATTTCGTCATTCATTTTTTCGTCCTTGAACGAATTTCTGTTTTTTCATTCTACTGTATTGTAATTCAGAATCCAATTTTAATAATTTAAAATTTTTTTCAGAATATTTTCAACATTTTGTTTTAAAAGGCTACAAAAAATTTGGGACACCCATACACAAGCAATGGATCACATCAAAAGTTTTACTGGAAAACCTCTAGTTTTTAGTATTGAAAAAGAAAGAGAAATTTATTTTAAACAATTAAATGATTCTTGGAAATAAATGATAAATAAAAATTATAATTACATTTGTTTTACGCACACAAGAAACTATCTTTGTTGAATAAAAAGAACTCTATAATTTTGCAAAATAAAAAAAATTGCATGCTTCCTCTTTTCTTCCCTCAAGGGATAAGAGACCTTTTTTACTTTAAAATTTATAATAACCTTTTTTCATTTTTTTGAAAATAAAAATAATTTGTTATTTTTTTATCGGAGAAAACTTTTTTTTGCCGTTGCTGAAAATTAAATATTTTTTGAAATGAAATGCTGAATTTTTTTTTCACCTGTTTTTACCCAGTAAACAGATGTTTAAAAGAAAATGTATTATACCATAAAACATGAAAGTTATTAATCATTAAAAGAAAAAAGAAAAGATTTTTGAAACCATTTTTTCCCTCTTTTTTTTGCCACATCACCTTTTTTCTTTCTTTGCATCTGTTAAATTGCAGCAACAGCAGAAGCTTATATAAGATTTATATGTGTTAACAAAAGTGGCATACAGTAATAATGTTGGAAGAATTTTATACATATATGGATAATGTAACAAATGATTATACCATTGATATCGTTTCATCGTCACAACTTCGATATTGGATGAATAAATACGGGAATATGCTAGAATTTATTATTTTAGTATTTAGCATTTTTGATATTTCTACAATTTGTATGATGTTTTATGTCTTTTCAAAAAGTCCACAATTTCATTATCATTTAATTGCATTAGTAAGTTTAATTTATTGAGTTACACGCAACATGCAGAATATATCGCTAATTATAGATTCGATTACTATTTATATCATTTATGGGATATGCAACAACAAGAAATATATTAATAATTTTAACATATTTCCTTCCAAATAATAATGAATTATGTGCGAAAACAATGGTTCCATTGAATTTAATGTTTTTGGAACATTTAAAAATTTCTTTTGGTGTCGCATATTTGGTTGGGATGCTTTCATTTATGCTTGAAAGATTATTTGCAACAATATTTTTGGATAATTATGAAAAAATTAAACGTCCAATATTTATTGCTGTTTGCTATCTGATACAAATTTTTGGAGGTTTTGGAATCACAACTTTTTCATATTTTTGTAAGTTTTTTGATATTACAGTAATCGGAAAAGTAATTTTACTAATTTTGTGGAAAAAATAAAAATTTTTGTTTTTTGCATTTTAGTAAAAAAGTTGTTTCTCTGTTTATTGAATATTCAGCAAAAAAGCCAAAGGGATTCAAAAAAGTAAAAGTATAACTTTTACTTTTTTTGCCATCCTTTTTTTTTGACGTAATCAAAAATGTTTCTCTCTCTATAATTTGCAGCTTTAAATAAAATTAATGTTAATAATAGTTTAAAAATGACTACAAAAAGTTTAAAAATTTTTAGTTCCACATACAATGGTATATTTTGTAATTTTTGGAATCGCGGTCGCTGTTTTTATGATTTTTGTAAGTTTTATAAAAATAGAATAGTAATTAAAATTTTAAAATTTTTTTTAGCTATTTTCATTTATTGATTATATAAATCAACACAGATACCAGGAATCAATAACTGTTGGAAATAGTTATACTTTATCACAAAGGTTTCAACTATCAGAAAATATTCGATCATCAAAATTATTAAAATGGTCAACGATTATGGCATGTTTTGGTAATACTTTGATTTTAATTGTAAGTTTTTTAAAATTGCAACAACAAATTTTAAATATGTTTTTATAGCTATATGCATTATATTGGTGTTTCTCAGATGCAGGATATAAACGAATCCTAAAAATTATATTTGAATTTTTTATAACTTTTTATGCTTTAGCATTTGTGTATGTTGCTTTACAAGCATGTGAAATATGGAAACGAACATTTTTAAAGTAAGTTTTCAGATACATAATTTATGAAAAAGTAATGTCTATTTTTTAGTTTAATTGGAATATGCCGGGCACGAGTGCTACCAATTTCACATTCAGTTTCCGCTTCATCTGTCGCACCAAATTATCATAATTTTGCTCGAACTTCAAAAGGTGAACAAATGATTTTTAGTGCCGCTCAAGAAGGAGAACTATATTTTTTGCAATTGAATTCAACGTGGTCTTAAGTTTGTTAATTTTTTTTATTACTTGTAAAATGTCATAAAATTGTGTAAAAAATAAATAATAAAAATGGGTACAAATTTGTGAAGTTTTAATTCTTATTTTGCCTTTTTAAGAAATTTTTATACGTTCACCATTTGTTTTGTATGGAATTGTAAAAGATATTTTAGAAAAAATATATCTGTTGATTTTTAGTAATACAGTATGCAATAAAAAAATTTTTCTTTCTTTAACAGAAAAATTGAAATTTTTATCACATCAAATTTTTAAATGTTAAACAACAATTAAATAATTTTATGAGTTATGATAAGGGAACATCCACATCATACAAAAGCAGTTTTATGGGTGGGATGCGGCTTTGATGTGCGGCATAAGATCAAAGGAAAAAAACTTATGGAGGGGTGAATGGGGTTGAAAATTCAGGATTTTTTGCTTACGTATGATCTGGATGTTCATTAAATGACAAAGTTTTACAAAGAGTAGATCCTTGGCTGAAGAAAAACAATAAACAATATCGTGACAAAAAAAAACTTTGTCACAAAAAAAGACCATCTCTACCTTGAAATTTCGACTTTTTTCGTCATTTTCGAAAAATCAGATTTTGTCAAAAAATTCATCTCTTCAAATTCAAAAACTGTTACTCTTGAATTCTTTTCATTCGTTTCCAAATACACATATTTTTATTTTTCAAAAAGATACATACGTTAAAAGATAAATTTTAACAAAAACATACAAAAAAAGAAAATAAAAAATCCACAAAAATTTTTTTCCTATTTTCAAAGGTTAACGTTGAGGGCATACTGGACAATTCTTTTTAATTTCTTTGATCGTTTCCAAATAAGCGACTTTTGATTCACCTTGAAGATTAAAGTCATCAACATTTTTTACAAATTCATCAATAACTTTTTTAGCATCTGTTTGATATTTCATAAGAACTTTTTTACTAAAAAAATATTTTCAAAATTCGTTTAACATCCTTTTTTTGAGAAACTTACTCTTCTTTAGTAAATTCTTTCTTAAAAGTATTCATAAAATATTCAGTAAGATCAATTATACGATGCTGATTTTCATGCAAAAGATCATAGTAAAAAATTGCCCATGTTGAAATATCGGTAAATGTCGTCGTTTCAGGACCCAATGGTGGTAAATCTCTTTTTTCAACATTCTTTTCATTCATTTCCCATTCGACTAAAATATTTTAAAATTTAATAATGAAAAGAAACAAAAACTTACGGGCATTACAGGCAGTTTGAATTTGTTGGATTAAATCTTCGCTAATTTTGTGTTGTTTCATTATTCGAATTGCATCTTGAATAAAATGTATTTCTTTCCATCGCATATCAATAACATTAATACTAATCTTCTTGCTAAATATAATTAAATTTTATTGACAAATATTTTTTAAAACTCTTACACTTCATGAATTAATGGAACTCTGATAACACCCTAAAAAATGGAAATTGTAAAAATTGCTAAAAAAAAAAAAAAACTTACACCTGCAAATGAATTTGTTATCATACTATTTTTAAGTTGAGTAAATCTTGATGCTTGTGGAACATCATCTGTATTATAATAATCAGCATTACGAACTCGACTTTGTGCATTTGGTTTTGATGGTTGTGTAAATGCAGGCTAAAATTAAAAATAATTTAGTAAAGCTTTAATTTTACTTAAATATTATTTTTTAAAGAGTAATATTTAAGTAAAACTACTTAAAATACTTACTTCATACCGTTCAACAGTTGTTCGAGAACGGCCACTTCTTCGAACAGGACGGATCTAAAAAAATATAAAATAATATTTAAAAAAAAACAATTTTTTGAAAACTTACATCGCCGTTTTGCATTTGTTTAGACATATCTGCAAGCACCTTTTTTTAATAATAATAAAAAAAGAATGATTTATCTAGCGACGTTCACAGTTTTTTCAAAGTTCGCTAAATGGGTAATTTTATTGTTTAGCATGCATAAACTTTTCATTCACCAACACAACCGCTCATTCAACCACACCCTTTTGAATTTGCAGTACAAACTCACTATTTTTATGCAAATTTGTGAATGAAAAACCCCACCAGAGACACAAAAATATTTTTTATCTCCGATTGTGCTTATTTTTGGTACATATATGCTTTCGACTATGGAGAATCCAAAAATAAAAGCAGTTCTTTTTAAAAAAAAGTTTACGATTGTGGGATTCGAACATTCGACCGTTTGGTCGTTACACAGCGCTTCCCCCACATGGACGCAGATGCAAATTTCGCCGTGCTACTTTGTGCTCATTTTACATCAATCCTTATTCTGATAGGCCCAATTGTTTGGAATATAACAAAAAGTTACAAAATTTTATAAAATTAAAAAAAAACACAATAAATATAAAAAAAACTCGATAAAACTGAATCGAGTTAAAATAAAGAAATGAAAGGAAAAGAATGGTAAAAAGAAAGGATGAGTTACTTTTATACTCATAGACATTTTGAAAAAAGAGAAGAAAAATAATAAAATAGTCGATCGTCTGATGATCACCAGAAAAGAGAGGAAAAAGGATGAATAATCAAATATATAAAAAGAGAAAAAATAGATGATCGATAAAAATATAAAATATTAAAGATTATAAAATGACAATATAAACAATTACAAATATTAGAGATCAATGGAAAAATCAGCGACACTCCCGCTTTTAAAGATCTTTCTTTACAGTGAAAGTTAAAATGTTAATTGCATGAAATACTGGTATATTTTTAACAATGATCATGACCAATGTAAAAATAAATTATGCAGCAATTAATCCAATGTTTTTGGAGAATGAACCAGGAAGCTAAAAAATTAAAATCGAGTAATGATGCTGCACGCATTTCTTCAGCAACAAAAAGGTGATATGATGTATGAACATTACGACCAACAAATGCAAGATCACCTTGGAGTTGTGATTCAGATTCAGACTTTCCACATTGTACTTTGCATGTTACATCAATTTTTGATTGCTAAAAGTGAAAATTTAAAGTTTCGGTGTTACCTTCGGGATTGCATTTTATGGTAGCTGTAGATATAAGCATACCTATTTTGGGGGTCAGATCATCAAAATTTTGTTATTCGTTTAAAAAACGAATTAAATAAAATTTATTTTGAAAGTTAATGTTGCTGGAATTTAATTTTTTGAATATTTGAACTTGAAAAATTTAATTTTATTTGTAATTTTATTTACATTTTACAAAGTAGTTTTTTAGACATAAAACTTCCTTTACGAAGAATTACATAAGTACAGCTGCACCGGCGTTAAAAAAGATAAACTAAAATAAACTTAAAATGCTTGGGCGGATTTTATGAAAGGTGTTAAAATGCTTTTTTTAAATGTTTACAATTGACGTGGTTTCTAAAAATAATGAACAAAAAATAAAAGGTTAAAAATGAAATGAAAAATTTTTTATTGTAACTTTATTTTTTTGTTTAAACTTAATTAATCGATGAGTGCCCTTTTCGCAGTATTTTGTTTATGAAATATAATGTTTTTAAACGAATGTTTTTTGGATTGTTTTTCTCGTTATATAATTTAATTTCGTTTTTTTGATTTTAGTTGGCACATTTTTCACAGATTTGTCACATTTCACTTAAATTTTTGGAAAGAATGGAAGAAATATTTTTTAAACTTTCAACAAAAATCTATGGTTTAAATGCAAACAATGTACTTTTAAATAATATTTATTTGATATCTCAAATTGTATTCTTTATTTTTACACTTATTTTTACAATTTTCGTTGCTTTTCTCTTTTATCTGTTATTTGCAAAACCACAATTCCATAAAAATTTTAATATTTTGTTTGTCAATGTTTTTATTGCTTATGGAATTGAAACACTTGGAAGGCAGATTTCACTCTATGAAACATTTATTTGTTCAAATAACCCAAATTGTAAGCACTTTTTAAGCATTAAAATACGATAAACGGGATTATTTTAAGGTTACTTAAATGAATTAATGATGTCAAAAAATGTAATATTTGGAGAACAAATAAAATATACTGGAATGATTGCATATTTAATTTCAACATATTATTTAATTGCTGAAAGAACATGGGCTACAATTTATTTAAAAGGATATGAAAATAAAAGTAGCACAAAATTAATGTTTTTAACAATTATTTTTCAATGGATTGTTTCTTATTCAACGGTATATTTATTTATGAATGGTAAGAATTTTGAAGTTTAGTATGAAGTTTAACTTTGTTCTTTCAGCTATAATCCCAATAATGGCGGTTGTGATTCCTGCAATTTTATCCATGTTTATTTTGACAACTGTAAGTTATAATAATATTCATAGCTTTAAAGGGGGATGGTTTCATAAATCTTAGTCTCGCAACGAGTTTTTCATCTTATTCAGGAATTTATAGGATTTTCTTAATCATACTTTCTCAAAGCTCCTTAATCATTTGGCTGGAAAAAAGTTTAAAAATCGTCCAATTTTAGGTTTTTGCAATAATGAAAAAAATCAATGAAAAACGATATCGTATTTCAAAGAAAATTGGAAACACTTATACCCTTTCAGAAAGATATCAATTATCAGAAAATATGAAAACTGCACCTTTAATCACAGCACTATTAAAAATTTCAATCATTTTAAATATATTTATTTTTACGGTACTTTTTTTTAAAAACAACCAAAGTTTATAAAATTTATTTTTAGATAATTTTATTACTTTTATTTACTTCCAAAATTGTTGAAAAACAATTTTTTAAATTACTGTATGATTTAATTTTAACAATTTATCCATTTTTTGTTTCAATTTCAATAATTCCGCATACAGAAAATTGGAAAATAAATTTTGCCAAGTATGTTTTTTTTTAATCCGATTTTGAAAGTTATTTAATATTTGGACTTTATTTTAAGGTACTTTGCTCGAAAGAATAGAAAAACTTCCGTTTCAATAGTTTCTTCAAAGGTTATTAATAATAAAAGTGGTGAAAAGAATAAAAATAAAGTTTTGATTTTGCAAAAAGCTGAAGCGGATATTTATTTTGCTCAGCTTGTTAAAGGATGGGCCTAATTTTTAAAAGTTAACTTTTAAGGTGTCAAAAGTTCAAATGTGCAATAATATACTCGGTTATTAAAAAAAGCGTAGTCGTCTCTAAAATTTTTAAAAGGGTGTTATTTAAATTATGTTTGTCACCGTTTTAATGCTTGTTATTCGTTTTTATTAGTAAATGTTAAATTTGTGTTTTGAAATTCTTTTTTAAAAACACTACTGCTTTGCATAATTTAAGAGAATTTTTGCAGTGTTTAGCAGAAAAGCAGAGAAAACTGACTTAATTTTTTTTTGTGTTTTTCTTTGCATTTTTCATGTTCAATTTTTTGAATTTTAAATAAATTCGCTTAAAAAACTTTAATCTTTTATCAAAAATCTTAAACATAAATCTGCCTGTCTGAAAACGTTTACCTACAAAAATGAGCTTAAACACAAATAAAAAGAACCAATAAAAGTTATTTCAAAGATAAGTTCAGACGTGAAGTCACGCAAAAATCCCAAATTTCGACCCCCCCCCCTTCCGACACGTTTTTTCCTTTGATCATCAAAGCCGCGTCACATTCAGCTTACCCCCTTCCCCCCTAAAATGCATGACGTCACATCTGGACAATACCTTATTAAGTTTTTTTAGGTAAGGAACACTTCAGCACAATTTATTTTAAAAATAAATTGTGCTCTCAATTAAAAAAAAAAGATGACGTTAATTATCCAAAAACTGTATAATTATTTTTTTGCTCATTTTTTTATTAAATAATTTAAAACAAAAAAACAGGAAACTACAAAATTATTAAATTTTCTGATACAGTAAATATTTCTAAATTAAATCTGTATTTTATCGCGTTTTTTGTCACAAATTTTTTTTAAAATGTTGCTACCTAAAAAAACTTAATAATCTTTAAAATAACTTTTATTGGTTCTTTTTATTTGTATCTATTACCTCTGTTTTATATGTTGAAGAATAAATTTGCTCATTCTGTTTTTTGTTTTATAAACGAATAAAATAATTATTTTTTTCAGCTACAAACATTTAAAGATTTTTGTCAAACTTCTAGAATTTTTACATATTTCCAATAATAATATTATTATTAATTTGGCAAATAAAATGAGACATTATTAATTCTTTCTTTTTTCCTGGGGATTAAAGTATACACCTCCAAAAACACCTGTTTCATTTTTTGGCCTTTTCAAAAGTCTTCTGCCGTTTATAATTTTTTTGTAAAAATCAATCTTTTTTATTTTATTTTTGAAGCTGTTAATTTCTAATTTTTGCTTTTATAAAACAAATCTCAGGCATGAATTTTCTAATCATTGATTTACCGTATTATTCAATGGCAAATTTATCTTCGAATGAAATTCTCGTCCTTAAATTATGTGAAGGAATTTCAGTTTTTATAACTTTATTTGTATTATTTTTGGGGGCATGTTGTGTAATGGCATTTTATGCAGCCCCACAATTTCACCAAAATATGATAATGTTAATATCAAATTTGGCAATTATTTGTATCGTTTATTCATTGTGCGAAATTTGTTCTTCAATTATTACAATCTTTTGTGATTTTGAAGATGCATGTAAGTCTTTAAAAGAAATACATATTTAGTCTTGCAGCGATTTGATCATCCTGTTCAGAAATTTAAGGATTTTAGGGTGTTGCATTGATTCATATCCTCTTTTTGTAGGTTTTCATACAGATTTTATGTTTTTGACATCATTTGAATGGATTGGAATAATTCGATTTGCAACATCTATTTGTAATATGTATGCAATGCCGGCACTAATTGTTGAAAGAGTTACTGCAACAGTTTGCTTTAAAACGTATGAAAAACTTCAACATTTTTATCTCATGATTTTTCATCTAATTTTTCATTGGCTTATGTCATTTTTGGCTGTTTATTTAATTGTTAATCGTAAGATTTTTAACATCCAAAAACATTCAATAAAAAGATTTTCAGAAATTTTTCCATTTATTCCATTAATTTTTGTAAGCATTTTTGCGTGTTTACTTTTTATATTTGTAAGTTTTTAACTTTTAAGTAATTAAATTTAAAGTATAAGATTTTTAGATATTCTTTTATACGGATTATATAAATCATAAAAGATATAATCTTTCATTAATTTATGGGAACACATATACCCTTTCAGAAAGATATCAACTTTGTGAAAATATTCGAACTTCATCTTTGATGAAACGTTGCGCAATTGTTTGTGTTATATTTGTTTGTCTTTCAGCAACGGTAAATTTTATTTAATTCGTTTAATCCTTAAAAATATAATATTTTAGTTTTTGGCATTACAATACATTTCAAAAGATATTCGATCAAAATTAATTTATAAAATTTTATTTAAGCTATGTGCTTCAAGTTATGCAATTACATTTATTGCAAATGCATTTAAAACAAATGAAATTTGGAAAGAAAAATTTTTAGAGTTAGTTTTTCTCTTTTTTTGATTGACCGGAAATTTGATTATAAACTTATTTAATTTATTTTAGTATTTTGTTGCGACAAAAACATCGAAAAATAATTCCACATGAATGTGGGCCAACAATGCCATTACATGATGCAAAAATCTTTCGAACTTCAACCGGCGAAAGAATGCTTTTTGATTCATCTCTTGAAGCAACAATGTATTTTTCACAATTACATAATTTGTGGAATGCATGAAATTAAAGTAAAAATATTTTTAATTATGCCACAGACGAGTCAAAAGTATAATATAAATAAATTTAGAAATTTGAAGAACTAAAAAAACCTAATACCTATTCGTTTCCTTACATGGAGTTAATTGACATCCTTTTAGTGTCTCAATTTAAAAAATGCGATTTAAAGGAAAATTTTTCTGTTTCTCTAAAAAATAAATTGCGATAAACTTTTTTTTTGACAAATATGATATACAAGGAAATGATATAACTTCTGAAAAAAAACTTTCGCTTTTACATCCGGTAAAAGGTTTTAAAAAGTTAAAGACCTTTGGAATAAACAAAACGTTGAAAAGATGCATGTCAATAAATGACAATGCCTATGGATTGTTAAGGTTTGCATGAAAAACTCATTACTGACTCGTTTCTAAGAAATAAAAAAAGTGATTACATATACATATTTTGATTAAAATTTTTACTGTTTGTTCAATATTTAATTTAAATAATTTATAAGTTCTTAAAAAATGAAAATTGATAAATTTCTCGAAGTAATCTTATTATGTTCAAGAAAATTTAACACCCGTTTTTGTATAAAATTAATCAAATTTTTTTGTGCAAGTGTAGCCCTAAACAACAAAGAGATAGTATGAATTTTACAGAAATTTTACTTCTGAAAATATAATTAGCTATAATTGTTTTGTAATAACCTTTATAAAATAAACACCCGTTTCCTGAAAATTGTATATTTTGTAATAGTTTCTGCATAAAATTTTATAAAAGTCAAAGTCCGTAAAATATTATTTTCCTGCTGAGAACCCATGGCTTAAACCAGGTGAAATTCAAGAAATTCTTTGAAAAAAGTTAACCTTTTCAAATTAAAAAATAAATATAGCCCAAAAGTTTGAGAGTTTTAATTTTTTTTAAAAACAAATATATAAACTTTTTGGTTTTTAAAAATCATAGAAATCTCTCATATTTTTTTAAATGTTTTTTTGCTTTTTTTGAAAAACTAAAAAACTTTTATTTTTAAACAAAGGCAATTTTGAAGGCTATATAAAAAGCCATAATTAGACTTTCAACGTTTTAGTTAAAGCCATTTTTCCCACAACATTTTTTTATAAATATTTGTTCATTTTTTCAAAGTTTTGAATAAAAAAATAGAATTTTTATTTTTAGAAAATATTTAAAGAAGAATGCATACATTTGATTGTTTATCAAATATTACATATAGTTTAGATCCGACAACTCCAAAATTTAATGATTTTTATTTTACAATGCAATTGGTGATGTTTGGGTTATCTTTGATTTTTATAACATTTATTGGGGCATTTTTTTATGCAATGTATTGTTTTCCGCCATTTCATTTAAATTTACAAATTTTAATGGTTAATTTTTTTGTTTCATATGGATCTTTAACAATTGGAAGATTGATTGGGCTAATTGCTGCATATAAATGTCCTGCAAATAAACAATGTAAATTTTTTGCATAAATTCCTGTATTAATTTCGTTGAAGTTTTATTCTTTCTGTGCAAAATTTACTGTGAAAATTTTGTAATAAAATTTTTGCAATTTTTTAGGTTTCCAAACAGAAATGTTATTTATAATTGATGCATATTATTCTGAATGGATAAAATATATTTCAATGATTGCATTTGTAATTGCAAGCTTTTGGGTAATCGGTGAAAGAACTTGGGCAACAATTTATTTAAAAGGTTATGAAAATAAGCGAAGTGTTAAAACAATTATTGGAGTTATCATTCTTCAATGGTTTCTCGCTGCGACAATTGTATATTCATTTTTTATGAGTTTGTTTCTATTTTTAAATATCAAAAAAAAAACTCTTTTATATTTAAGGTTATGTTCCAGTTGTAATTCCAATAATTGGAATTGCAGTTTCATGTGCGGCATTTTTAATTGTAAATTTGTTAAATTTGTTGTAATACATTTTAAATTCCAAATTTTTAGGTATATCGATTTATGCAAAAAGAAAATCGTCGACGATATCGATATTCAAAAAAGTTTGGAAATGCTTATACCCTTTCAGAAAGATATCAATTAGCAGAAAATATTCAAACGGAACCAATTGTTTCAACTTTATTAATTATTTCCGTAATTTTTGAAAGTTTGCATTTAATTGTAAGTTTTTCAAAATTTAATAATGGCAGTATTTATTTAAAAAATTAAGGTTTAAAAGTTCAAATTTTATATGACGTTAATAAATCTTTATCAGCTGTATTAAAACCAGTTTTTTAATATTACTGTACAGTAATTTTTGTGTTTAAAAAGTGCCAACCACGCTTTTTTTCTCGAAATATCTTCTTTTCAATTATTCAATTACTTTTTTTTTTCAAAAAACTTTTTTTCAGAGTGGTGCCATTTTACATTTTGGTACAAATATAAATACAAAATTAATTGGAAAATTATTATTTGAAATTTTATTTACCATTGATCCAATCGTTTTTTCTATTCCCCTTTTACTATCAGTTAAAAAATGGCGACAAATTTTTCGACAGTATGTTTTTACAGTACCTTTAAAGTTTATTTAATAAGAGTTTTTAAGATATCTCCTCCGAAAACATATTTGTTCATGTAATATCTCAGAATATGATAATAATTCCGTGCAAGAGATTAATGATGTCAAAAAAGAAGGTGATGTGTATTTTAAACAATTACGGCAAAGTTGGACATAAAATTGTGTTGCAAAAAAATATTAATCAATAAATTACAAATAAATGTTTTTTCAAAATTTTTTAAATAACATGCTCATATCCTCTTCTTTGAGTATGTATACATTTCTTTTTGAAACAAATAACAATTGGTGGAATAATAAATAACATAATTAAAAAGAAGATCAACACTTCCCAGCCATCTAAAAAATTTAAAAATATAAAACGCTTATTTGTATCAAAAAAAATTGCCGTTAAAAAAGTTACGGTAATATTATTTGTTTAAGTATTAAATAGAGCTTACCCAAAAATCCTGGTAAATCTGGTGTCGGTGTTGTTGCAGACGGTGTTGGTGTAAAGGGTGTTGTTGTAGTCCATGAGTTTAAATTATGTGGTAAAAATCTTCTACCACCAATTAATGTTGCACTTAAAAAAACCTTACAATTATTCCACACAAAAAATTTTACAAATACAAAAAAATTATATACCTATTACCCTGCATACTTAATTATAGACTTATAAAACAAGAAAATAGGATATATTTTTGACTTTAAACGAATAAATTCTCGCTTTTGAAATAACACAACTTTTTACTTATCTCTGTCTTTCGCTCGGCCTTTTGCAATACCACAAATCGATACTCCAAAAAAAATCATATGTTTTTTTCTTTAAAAAAACAGGGGACATAAAGTTGTTTATTTTGAAAGAAATCAATGTTTGCCCCATTTTTTCTCAAATGTTCGTTCTCTCTTTTTTGTTTTGAAATTTCTTTTTCTGCTGATGATTTTGTTCTTTGAATTTTCTCATGCTCTCATTTTTTTATTTATCCATGGGATACAACAAATATACAAATAACCCCCCAAAAATAATTTCATTTAAAAACACACTAAATATTTAAATTAAATTTTAAAAAAAAGTAAAGGTTAAACATTAGAAATTATGTAAGTTTAGAAAAAAAGAAGAAAAAAAAAGTGGTGTTAAAAACACCTGTAAAAATGTGAAAATCAAAAACATCTGTTTTCATCAGCTTTTTTTCTTACTGTGCTTTTGTTGGTCGCTCTTTTTGAAAAGGATTCTTGAGAATTGCTTTAAGCAATTGTGGGCTAAAAAAATATTATTTTAAATGAAAATAAATTTAAAAAGAAGTGACAAACCTGAAACAAAAAAGAAGGATAAAAGGAAGATGATACATAAAAACGGTAAAAGTTAATTGAATTCCAGAATAAACGATCGCGGAAGTATCAGTTAAAGTCCAGTTGGTTTTTGAAACGATTGTTTGTTGAATAAAAATTGAAAGAAAATGTGTAACAAAAAGGATTAAAGGAAAAACAAAAAGTCGAAATTCAATTCCAACTTTTTCAGGCAAAAATCGAAATCCTCTTAAAATTGCACCAAAAACTGTACAAAAAAGAAAGAATGCAGAAAGTGCCAAACATGCATAAACAAATATCGGTGCAGGATTATATGCAGGTGGAACGGTATTTGTGATAACAGTTGGAAGTAATGGCATTAAAACCAGCAAAAAACATGTTGGTCCATTTCTCTCTGAATTAAATGCCTAAAAAAGAAAAGATATATTATATCTATTACAGAAGCTTACAGAAGATTGTCCAAAACCAAGAATTGAAAAACGATTCCATGAAAATGCAACAAGTGAAACAGATTTTGCATATAAATGATATATATCAAAATATGATGCAATTAATAAAAGATTCATAATTCGATCAATTCCATTTCCGCTAAAAAGCATTGGACCTGTATATAATCCAATTCGAGGAAGATCAATTAAAATCCATGTAAAAAGGAATGCAAAAAATGTTGTTTTAATTGAAGATTCTCGACGAAACCAATCTCGAATCATAAAACATAAGATTGGAATTCGTGCCAAAGTTAAAACAAAATCAATTCCAAGAAGGGCATAAAGATAGAATTGACTCCATCCGGATGCTGGTTGTTTAAGACCAAATGCATAAAGCAAAGAAACGGCAAGCGCCTTCTGTGATGACATTTTTCTTCAAAGCAACGACTAACTTAATAAAATGTGCCACATTAAAGGCAACTGTCAACTTTTATGTAAAAAACAAGTTTTTTCTTCAAAAAGGCGGAGACACAGGTAAATAAAAATGTACATTTATTAGTAATAGTATGTAAAATACAAACATTTAAAAGTGAGAATTAGAATTCGAATTGCATCTGCATGTAATCAAGCCTATAGAAACATGGGAAACCCAGTTCGATTACAAAATATTCAAAACCATATAGTCTTTTGTTTCTTGAACAACAATATCGTTAAACGTTGTAATTATCCTACAAAATTACTACAGTGTAAAAAAAAGAAACATGCGTCATAATTTAATACGGTATAATAGGATGGACTCTTATCATGCAGCTAAAAAAGATTTGTGCAAAAATATTTTGCAAAATCCAAATTTGTTTCACAGTATTTATTTTGCGAAATGCTTTATGGTTTTAGAGCGAATCCCTGAATGATTTTCATTGTATCACATGTTTAAATTAATTTTTTTATTATGTTATTAACAAAGAATTGTCTATGAGTTTCTTTTTGAGGTACAAAAATAGAAGAGGTTAGAAATAGGTTTTGTAAAACAATAACAAAACCATTTAAAACAATTAACTTAAAAAAACATAAAATCAAGTAAAAACTATGGACATCGAATTCTTCCAATTGTGGTACTGGGTCCAAACATTGGGGAATTATGAACGTATTTAGGAGCGCCACGACGGCACATTGCATCCACAGTACCTGATGGTAAGGTTTCAGGCCCTGGGAAACCTGGTCCAGTTTGAGCTCCTGGAGGATTGTTGATCTGAAAGATTAAAATCAATAAACATAAAAATTTATAATTAGCCTTGCTTGGATATTTGGCATGCCATTTGTGCAACTCAATATCCGATGATAGGTACAGCTGGCATCTAAGGTCGAAGGAGCATTGTCGACTTCTCCATTATTATTTATCGCATCACAAGATGATGGGGGACAACATTGGGCATAAAGGATTTGGGTTCGAACACCTGCATTGTTATAAGTGTAAAGTGAGGTTCTGGGATCACATGTCACTGTGACGGGATATGATATACTGTCGGCATTGTTGTTAAACTAAAATTTTATCCATCAAAAATTTTTGAAATGATTTTCTCACCTGCATCGTTGATAATGGATTTGTGCATGTTGCAGAGTATTGACAACACGGTGCGGTGACTGATAAAGAATTTATGGCAACATCTCCTAAGGGACCTGGTATGAAACATGGAGCATTTGGACACTCAAACATATCTCCAGTAACGAGCGTCGGAGTGGTACAGATTTCAGGAGTTGGAAAGCAGCCATAACTCAAAGAAATAATACTCAAAAATATAAACAAAGATAAATTAATCATGTCTGATTTTAACATTTCAGGTGCATTATAATGCGAAAAATTTTTTACATCCAAAAAAAGCGAAAAATTTTTTAATGACCGACCGCCGACCACCGATTGCAATTTTAATTTGAAATATTTTAATTTGTTTAAACGGAAGAAAGAAAGACAAAGGGGTCAGAATCAGGGAGGAATTCCGTATTTTCCGCTTCCGTAAAATACGAAATTCCGCCCTCTTTTTCACTGATTCCAGATTGACTTTTTAAAATTTAATTGGTAATGATGAAATGCATAAAAAATTTTTAAAAAGCATAGCTCTTATTTGTTATTGAACCCTTACGATTTCTACAGTTGAATAAACGAATGAATATTCCTTCTTCTTCTTTTTGTCCAAAACAAAAGCATGCATTACAAATATTTTTTTTAAATTTTTTATATTTTGATCCCACGTGTCATTCTCATTGTTCCAGTATTAAAAATAACAGTCGGATTATTTTATTTGACTTTCAAAAATTTTTGTATAAATATTATGGCCTAGTTTTCATTTCATATTCACTTTTTTTGTCAGTCACTTTTTGTTGGGAAAGTTTTTGAGGAAGTTATGTGGAAGGTTATAATTCTTAGTAGTGTTATTATCATTTGTGCAACATTTGCAGCAATTTGCCCAACAATTGGTTTATCTGATTCAATTCGGAATTCTATTGTTGACAGTCATAATACATTACGTTCACAACTTGCTCAAGGACAATCTATTATGAAAGGTGGAAAAAAAGCTGCTTCTGCAAAAAATATGTATAAATTGGTGAGTGACAAAAAAAACTTGAATTTTGAACTTGAAATAATTCCCCATTGTTTGACTAAAATAAGGCTAATCTTTGATGACGCATATTTTCTAACTTTTAGAAATACGATTGTAGCGCAGAAAAAACTGCTCAAACATGGGCTGATAAATGTGTTTTTCAACATTCTGAAAATTCTTTCCGAAATGCAGGTGAAAATTTATTTATGATGAATGTCCCAAATTATAATCCACAAACATCTATGACTCAAGCAGCACAACTTTGGTGGAAGGAATTAGCTGATATTGGAGGAATTTCTCAAACTAATACAACTTTAACCATGACTGTTTTTAATACTGGAATTGGACATTGGTCACAAGTTTGTTTTTTATAAGCTTTAGATCAAATAAAATTTATTTTATCCAAATTAAGATGGCATGGGCAAAATCAACCATGATTGGATGTGGATATAAGTCTTGCAAAAAAATGACTATTGTTGTTTGCCATTATAAAACAACGTAAGATTTAAATTATTACATTTGAAAAAAAGAATAGAAAACTTTTTAGTGGAAATTACATCAATCAACAAATTTATGAAATTGGAAATCCATGTAAAGCTGATAAAGATTGTACAACATATGCAAATTCAAAATGCGATCTTACAACCAAATTATGCTATAATTAAAAAATCAAAATATTCTTTTTTTGCACTGCATTTTTACGTGTGTTTTTAAGCTTTAAATTTGTTAAAACTCTTTTTTAATCGTAGAAAAAAATGTTGAATAAATTTTTAGTCAAATCTTTTAAGTCTTACATTTTTTTACACGCTCAAAATGTTTTTCATCATAAAAATTTTGCGTGACTTTTTTCATTTGTGTTTTTCACATTAAAATACAAAAAAAAAATTAAAATACGGTTAATTAAAATTTTTAAACTGAAAAAGTTTGTATTATAATTTGAATACAAAACACACAGTATTTTTTTGATCAATGGCCTTTTTTATGATGTTTCACATTTTTTATTTACTTTTTTTAAAGAAAAAGTTTTTTCTAAAATTTTCATTTCCCCTTGAGAGAGAGAGAGATCGAAATATACTGTAATTGTAGCCAAATTCTGATTTATAAAACTTTAAAACACCTAATTAGCCTCCAATTTTCTCATGATTACTTTTTAAAATTGTCATGTCTTTTTTGTTACACAAAAAACATCATTTTTTAAGACTAATGAATTTTAAACAAATGAATGAATGTTTAATGAAATAAAAGCTAAAATTTTAACGCCCACAAACAAAAAAAAGGAAGTAAAAAAAGGAGAAGAAAAAAGAAACCAAAAATGGCTGTACTTTGTTTACTTTTAAATTTTTAAGCAAATACTTTTATCTTTGAAAAAATATAATTTAATATTTAAATATAAAATTGACTTTTTGCGTTTTCTTTTTCATAAAATGTTTGAAATTTAATTTTTTACCAGTTAAAACTGTATTTACTCGTTTAAATTAAAAAACAAAAAAAACGATAGCTGATATAAGTTTTTTAAAAATTGGAACAATGGAAAAAAGTTTTTTTTAAATTTACAATTGCATGTGTAAAATTTGATTTGGATGCATTTGAGCAATAAAAACATTTCCGTTTGTGTCAACTGCAAGAGAATGCCCTTCAAGGCCCTGAAAAAAGAATTGTTAAATTTTTAAAAAAAAGCTTTGAACAATAAGGAAATAGAAGTTTTCCAAGAAAGAGAACAAAGCACTTATCGACACATAAGTGCTATATAAGAATACTGTACACAAAGGTATCTTTTTTTAATACCATGTAACATACCTTTGCGTATGATTCTGCTTTTCCAGTATCCATATCAATAATAAAAACTTGTGGTTCAATTTCTTCTCCTTGTTGCTGTTGTGAAGATTCTCCAGCTCCAGTAATTCCAACAAGATAATGCCGCTTTTCCCGAATTGCATAAACTCGTCCAATATTTTCAGCTTTTGTGACAAACATTCCAAAGGGGGAAGTTTGTCGATGACTATTTGAAATTCCAGCTGTAAAACATTGAATTCTTTGATTTTCTCGATCCGCAACACATAAAAGATTTAAATCTTCAATTAATGCAATTGAATGTGGAACAAAAAATTCTCCATTTTCTGCAGGCATTTGTGCGGGGGGATTTCCAAATTGTTCAATGAAAGTTCCATTTGAATCAAATTTCATTATTCTTGCATTACAGTATCCATCTGCAATAAAAACAAATTGTCCATCTGAAGAAACTGCAACATCCGTTGGCTGACAAAAATGGTTGACATCATCACCAGGAACTAACTTTTCTCCCAAAATTAAAGTTGGCTTAAAAGTTTTTGGACAAAGTCGTAGAATTTGATGCCGTCCAACATCTGTCACCCAAATATTCCCTTTTGAATCAACTGTTAACCCATGGGGCATATAATATTCATTTTCACCATATTCAGATAAAACTTTTCCCGTTGATATAAATTGTTGAATTTGGAATTGCATTTAATGATGAAGACATTGTAAAATCATCTGTGAATGAACTAAAAAGGGCTCCACTTAGAATCTCATTTGCAACTAAAATGAATCTTTTACTCTTTATCCCAAATTCGGTCACCACGATGAAATGCAATTAAATTTCCATTTGAATCAATTGCAACTGCTGAAACTTCTCCCAATGGTTTACTAACTGGAATTTGTTGTAAATTAATTCCATGATCTACTTCTTCTGGTCCTTCAGAAACTTCAGAAGTCGATGGAATGCCATTACTGCTTCCATCCACTAAAGCAGCAGCAGAATCTTCTTGAAAAGGTTCATAAATTTCAGCAAAAACAATTCCAATAAAAAGGAATAAAAAATTAGCAGCACCTGCTTTTAACTGCATTTTTATGGCACAAATGAAACTTCACGTTTTTTTTCTCTTTTCATTTTTTTGCTTCTCTCCTCCTTCTTTTTTTCATGTGTTTAAATCGATACTTAAGGGAAAAGAAGAAAAAAAAGACATCCTTCCTTTTATGGTTGGCAGCTTTTTGACGTCAGTCAGCTAGTTATTTTTTCTTTCAAGCGACTTGGCATGAAACGACTTAAGCCAAAACCAAAAAAGAGAGCAAAAGTTACTTCCTCGAAACTTATAACTTTTCATTCTTCCAAAAAAGAAGAGATCTCATGGCACACTTAAAAGTTAGAAATCATTTTAAAGAAGGAACTTTTTTAAAAAAGAAGTTGAAAAAAGATATGCCAATGACACACCACAAGTGTTAATTTGACATTCATCATCATTTCTCTCTCTTCTTCCAAAAAGAACGAATATCCTTTTCAGAATTTTTATTTTTTGAAAAGGAATTTTCTTGAAATAAAAATTTAATTTAATTTTTTTTTGATAAAAACAAAATGTAATGCCTTTCTTTTTTTGAGAATAAAGTCACAGAACATTTAATGTTGAGTCACATATTTTGCATAAAGAAAATGAAAAATAATTTATTCAAAAAAGGAAAACAAAAAAATTTCTCTTACATTTTATTTTTTGTTGCCACTTATAAATTATTTTTTAACGTTACACAGTTTAACCAAAGCACGAATTTGATTATTGAAAATCAAATACATTTACAGGTGTAAAAATGATTCAATATTTTTAGTTTTTTGCAGCCGATTTTCTTTTCTTCTTTGAGGAAGTCCGCCGTGAAAAGAGTTAACGCATAAAATTTTTATAGACATAGGTAGTCTAAACATTTTCATGCAAGGTTGCATCATTTTTACTCATACATTTTTGTATGGTTGTGCATGATATATTTATCTCCGCCTTTGATCAAAGCTGCGATTCTTTGTATAAGTATTCCATTGTTTTTAGCTAAAATTGTTAGTTTTTATGCCCTTTTCAAACGACTGATGTTTGCTTTCACTTTCTTTTCTTCCTTTTTTCTCTTATACGAATAATTTCTAGATGGCAGCAAAAAATAGTGGCTTAATTTAAAAGCAAACTTTTTTAAATGATGTTTCACGAATTGTTAATCGAAAGCAATACTGTAACATTAATTTAAATCTAAATTCCAAATGTTCTAATGTTTCTTCTGTTCAATCTAACAGCAAATTAGGAAATGAAAAAAGTTTGGGTAACCAATAAACTGCAGTTTTTATGAATAAATTTTATGGAAGGCTTAGTCAAGCTTTAAAAGCCGCCGTTAATCAACAATACATTTATACATAAAAAACTGCATTAATAAAAAAATAGATTGTACAGTTGCTAATTATCAACAAAGAAAACAGCAATCATGGAATAACTCTTGTTTTAAAACTGCAAAAAGTTCAAATACATTTAATGAAGAGAAAGCAAGTGAAAAACAATGGAAGAATCATAGCTTTAACAATGACAAAAATAGCACCCTTTCACTTCATATTACCAATTATGAACATTCAGCTGTAGATCCAAATGAATTTAAAGCTTTAACAAATAAATCTACAGAAGCAAAAGTTTTGGGATCTTTTTTTGAAGATCAAGTCAGTGTTTTATCGCCGGAGAAAAATGTAATATTTGCTTTTATTTAGGATCAATTTAAATTTCGTCGACAAACTGAATATAATAAAGAAGCTGTCACACCAGGAATTATGCATTTTCAAACATCACAAAAATTGCTTTCTCCTTTTCGCATAAATCAAACAGTAAGTTTATGAAGAAATGAAATGATTATTTAACAACTTATCGCAATTTAACTTCTTATTTCCATTTATTGCTTTTCACCCTTTTTTAAAAATTCGCAAATTGTATAAAGATAACTTTAAAATGGAGTCTTTGAAGCTAGCAGTTTTTTGGTGATAAAATAGAGATACAAGAATCGATGTTTGTGCTTTGAAGTTTCACTTACTATTTTTTCAATAAATTTGTTATTACTGTAAAAAATTGATGAAAACAGGTGGCATTGACTAAAAATGTCTTGAACAGAAAGCCACCTCAGCTTTGTATTAACTCCATTTTTTATAGTTCACTTTAATCGCAATTGCATTGACTTTAAACAGCTCAAAAATATATTCATTCTTGAATTTTTAATTTTTCAAACAACAAAATGCTTGCTTCAAAAACTCCTTTTTTAAGATATCTTTCAGAAACGGGCGTATGTTTTCTTTTTCACTTTTTAGAATAATTTTTATTTTTCAGGCACGACGATTTAGTAGTACATTAGTTATTGCTGAACATGATGATACAAAGCTTTCTGGTGTTACATTAAATGCAATTACAGCTGCAAGTAAACTTGGTCATGATATTAGCGTATTAGTTGCTGGAGCAAATAGTCAAAAAGTTGCTGAAGAAGTTGCGAAAGTTGCAAATGTTAAACGAGTTCTTGTTGCACAAGATGAAAAGTTAAAAGCACAACTTCCAGGTTTTTTTATATTAAACAAAATATTTTATTATTATGAATTTTACAGAACGTGTAACTGCAACTGCTTTTGCTGCTCAAAATCAATTTAAATTTTCACACATTCTTGCTGGCGCATCATCATTTGGTCGTGGTGTTATTCCTCGTCTTGCTGCAAAGCTTGATGTTGCACCTCTTTCTGATGTTACAGCTGTTCATGGAGATGATACATTTTCTCGTCCAACTTATGCCGGAAATGCTGTTGCAAAAGTTAAATCAAAGGCTCCCGTTAAACTTATGACTGTTCGTGGAACTGCTTTTGAACAAGCTGCTACCGAAGGTGGAAGTGCTGCAACTGAAAAATGTAAACAATATTATCTTAGTATTAATAGATATTTAACCACAAACACATTTTAGCGCCAATTGGAGAAATTAATACTGAAATTAGTGAATTCCTTGGCCAAGAACTTGCTAAATCTGATCGTCCTGATTTACAAACAGCTAAAATTGTTGTTAGTGGTGGACGGGCTTTAAAATCAGCAGAAAATTTCAAACTTCTTTATGATCTTGCTGATAAACTTGGAGCAGGTGTTGGTGCTTCTCGGGCTGCCGTTGATGCCGGATATGTACCAAATGATCTTCAAGTTGGACAAACTGGAAAAATTGTTGCTCCTGAACTTTATATTGCTATTGGAATTAGTGGTGCTATTCAACATATTGCTGGTATGAAAGATAGTAAAGTTATTGTCGCAATTAATAAAGATAAAGAATGTCCAATTTTTCAAATTGCTGATTATTCTTTGGAAGGAGATCTTTTTAAAGTAAGTTTTTTTTGAACAATTCATTATAACGTAAAATTTATTTTTTTCCAGATTATTCCTGAACTCCAAGCAGCACTCAAGTAAACTTATTGTATCGCCATAATTTAGGGCCAAATATGATAGAATTCATTTTTTATGTATAAATTATTACGGTTATATTTTCAAAGTACTGTAAGTAAAATAAAAACAATTTTGAAAGAGATTTGTTTGGGAAAAAAAGCATTGACAATTTAACAAGTTGAAAAAATAAATAAAATGTACAAGAATAATTTAAATGAATTTTTTGTATAATAAAAGCTCAAAAGCATCGACCAAAACATCGAAGAAGCATTTCACGGGCATATGGAATGTAAGAAAGCGAATACCTGAAAAAATATAAAATAGGCTATTAATTTTTAAACAAATAAGAATATTACCATGCCATTGCAATATATTGTCCGCCAGTACATATCACAGCTAATAACACATTTTGCATTACAAGCCCAGCAATGAATGTTAAAACAATCATAAGAATATAAACCAATGATGCTACGATTCTCGTGGGTTCAAACATTTTTTTCATTTGTTTAATTGGTCCACTTAAAAAGCAGGTACTTAATAATGAAATTACACCACCCAACGATACCATAACTGCAAAACCAGTAAATTTTCCAGAAACAAGTAATGGAGTTCCCTTAAAATAATACACTTATACAAATTTGAAAAAAAAGTTCTGAAATGCTTACCAAAAATGAACAAATCATTGATAACATAAATGCTAAAATAAAACATTGCACCCTTAAATCCCATGATAAACCATTTCCATTTTGTTGCTAAAATTTTAAGATTCATTTATCAAAAAAACATAATTTAATAAAAACATACTTCTGTTTGTGTTGTATCATTGTTACCACTATTTGTTGTTATTCCTTCAAGATCCGAGGACGATGATGATCCAACGACAGTTTTTAATCGTTCAAACATGTTGCTAATAAATTATATATTTGACAAATAAAATGACAAATAAGAAACGGGTAATAATTCAGGATCTAAAAGATACAGGGCACGTGAAGATTTTCGATGAAGTTTTTTTTATCGCCTTCAGCTAAAAAATTCTTAACACGAATCCAAATTTAAGTTTTTTCAACAAAAAAAATTTGTGCAATTTTTTTCAAAAACACTGATTTTTTTCAATCTTTTTTCATTGATTTATTTTTTGTACGTGGTTTTCATATTTTTATTTTATATATTTTCATCACTGACATCTTTAACTTTCTTTTCTACTTTCATCTTTACATTGTAGCTTTTATTAAAGTGCTGAAAATCAACTTTTCAAAATGCCACCAAAGAAGCAACAAGGCGGTCCAAGCAAAAAGGCAGATGAAAAAAAGAAGCAGAAGGTTATTGAAGATAAAACCTTTGGGCTAAAGAATAAAAAGGGTGCAAAAATGCAAAAATATATTGCTCAAGTTGAAGCTTCTGTAGGTTTATATCCCACGTTTATCCACCGCTGATCTCATCCATAACATCCATATTTTTTAGGTAAGGAATGCTGGCCCACAACGTATGCGTCAAGCTGAAGCCAAAAAGAAAGATGGCGAAGATGATCTTAAAGATTTGAACAAACTTTTTAAGCCTGTTCAAAGTATGCCTAAAGTTGCTAATGGTTAGTTTTTTACACATTCAAGACTTTATACATTGGGGACCTTTTAGATGTTGATCCAAAATCTGTGTTATGTGTATTTTTCAAGCAAGGTCTTTGTCAAAAGGGTAATAAATGTAAATTCTCTCATGATTTGGCAACCCAACAAAAGACTGCTAAACGTAATCTATATGTTGATAATCGAGAAACTAAGAAAGAAGGTTTGGATTATACCTATTATTTTCTATTACTAAGACTGTACCCAATATTACAGAGGATGAAACTATGGAAAATTGGGATGAACAACAACTGACAGAAGTTGCTGAAAAGAAGCATGGCGACGCTGATAGAAAAAGACCGAATCAAACTGAAATCGTGTGTTTTTCTTTTCTGCTTGTTTGAAATACAGTATGCCTTTTGTAGATTTGCAAATATTTCCTTGATGCCGTTGAAGATGGAAAATATGGGTGGTTTTGGGATTGCCCCAATGGAGAAAAATGTATTTATAAAGTAAGTATAATTTTTTTTTTCCAATTTAATTGGGTATTTTTAGCATGCTCTTCCACCAGGTTATGTATTAAGAAAAGATCGCAAAAAGCTTGAAGAACTAAAAAAGCTTGAAACTGTTTCCCTTGAAGAACTTATTGAAAAGGAACGGGCTGCTTTAAGTGCCATGGCATGTACAAAAGTTACACTTCAAACATTTATTGCATGGAAAAAGAAAAAACTTGCTGAAAAGAAGAAAAAGGCTGCTGATGCTGAAAAAGAAAAGATGAAAAATATGAAAATTGGTAAACAAGTATGTTTTGAAAATCTTTTTAGTTATTGTGTTTTTAATTTCATTTTTTCAGGGTGGTTTGAGCGGTAGAGATCTCTTCACTTATAATCCTGATTTGGTTGGAGATGATGATGAAGAAGCTGGTGGAAATATTGAACGTGAACAAGAGGTACCAGTTTGTTTTTTGAAATAATTTTTATTTCATTTTAAATTTTTTTAGGAAGACATCAAAGCTTTTGATATTGATGAAAGAACCTTTTATAATATTGGAGAAGGTGGTGAAATGCTTGATGCAAATTTGGATGATATCGTAATTGATGAACCTGCAGCCGATACAAAGCCAACTGTTTTCAATGAAAATCTTTTTGATGATGCTGATATACCTGATTCTGATGATGATGGCGATGAAGAAGATGGTGATGAACCAGAATCTGGTAGCTCAAATACAAAAGATACTGCAGAAGATTTGAAAAGATTAAAACTTTGATCTTTTTTCTGTCTTTGTTTTATTAAGTTTTGATTATGTTTGAAAAGAGATATCATGAATGTTTATTTTGAAAGCCTTTTGATTGTTGTGATATTTTTTCTAAATTAGATGGTTCTATTAAGGATTGATTCATTTAATGAGAAAGATAGACCGAACAAGAAACAAAAAGATGTTGCGCAAGGGTGACACACCACTCCATAAATGAATGGGAGATGATGATGATTTTGAAAGTTTTAGTTTTTACCCCCGAGGGGGGGGAACTAAATAGAGGTCGTTTTAATGTTAAAAATTTATATTTGGATGGACGCACACATTTTAATAGTCTTCGAATATGACATCGGTCAGGTTATATAAGGGGGGTCCTTTTTGCGCAAGAAGAAGAAGAGCGAAATGGGCAGATCCCTCTGAACAGAGCAGCAGCAATAAATACAACAACAATATTATTTTGTTGCTCCTTCTTACATACTACTACTACAGAAAAGAAAAAAGTTTTTTTAGGGAGGCGCATATCAGAAAAGAAGAAGTGATGGGTTTTTTTGACGTCGTCGAAGGAGATGAAGAAGAAAAGAATCGTTCCTTCTTCTTCAAAAAAATCATATATCGATGGATGATGAACGAGAGCGCCAAGATCGCGCAAAACTCCCTTCTTTTTGACTTTTGCGCATTTTTTTGTGCGAAAAATATTCATTATATCGACAACGTTTTTCACGGACATATAATAATAATATATTCGACTTTCATCTATCTTTTTCTCCCTCATTTTTTTTATTGTCTCCCCCCTTTACGAGATAAAACCTTTTTTTTTGAGGGGTGGTGGTCACTGCGCAATATCTATCGTCTACCTTTCGAACGTAAGAGCCTTTTTTTCTCATTTCCTTCCTTCTTCTTTTTTTAACTTTTTGTTGATCAAAGAACCGACGTGGCTAATATCTTGTTGTTTTTCCTTCCTTGTTGATAATCACATTTTTTTCTGGATATTTTTATTCATATTTTTTTGCTTTCCGGATCATTTAAATAATATCCAAATTTTGATTGACCCATTTGTAACACATTTTTTTTTCAAAAATCCCAAAAAAAGTCGTTTCAATTGTATTTTTTTTAGGAATTTCAAACAAAAAAAGCAAAAAAGAAACTGCACATTTTATTTTGCAAATTTATTTCGTTTTTCCTGCAAGGAAAAATTTGTCCCAAAAAGATTTTTATTTTCCTTTAATTATGATAAATTGTTAAATATTATTTAAAACAAAATACATATTACTATAAATTTTTAAATTAAAAAAACATGATATTATTATATTGGTGGGTGACGACGCTGGCCGTCGTTAGCGCCTCAACAATTCCAATACAAAGTAAGTGAATAAATAATTTATTATTTTTGCAAATTGAACTGTTATTTTTGTCATCAAAAATTTTTCTTCTTTTTTTTGGGTTTCATGGAAAAAAACTGTTTTTCTTTTTTTCCAACTTTCTCACTTTATTTTTTTGGTTCAAACCTGTTCCCCCCTTTTTTTTACCATCATCATCATCTCAACAATAGGCATGTTGAACATTGCTGTTGAGAGCTCATGATGATGATTGAAAAGGAGGTGGACTCGGTAAAGACAAAAAACAGAGAGAGCAAAATAAAAGTGGAACATCCAATAATTCATCAGCTGTGATTGGCTCTCAGTTCTACTAATTATTATTACAAAGTTGTTTTTTTCTTAAAAAAAGATTTCGAAAACAATAGAACATTTGATCAAAAAAAAGACGAAGAACAAAATTCTCTCCAAAAAATATTTCGAGATAGATTATAATCAATCTTAAAAAGCAATCAATCATTTTTGGATCCCTTTAAAGTCTTATTTTCCTTTTTGATTGTGAAATGGCATTGCCAAATATGACCGCAAATCTCATGTCCAAAACCCGAAGAAGAAAAAGAACTTTATCGATTGATTTCCATCTTTTTAACATTAAAACTTTCTTCGACCTCCGTATTTCATTCAAGGACATTCTTTTAAAACTTTTTCTTTCAATATTTTTAATGACCTCTTAAAAATACAAATTTTTTAACAGTTATTTTTACAAAAAATGGAACATTAAAAAAAGCAAAGAATTAATTAAAATACTTAAATGACCTCCAAAAAAATGTTGTTAAATTTTTAGTAGATGCACCAATTAGCGGAAGAATACATTTGGATCGAGCTGAACCACCTGCCCCAAGACCAATTGTTTCTGGAACCGTACATCGTCCGGGACTTGGAGTTTGTACAGAAAATGAATTTCGATGTGATGTTGGAAAATGTATTGCATTGAAACTTCGATGTGATTCCTTCGATGATTGCGGAGATAATTCAGATGAACGAGATTGCCGTAAGTTTTATCTTTTGAAAATGTCTTAAAACGAAAATTCGAAATTTAAGCGTTTGACCGATTTCATAAAAATCGAAATTAACAAGAAAAAAAATCAATTTCAAAACAATCAATTTTTTCTTTTCTCTCATTTCTTAAAAAAATTAAAAATCGTCACTTATTTTTCGAAAAAAGGACCAATCGAAAAATAGGTTTTTAAAAAAAAAGAAATCTCTCTAATACCCCCTTTTGTCTCTTTTTGTACCTTAAAACATTTTTTTGTCAAAAACTTAATTCTCTCTTCTTAATGTCTGTTTTTTTTTCATTGACGGAACAATCGTTTAAGAAAAAAAATGAACATTAAAAAGGGGGAAGTTTTTATCTGTGGAAAATAAAACCGAAAAAAATTTTTTTGTTTGTCCACAACTCTTTTTCTTTGGACTACGATAATACCTAAAGGAAATATAAAAAAACAATTTTTACTACTTACATTTTTAGTCCATTTTCGTTAAACCAATAAAATAACACAAAAAAATAAAAGCAAACATGACTAATTTCTTTTCTTTCTTGTAAAGAAACGAATGAGTACCCCAAAAAAGAAAGAAATGTTTTTTTGATGTTTTTAATGGAAGGGAGAGAATGGAGTACTGTAATGGAGATAAGAAAGAATTTTTTTAGACTTTTATGAAATTAACTTGTTTTTTAAGGATGTTAGATTTTTTGGACTTTTGAGCTTTTATTTTATGGATTAGTCACAAATTTTATAATTTATAATAAATTGATTTCCAAAATTGTTTCGTCATATTTTATTAATTCTTTATGATATTTATCAGATAATTCCTTATTTTTCAAAATTTTTGTAATATTTTTACAATCTTATCACAGCATTTTTAGAACAAAAGTAAGAATTTTTTTCTCAAAAAAATTTAACCTTTGTCAAGATTTAAAAGACCTGATTTAATCTTAAAATATCATCTTTATCCTTCATTTATTATTATTTTTTCTTTATCGACATTTTTATTACCTAAGATTGAATCAATGAAATGAAATCAAATTCATGCATTTACTTCATTTAAATCTCTCGCTTTCAAAAACTTTTAAAAACTCTAAAAAGTAAACAAACAAAAAACTGACCAACAAATTGAACCTTTCGCTTCTTTCTTTTTCTATTTTGCTGTTATTTGCTCTTTCTTTTTGAAATCAAGCGTTAAAGATTTTTTTTTTCAAAAAAAAACAACAGAAAATCTGTTAATCTGAGAATAGAAAAGAAATAATGATCCCGATTTTAAATCTCTTTTTTATTTGTTTGAAACATTTTTAATCGATCGATCAGCAAAAAAATGCTTACAAAAATTTTTTGTTTGTTTGAAAAAAATGATGGATTTTATTTGTAAGTGAAAATTGCATATTATCTTTCTTTTCGCTGCCTTTAGTTTTTATTTCGGTGGTTTTTTTCTTTTAAAGAAATTCGGGTCATTGACTTTTTGATTTCTTTTTTTTTCTTAAAGATATATCTGTCTTCTTTTTTGATTGCGTCAGATTTTTCTTTTTAATCCGTTTTGCATATTTGTAAGCAAAAATAATAGGGAAAAGGGATTAAAAGTTCGTTAATGCAAAAATTTAATTTTAGTTGTTTTTGAGCTATTTTAAACCATTTGATTTAAAAAAAAACAAGTACCTCCGTTTTTTGGTAAAATTTGTAACCAATTGATATTGATTGTTTTCTTTTATTGTTTTTTCAAGTATCGGTCAAAATCAAGAGGTAAAAAAAAAGAAAAGAAAGCAATCCACTTGAAAAGGCACTTATGTATTTTTAACAATAGAAAAAAGATGATCTATTGATTGGTGAAAAATAATGAATAAGCAATATTTGAAATGAGAAAAAAAATTTTAAAAACAGAATTTTAAACATAAAATGGATTTTAAAAGCATGAAATAATTATTAAATGAAAATGATACAAAAATAAAATAATTTTACAGCACATCCTGGATGTAAAAGTGATCAATTTCAATGTGATAAATATGAATGGCATTCAGTTTCTTGCATTGCAGAATATCAAAGATGTGATAATATTCCTGATTGTGCAGATGGTTCAGATGAAGTCAGTTTTAAATGCATATCAATCTGTCATATTGGTTAAGCAAAAATGTTTCATTTACAGAAAAATTGTCCTGCCCAAAATGTCTCCTGTTCAGTTACAGATGGTTCAGTCTTTCAATGCTCTGATGGTCGACAATGTTTTCCATCTGCACGAAAATGTGATGGAATTTATGACTGCCGAGATTTATCAGATGAAAAAGATTCATGTGGCAATAATCATACTGCTTGCTTTCAATATCAATTTAGATGTGCAGATTCTTCACAATGCATTTCTAGAACATGGTATTGTGATGGATCAAAAGATTGTCCCGATGGAAGTGACGAACCTCCCACATGTGGTTTGTTCTCAGGAGTATTTTTTAGATTTTTTTAAAATAATGACATTTAGAATTTAAACCATGTGCGAGTGGAGAATTTCAATGTAAAAATAAAAGATGCCTTCCACGAAAACTTCGATGTGATAGCTTTGATGATTGTGGGGACAACTCTGATGAAGCAGGCAAGTTTTGTTTTGTGATATTCCTCTGTTTTAATAAACAAACAATCATAATAAAAACTATGATTATGAAAAATAAAAAATTTAAAAATGCATATTAAAAATAATTTAAAAATTAAAAAACAGAAGTAAACTCTAGTCTAAATAATAAAATGGACATTTTAGATTGTGGCGAATATAAATGTCCACCAAATATGTGGCCATGTCCAAATTCTGGTCATTGTATTCCAGAACAACATCTTTGTGATGGAAAATCTGATTGTTCTGATGGAGCAGATGAAAAAGCTTGCTGTTTGTTTTTTAATTACAAGATTAACAAAATTACAGAGTATGCTGTTTGATTTTAGCCCATAATCTTTGTCCATCACTTGGCTGTCAAGCTGGTTGCCGTCCATCAACAACTGGTGGAATGTGTACATGCCCTACAGGATATAAACTGGATGAAAGATTTAAACGAACTTGTTCAGATGTCAATGAATGTGCCGAATGGGGATATTGTGATCAGCAGTGTCAAAATCATCGCCCTGGTTTTACATGTTCATGTTTGGGAGATTGTTTCAAATTACAAATGATTCATGGCCCACAAAGTGATAATAATACAATTCGAGGATATTGTGTTTCAAAAGATACAGAAACAATGAGGCTATTTGTTGCTCGCCGTGAAGGCTTATATCTTTTGAATCCATTTAGTACTGAAGAAGTTCCAAAAAAGATTGCCTCCGGTGAATTCATTTATGGTGTTGGATTTGATTACGGAGATCGAAAATTATTTTGGACTGACAGATTGGCACATGCTGCCTTCACTGCAGATATTAAAGATAATGGAGAAATTGAACATATTAGAAAATTAGATCTTAAATCCCTTATTTATCCGCGAAATCTTGCTGTTGATTGGATTACAAATAATTTGTATATTGTTGAATCGGGCTCTCGAAGGATTGATATTTCAACATATAATGGTGAACGTCGGACAGTACTTTTAGCAGATGGTTTAACCCTTCCATTGGATATTGCCTTGGATCCATTACATGGGGATATGTTCTTTTCAAATCAATTTAAACTTGAAGCTGCTGCAATGGATGGTACACGTCGAAGAGTACTCGTTGATACACATACTCATCAAGTTTCGGGTGTTACTGTTGATATTCCATCAAAAAGAGTTTATTGGGTTGATCCAAAAGTTGATCGAGTTGAAACTGTAGATTATGATGGAAATGATCGTCGTACGGTTGCTTCTGGAATGATTTCTGTTCCACATCCATTTGGCTTAACAATCTTTGATCAAGTTTGTTTTTTTCATTTTTATCATTAAATAACTAATTTTTTTGTATTTTTGTAGTATTTATATTGGACAGACTGGACAAGACTTGGGGTTGTAAAAGTTGAAAAGTTTGGTTCTGAAAGTCAAGTTGTTTGGTCGAATAAGGAAGGAGCCGTTTTTCCAATGGGAATTGCAGCCTATCATCCAATGTCACAACCTGGACCACAACATTCTGAATGCTTCCAAAAAACTATTGATAATCCCTGTGCAAATGCAGATTGTCAAGGAATGTGTTTACTTGGAAAAGATATTGGTGGATTTGGTGTTGGATATCGATGTGCATGTCCAATTGGACAAAAGCTTATTGATGGTCGAAGATGTGTTCCGGCAATTGATTACTTGCTTTTTTCAAGTAATAAAGTTGTTCGAGGAATTTATCCATCAATTATTCATAAATCTTTGGCTGAAGCAATCCTTCCAATTTCTCCTGTTTCACAACGTCGAATTGGAATGTATTTTGCTGTTGAATGTGATGTTCATGGTGGTTCATTCTTTTATGCTGATATCATGGATAATACTGTATTTCGAGTTAAACCTGATGGAGAAGGATCTGCACCAGTTTTGGTTACACATAATGATGGATTAATTAGTATGTCATTTGATTGGCTCAGCAAACAACTATATTATATTGATAATATTCGAAATTCTCTTGAAGTTGTAAAAATTTCTGAACAAGTATGCTTTTTCCTTAAATATAAAAAAATTATAGTAGTAACTTTTAGTTTCTACCATTCCAGGGACTTGTACATCCTGATCAACTTGTTCATCGTCAACTTTTGAAAGGATTAAGAGATCCAATTTCTGTTGTTGTACATCCATGGAGAGGTCAGCTATTTTTCTCAGAATCTGAAAGACCAGCAAAAATTTGGAGATGTGATATTGATGCTTTGAATTGTGTTGTAATTAGAAATACTACCCTTGGACGCCCATCTGGAATGGCAATTGATTTTGCAGAAAATAAACTTTGCGTCGGAGATACTTTACTTAAAACAATTTCATGCATGGATTTTGATGGAAATAATTGGAGCGTTTTACCTGTTGATTCTCCACTTCCAGTTTCAATTACAATTTTAAATGATCAAATATATTTTGTTCATCAAAGGCCATATTCAATTCGAAGAATTAGTAAACGTTTTGGTGGAACTCCAACAATTGTTCGAGATTTCTCTGAAGAAGAACGTTCAATCTTTTCGCTAAAAGGTTGTACAATGGCAAATCAACCCATTCCAGATCCAAGTAAAACCCATCCTTGCTTTGAACATGATTGTTCACAACTTTGCTTTGGTGTTCCAAATCCCACACAAGGAAGTGATCAAACAAATCTTATTCGAAAATGTGGTTGTAAACAAGGCTTTAAAATTAGTGGAACAGATAATAAATCTTGCATTCCGGATTCAAATGAAAAAGTTGAACCCCTTTGCCCTCGAAATGGTACACATTTCCTTTGTGCAAATGGCCGCTGCATTCCAGATGCATTTAAATGTGATGGAGAAAACGATTGCTTAGATAATTCAGATGAACTTGATCAAAATGGTAAAAGTTGTTATGTTGAAACTCCATGCCCATCTGGAACTATTAAATGTAATAATACCAAAAAATGTTTACCTGAAGCATATGCATGTGATGGTGAAAATGATTGTGGGGATAATAGCGATGAAGACATCAAATATTGTAAAGATGGACATTTACCAATGTGTGGTGCAAAAAAATTCCAATGTGATAATCATAGAGTTCGTAATTTAAATATTTCTAAAGTTGTGTATTTTTTTATTTTTAACAAAAAAAAATTTTATTTTTATTTTCATTCATAACTTAAAATATTTAAAATTTCAGTGTTTGCCTGAATCTTTTGCTTGCGATGGTGAAAATGATTGTGGTGATGCAAGGTAAGCAAAACAACCATTTTAGCATTTTAAAAATTACATCATTATTTGAAAATACGATTACAAAAACACTGAAATTTTAGTGATGAAAAAATTGAACTTTGCCAAAATGTTACATGTGCCCCAAATCAATTTACATGTGGTAATGGACGTTGTATTCCAGTTTATTGGCTTTGTGTATGTTTTACCTAATTACAGTATCTACAACATTTCCTTTATTTTTAGGACGGTGATAATGATTGTTATAATGGAAATGATGAAGATAAAAATCGTTGCCCCCCTGTTCAATGCCGTTCAGATCAATATCGTTGTGCAAATGGCAGACAATGTATTCCATTGAAATATCTTTGCGACAAAAATGATGACTGTGAAGATGGATCAGATGAACAATCTTGTTTACTCGTTGAAGGTGCATGTGCAGCGGATCAATTTAAATGTGTTACATCTGGAATTTGTATTCCTAAAAATTGGAAATGTGATGGAGTGGAGGATTGCGAAGACGGTTCTGATGAGCCGGCTTCAGCATGTGCTGCTCCACAATGCCCTGATGGACATTTTAAATGTGATAATGGAAGATGCATTTTTAATGTAAGTTAAATTCCATACATTTGTGATAAAAAAATTTTAATTTAAGACATGGTTGTGCGATGGTGAAAATGATTGCGGAGATGGAAGTGACGAAAAGCAAAGCAATGGTTGCACCAGATCTGCACTTTTAGCCCCAAAATGCCCATATGAACATGTTCCATGTACAAATGCCCCTGAAACATGTATTCCACTTAATCAATTATGTGATGGCAGAGATCAATGTCCAGGTGGTACAGATGAAGGAGGTCGATGTACTCGAGATCTTTGTTCAGCTGATCGAGCTGGCTGCCAATATAAATGCCATAATTCACCTGATGGTCCAATTTGTTCTTGTCCAAGGGGAGAACAACTTGTTAATAAAACAATTTGTGAACCAGAAAATGAATGCTTGGATGCAAGATCTTGCAGTCAAAGATGTGCAGATGAAAAGCATGGATTTACATGCAGTTGTGATATGGAATATATTCTTGCACCAGATAAAAGAACATGTAAAGTTGCTGAAAATCGTGATGATATGAGAGTTTATGTCTCAAATCGGAATCGAATTTATTGGTCGGATCATACCCTTGAAAATTGGAGAACCTTTGCTGCACAAGTTGAAAATGCTGTTGCAATTAGTTGGGATTCAGTTTCTGATAGAATCTTTTGGTCTGATATTCGTGATAAAAAAATCTATTGTGCAACAAGAAATGGAACAGATGTAAAAGTTTTTATTGGACAAGGATTAGATATTACTGAAGGAATTGCCGTAGATTGGGTTGGAAGAAATTTGTATTGGGTTGATTCTTCGTTGAATACCATTGAAGTTGCATCATTGGATAAAGAAGGCTCAAGGGCAGTTTTGCTACATGAAAATATTGATCAACCTCGTGGCCTTGCACTTGATCCTCGAAAAGGACTTATGTTCTGGACTGATTGGGGTCAAGTTAGTAGCTTATTAGATACTTAAAAATTTGCATAATTTTTTAATTTTCAGAATCCACGAATTGAACGAGCAAATATGGATGGTACAGATCGAAAAGTAATTGTAAATCAAAAAATTTATTGGCCTAACACAATCGCAATTGATTATACAACTGATCGAGTATATTTTGCTGATTCAAAATTGGATTATATTGATTTTGTAAATTATGATGGAACTGGTCGAACTCAAGTTCTTTCTTCCCCCAAATTTGTTCAACATCCACACGCCCTTGCAATATTTGAAGATTTTATTTATTATTCTGATAGACGACTTCAACGTCTACAAGTTTATCCAAAATATCCAAATGGCACAACAACCTCATATCCTTCACATACTTTCAGCAAAGCTCTTGGAGTTGCTGCAGTACATAAAGTTCTTCAACCAATTGTTGATAAAAATCCATGCAAAAATTCTCCATGTACACATATTTGTTTATTGGCACCAAATAATACTTTTACATGTTTATGCCCAACTGGAACCCTTTTAAATGCCCAAAAGGAATGTGTTGCTGATACAAGTCCATTCTTGCTTTTGATTCAACGAACAAATATTTATGGAATAAGTCTTACAAAATCTTTTAATGGCACACCAGAGCTTGCTGGAATGGTACCAGTTTCTGGACTTGGAAATGCATTTGATGCCGATTTTGATCCACATAGTGGTGATTTATATCATATTGAACATGCCACTGCTGCCAGACTTCTTGGACCTATCCTTTCAATAAGTGCTCGAATCTTTAGAACACAAATGGCTTCAAGTAATCGAACCCAAATTCTTACAAGTGAAATCTCAGATGATCCATTTTGTCTTGCATTTGATTGGAATGGCCGAAATTTGTATATTGGAAACAAGGTTTCACAAACAATTGAAGTTGTTCGAACACAAGGAACACAATTCCGTGCAACAATTTTAAATAATGATAATTCCCCGACAGCTGTTGCAAATCCTGTTGCAATTGCCGTAGATTCTGATAAAGGAATACTATTTTGGCTTGATCGAGGGGCTGGTGCAAGTCCACCAAAAATTGCTCGAGCATCTTTGGATGGTCGAAGTCCACTTGTTGTAGTTAAGGATGACCTCAGTGAACTTAATCATATTGCACTTGATACTTCAAATTCAAGAATTTATTTTACTGAAGCAAAATCTGGACGAATTACATCTGTTTCATATGACGGACAAGATCGACATTATATTTTAGCAGATCCGGGAAAACAACCAAATGGAATTGCATATTTTGATCATAAAATTTATTATTCTGATTCTGCCTTTGATTCTATTGAAGTTGGAGATGTAATTGAAGGGCAACCATCTGAATTTAAAAGATTCCGAGATAATATTGATTCACTTGCAAATATTAAAATTCTTCATCCATCTTCTCCCTCAAGCTTCTCAGATCATCCCTGCCATAATAGTAATGGAAATTGTGAACATATTTGTATTCCATTAAGCTTCCAAAAACATAAATGTATTTGTAGTAGCGGATATACAACTGTTGGAGATGTGGATAGCAATAAATGCAAAATTTATGATTCTGCTTTCCTTTTAGTTGCGACTAAAAATCGGATAACCGGAATTTCAATATCTGAAAATCATCCAAAAGGAATTGCAATTGAACCAATTGGTGGTGTTGCAATTAGTGCCATTGATTTTGATTATGAATCAAAATCAATATTTGTTGCAGAAGCTGCTGGCCCAAATAAAGGAATTACTCGAATTACAATTGGTGATGGAGAAGCAAAACCAATAATTCGAAATAATTTTGGAAACTTTATTATTCGTTCATTGGCAGTTGATTGGATTAATTTTAATCTTTACTTTATTAATGTTGATGCAGATCGCTCACACATTGAAGTTTGTCAATTAGATGGAAAAAATCGTAAAATTCTTCTTTCAACTCGAACTGAAACTCCTTCATCAATTGCTGTTGATCCAATTTCAAGATATATTTATTGGGCAGATCAAGGACAAAAGCCATCAATTCAAAGAGCATATTTGGATGGAAGTCATAAACAGGTGATTGTTCATGAAGGATTAAAACAACCAACTGATTTATCAATTGATCCAAATAGTCATATGCTTTATTGGACTGATGCTGGGCTTGATGGAATTTATCGAGTAAAATCTGAAGGTGGAACACCTGAAATTGTTCGATCTGGAATTGCTGAAGGTGTTAGTGTTTCTTTACTTGGACAAAATATGTATTGGGCTGATAAACGACTTGAAAAAGTCTTTAGTGCAACAAGTAAGCCAAATCAAAATAATGTTCCATTTGCACCATCTTCAATTGCATCCGGATTGAGTGATCTTGTTGATATGATTGTATTTGATCCATTAGCACAACCAAAAATTTCATCACCTTGTCATATCGCTGATAATCTTCGAAAGCCTCCATGCCCACAACTCTGCTTCACTGTTCCTGGATCACAAAATCCTGCATGTGCTTGTGCCCGTGGTGTTTCAAAGGGTAGAACCTGTGAAGAACCAGAAACATTTATGATTTTTGCCGATGGTGAAAATATTGTTGATGCTCCATTAGTGCCTGATCTTAAATCCAGTAGTCCTTTGAAAGAGCCCTTCCCAGTAATAAATAATTTACAAATGTTTGATGTTGATGTAAATTTACATCGAATTTATTATGTTACTGAATCACCACTTGGAGCAAATATTAGCTGGTTTGCAATGAATCGACCAAATGATCCTCGACTCCTTCTTTCTCCGGATAAACCAAATGCCGCAGAAAGTGCAACTCGACATATCTCAGATATGAAACTTGATTGGCTTACACAAAAAATTTATTGGACAACTGGAAGATCAGGAAAAATTTATGCCCTTGATTTAAATGGTGATCATTTAGCAACCATTGCAACCGGAGATTGGACATATGCTTTAGCACTTGATCCATGTGCAGGTCTCATTTTTTGGTCGGACAGGTAATTTATTTTTTAATTATGCAAACTAATTGCATACTAATATTGATTAAATCGATTTATAGTGGATATAAAGTTAGCGGAGGAGCATATGAACCAAGAATTGAAAGAGCAAATATGGCTGGCGGTGATCGAACTGTAATTATTAAAGAAGATATTTCCCTTCCTGCTGCCATTACTGTGGATTTCCGAGATCAAAGAGTTTATTGGGCTGATGTCAATCGATTAAATATTGAATCATGCAATTATGATGGAAGTGATCGAAGAATTGTTGGTGCAGGATATCGGGCAAAAAGTTTAGATATTTGGAATCATTGGATTTATATGAGTGATCCACTTGGAAATGGTGTATATCGAATGGATAAAGACACTGGAAATGGATATGAACCTGTTGTCATTGATCGAAGACTTCCAGGTGCCGTTAGAATTTTTGCTTCTGAATCTGATATTTCAAGTAGAAATCAATGGTGCAATGCACATACAAGTGAATTATGTAAAAAGAATAATGGCGGATGTGCACAAATTTGTCATGCTGTTCCACCATCACAAATGGGTGTTGCTGCAAGTCGAATTCAATGTGCTTGTAATGATACCTTTGAACTTGTTTCACAACCAGGTGAAGATTTTCCAACTCAATGTGTTCCACGTGAACAAGCACAAACATCCTGTCAACCCCCTTACAATTTCCAATGTGGAAGTGGTGAATGTATTTCTTTGGCACAAACTTGCAATGGAAAGCCTGAATGCAGTGATGGATCAGATGAAGCACCAAATTATTGTTTTACCCGTTTCTGTCCAGAAGGATATTTCCTTTGTGTTAATCGAAGATGCATCGAAGAAAGCCGACACTGTAATAGACTCGATGACTGCGGCGATAACTCTGATGAGATGGGTCAGTTATATACTACTTTCGTTTTTTCAGCAGAAAAATCAGATCCACTTTTGAAAAAAGAAACACTTTTGATAAATGAAAAAATGTATCTTTAAACAAACAAGATTTTTTTAAATAATATTGCAAAAAACTGCGAAAAATTAAACGAATTACATTTTAGATTGTGGTGAGCCTTCTGAAGCCATTTCACCAGGAGCTGAATCAAAAACTTCTGAATGTCCAAAGGGAATGTTTGCCTGTGGAAATGGACATTGCATTAATGAAACAAAAGTTTGTGATGGACATGCTGATTGTCATGATACAGAAGTCAGTGATGAATCTGCAAAAACTTGTCCCGGTCTTCCAATTGATTGTCGAGGTGTTAGAGTAAAATGTCCAAATACAAATATTTGCATAATGCCCGCGGATATGTGTGATGATTTTCAAGATTGCGGAGATGGTGCTGATGAACAAAAACTTTTCTGCCAGAATCAACCTTGCCCACAACATTATTCTCGATGCCCAAGTGGTCGATGTATCCCTGATACTTGGATTTGTGTAAGTTTATCATAAATTGCTGTAGCAATAATTTTTTCACTTTTTTAGGATGGTGATAATGATTGCGGTGTTGGAGCATGGGATGAAACAAATTTTAATTGCACAGATGAAAATGGTCGAAGAGTTTGTGTTGGAGAATATATCTTCCAATGTGATAACGGAAAATGTATTTCTCGAGCTTTCCTCTGTGATGGTGAAAACGATTGTGGAGATAATTCCGATGAGAGCGAAAAACATAATTGTGGTAATCGAACTTGCACAGACGCAGAATTCCATTGTACTTCAAATGCAAAATTAGCCCAACCTCGATTTGAATGTATTCCACAATCATTTGTTTGTGATGGAGAAGTTACATGCGCAGATGGTGAAGATGAATCAGAACAACTTTGTGGAGTACAAAAACGTTCATGCAATAAAGGAGAATTCAGATGCAAAAATAATCATTGCATTCATGCTTCTTTTGAATGTGATTCTGAAAATGATTGTCTCGATGGCAGTGATGAACACAGCAATTGTACATATGCTGAATGTCAACCAGATTTTTGGAGATGTGGCAATGGTAAATGTATTCCAGAAGCATGGAAATGTGATGGTACCAGAGATTGCGAGGATGGATCAGATGAAAAAAATTGTACTTCTTCTGGATCTGCTCCAGGTACTTTAGATGGTCATGTTTGCCCTGCAGGGCAATATGCTTGCAATTCCGGGGAATGCATTGATGAGAAAAAAGTATGCGATCGAAATTACGATTGTGCTGATCGTTCTGATGAATCCTCTCAATGCTTTATCAATGAATGTGAAAAAGCAGAAACACCACTCTGCGAACAAAAATGCACAGATTTATTAATTGGATACAAATGTGAATGCTTTGAAGGCTTTAAACTTGATATTGAAGATAATAAAAGCTGTCACAATATTAATGAATGTGATGAGGGAATTGCACTATGTTCACAAAAATGTGAAGATAAAATTGGTGCTTATAAATGTTCATGTGCAGATGGCTTTGCTTTACAATCTGATGGACATACATGTAAAAGAGCAGAAAAAGAACCTGTACCATATCTTTTACTTGCAAATAAACATTATATTCGAAAAATTAGTGCTGATGGGAATCGAATTGAATTGGTTGCAGCTGGATTTGATAATGTTGTTTCAATGGATGTTGATACTGTTGATGGAAAAGTATATGCAATGGATTCAGGAAAGCTTCGACTTTATCGTGTTGATCTTAAAAATCTTGATCCATCTTTAACACCAAAAGATTTTGAAGTTGTTGTAAGACATAACGTTTTTGGAACTGAAGGTATTGCAGTTGATTGGATTGGACGAAAATTATATATGTTAAATCGGCAAGATCGATCACTTCGTGTTTGTGAACTTGATGGAAGATTCTGTAAAACACTTATTCGAGATCGAATTTCACAACCAAAATCTATTGCAATTTTCCCCCAACAAGGTTATCTCTATTTTACTGAATGGAGTCTTCAACCATATATTGCTAAAGTCGCACTTGATGGTTCACCAGATTTAGCAGATCCAATTATTAAATTAGCAGAAAAAGATCTCGGCTGGCCCAACGCATTAACCATTGATTATTATGCAGAAAGAATATTTTGGGGTGATGCACATTTGAATGAAATTGGATATATGGATCTTAATGGCTCTCGAAGACATCATATTCCAGCTGAACGAACCAGTCATGTTTCATCCATGACAATTATGGATGATTCACTTTATTGGTCAGATTGGAATTTGAGAGAAATTCTTCGATGTGATAAATGGACTGCAAAGAATGAAACCGTTTTACAGCATACTGTTCAATTACCAAATGATCTTCGAGTTGTTCATCCACTTCGACAACCAAAAATGGATAACCCATGTGGAGATAATAATGGTGGATGTTCACATCTTTGCTTAATTGCTGCTGGTGGTAAAAATTTCACTTGCGCTTGCCCGGATCAATTCATTTTACTTTCGGATAAAAAATCTTGTGAACCAAATTGTACTGAAAGGCAATTTGCTTGTGGAGGTGAAGCAGGAAAATGTATTTCAAAACTTTGGTATTGTGATGGTGAAATCGATTGTGCTGACGGATCTGATGAACCTGGTACAGAAGTTTGTGGCCCTCGAATTTGTCCAGTTGGTGAATTCCAATGTGCAAATCATAATTGCACAAGACCCTTCCAAATGTGTGATGGAAATGATGATTGCGGGGGTAAGCTAATAAAAAAAAGAAGTTTTAATAAATTTAGCAAATTACATATTTTCGTTTTATTATTTCTTTAAAAATTTTTTTAAAACTAATCGACAAAATTTTTAACCATATAAAAATTATAGATGGATCCGATGAACAAGATTGTGATAAACCCTGCGATCCATGGATGTTTAAATGGTAAATAATAATTTATTTTCTAAAACAATTTTTTAAAATATGACAAATTTTAGCAAAAATACAGGCAAATGTGTTCCAAAAAGATTTGTTTGTGATGGAGGTAAATTTGCATAAATAATAAATTTATAATTCGTAATCCCTACTTTTAAGACGATGACTGTGGGGATAAATCTGATGAGCAAGATACAGTATGCAAAAATCCAGAACGAAATTGTACAGCTGAAGAATTCCGTTGTGCAAATCATAAATGCATTGCAAAGGCTTTTGTTTGTGATGTTGATGATGATTGTGGAGATCGTTCCGATGAACCAGCGGATTGTGCAACTCGTGAAGTTCCACGTGGGTGGACAAAGTGTGCCACTTCATACAGAGCAATCCCAGATTGGGCATTCTGTAATGGAGCCGATGACTGCCGAGATGGAAGTGATGAAGATCCAAGCAAATGTCCAGCTTGTGATCCAATTGGTGAATTCCAGTGTGCTACACAAAATAAATGTATTCCTCGACGTTGGCTCTGCGATTCTGAAAATGACTGTGGGGACAATAGCGATGAAACAGATGCATCTTGTGGCGGAACTTCAAGACCTTGCAGTGAATCAGAATTTAGATGCAATGATGGCCGTTGTATTCCATCTAGTAAAGTTTGTGATGGAGTTATTCAATGCAGCGATGGATTAGATGAAAGCCAATGTACACTTAGATCATGCAATGAAGGAATGAGACAATGCGATGATGGCACATGTATTCCTGAACATAAATGGTGTGATAGAAAACGTGATTGCCCCTCAGCTTCTGATGAACTACATTGTACAGATCATCCAAATCGTCGTACATGTTCACCTTTTGAATTTGAATGCACAAATTCTGTTTGTATTTCATCCAAATTTTTATGTGATGGAGGTTAGCTAATTTTGCATTTAAAAAATCAGTTTTTTAAACCTATTTTACTAAATTTTAGATGATGACTGCGGTGATAGAAGTGACGAAACAAACGATCAATGTCGAAGTGCAACATGTGAACCGCCCCTTCGCTTCCGTTGTGCTCATTCCCGCCTCTGTCTTAATATTCTTCAGGTTTGTTTTAACTCAAATAATATTTTTGACAGCTGACAGTTTTTATGCAAGAAGAAAACCCTCTCTTTTTTGCAAATAATGCAAAATAAACTTTGAAATTTAATATTATTATTTCTTTTTAGCTTTGCAATGGCTTCAATGATTGCGGTGGAAATGATTTCTCTGATGAACATTTGAGCATGTGCTCAAGTTTCTCAGAGTATGGAGATTGTACATCTGATCAATTTAAATGCGCCAATGGAAAATGTCTTAATTCTACACTTGTTTGTGATCGAAATGACGACTGCGGTGATGCTTCAGGTAAATAATAATAATAATTTCTTTTTTTTTAAAGAAAATTTGCTTTAAGATGAAATCGGATGTATAAAACATAATGACAAAAATTGTCATTCTAATGGTGATAATGGTGGTTGCAAGCATCTTTGCACTGATTTAACTGGAGGCGGATTTTATTGTCATTGCCGTGACGGATTCCAACCTGATCCTTCAAATCCATTTGATTGTATTGACATTGATGAATGGTATAGTTTTACAATAAATTATGCAAATCTAAAAAATCAATTTTTAGTAAAAGTAATAATACCTGTACTCAACGTTGCTATAATACAAAAGGATCATATCTTTGCCGATGCTTCGATGATTATGAAAATAATGTTGTTGTTGGAGCTATGACCGGAAAAGATTGCCGTGCAAAAGGTGATCCAGCAAATGTTATCGTTGCTGCGGATGATAAACTTGTTCAACTTGCAATGCATGGTGGAGGTGGCACAAATCGAAATGCAGCCGCACATGCATCAAATGAAGAATCAAATATTATTGCAGTTGAATTTGATCCACGTCGCGAATTAATGTTCTGGATTGATTCAGTTCAACAAAAAGTTTTCCGTTCTGCTTTACCAAATGGCAATCAATCCCATGAAGGACAAGAATTAGATATTGACTTTAAAGCTTTGGGTGTTGCACCTTCTGCATTAGCAGTTGATTATTTAACTGGAAATTTGTATATTACAACAATTTCACAAGTAAATTCTGGGATAATTGCTCGAAAGAAACGTTTCTCAGAGCCAAAAATGAATGAAGATACTGGACATATTTTTGTAACAACAAATGATGGAAGATATGTTAAAAGAGTTCTTGGTGGACGACTTCAAATTCCAACTGCAATTGTTACCCTTCCATTACTCGGTAGAATTTGTTATGCTGATGCTGGATTAGAAGCAAAGATTGAATGTGCTGATATGGATGGTTTACATCGAACAGTTGTTGCTCGAGATCTTGTTTATTCTCCAACTTCCATGACCGTGGATGAAGGAAAAGATAATCGAATTTATTGGGCTGATCCAAAATATCATAAAGTTGATTCATGCCTTCCAGATGGAACTAAGCGTGCCATTGTTATTACTGATCATCATACACCGTGGGCAATTGATGTCTTTGAAAATCATTTATATTGGGCTTCAAAAGATACTCATAACTTATATGTTCAAGATAAATTTGGTCGAGGTCGTGTTTATGTTCTTGAATCTGCTTTGAATGATGTTCATTCCGTTCGAATTCAACAACGCTTTGCAAGAGATATTCAACGTGCCGTATCTCCATGTGCTCGTGGAACATGTAGCCATTTCTGTGTTCCACTACCAGGAGATAACTTTAAATGTCTTTGCCCTATGAATTCTACAAATGAAGGGGATGGCAATTCATGCTCTGCTCCAAAACTTGATGAACTTCCTCTTCCAAAACAATGTAAATGCCAAAATGGTGGTAAATGCCTTATTGGTGGTACATGTGTTTGTAATGATAATGCAGAAGGAGAATTCTGTCAAAAGAGTTCATCCGTTTCTCGACAACTTATTGGAAGACTTGGTTCTGGTGGACTTTTCGCAATGATTATGATGCTTGTATTCTTACTTTGCCTTGGCACTCTTGCATTCCTTGCTGTAACAATGTATCGTCGAAAGTTATTGCTATTTAAAAAGAATGAAGCTGCAGATGGCGCTGTTAGCTTTAATGGAAATGTTATTAGTTTTAGTAATCCAGTATTAGATTCCAAACATTCAAATGAAGGTGGAAGTGGTGGAGATAATGAAATTGAATATAATATGTCTCAAATGCCTTCCACTTCAGCTGCTTCATTATCAGTTCCTGCAAAAACAACTACAACAACATTTGCAAATCCCGTATATGAGCTCGATTCAGATGGAGCTGGGCCATCACATATTAAAGCTACAGTAATCTCAGAAGATGGAACACCCATGCCTGAATCAGCTGCAGCTGTTATTGGTAAATAAAAATTTGCATAAATTTAATAATTTAATTTTTTTCAATTTTAGCTCCAAGATCCGAACTTTTAAAGCCTGTAATTCCACCAAGAAAAGATAAAGAAAAGCCAAAAGACGATAAAGCAGAACTTGTTTTTGATCAGGTGTCCGATGTCTAGCCAAATTTTAAAATTTTATTTTTTGTTTAATTTTTTTTTCTTTCTCAGTCTTTCCAACAATATTCTCAACAATGCTGCCGTTTAATCAGTTATAAAAATATAAATAACTTTTTTTTGTTACATTTGTTATTTGTTTAAAAAAATTTGAGATCTTGTGTGCCGCATTGATGAGTCTATCGTTGACTGCCATCATTTTTATTTTTTTAAAAAAACTCAAAACTTTTTGCTCATCATATTTTTTCATAAGAAAAATATAATACTTTTAAAACTGGGTCCTCTGTTCATTTTTTTGTTGTTTTTGTCTCTCTTTTTTTAAGGTGCCTTTTGTTCCTGCAAAAAATTATATATTATATAAAAATGTGCGGTGTTTTTTGCTTTTTTAAATATATCTTATCTTTTTTTAGAAAATTAAAGTTATTACAAATTTTTATTTAAGATTATTTTATTTGTTGTGATATAATTTTTTATCCAAAAAACGTGTATCTTTTCTTTCTTTTTTCTTATTTTTGACCCCCCCCCTCCTTCACAGAAATATATTCAAATTATTTTTGTAAAATTGTAAAATTTCCTTTTTTAAAAAATTAATTGACAGATAAAATATTAAGAATTTTAATAACTTTTTTAACGAATCGAAATTTATGGATACAAAAAATTAATTAAAAACCAAAACTTTTGGTGTTTTTGGTTTTTAATTAATAATCATTTTTCTACGGGAGACAAAAAAACACTTATGTTTGCGTTTATTAAATTTTTTAAATTAAATTTAGAATTTCTAATTTGGCACCTGCGAAAAACTGAGAAGAAAATTAATTAAATGTTTTCAAAGTTTAAAAAAACATAATATTGTTATGAAAATTGTAGATGGGCTATTAATTTTAAAACAAAGTTTTTGGTAACAAATAATTTAAAGAGAGAAAATTTAATAGAACGGTTTTGGTTGTTTCAAGAAAAATATATAATATAAAAAACGGAAAAAAACACCTGCAATTTCCGACCACATGTATTTATCAAAAATTTGACATCTTTTAAAAAAACTTCTGTCATTTTTATTTAAAAAAAAAAGAAAAACGCTGTTTTTAAAACATTTAAATATATGCGTATTCTGAAAGTTCAGAAAGCAAAAAAAGAGAAAAAAATGCTTTACTTTTAGTTTGAAAATTTTAAAACACAACCTTCTTTTTTCATCACTACCAAATAAAAACAACAGCTTCTTTTTTCTTCCTTAAAAACTCAAAGTTTAGTTTTTTCTTTGTCAACCAAAAAAATATGTATGCTTTTTCCCAGATTTTGAATGAGTCTTTCCTTTTTTTGTTCTTCTGCTTTTTTTTCATTGCATATTTATTTTTTTTGTTGAAGCCAGCCCTTCTGAAAAAAAACATTCCCCCCCCCCCCCCCAAAAAAAAATTTTCAAGGTGGGCAAATTTTTTTAACTGGAAAAAAATGTTTCCAACAAAAAAACCGAGAAACATTTTTTAAAAAAGCCAAAGGCATTGAATAATATTTGCCATGTTTTTTTGCCTTCTTTTTTAAAAAAACTTAATTATATTTTTTTCTCACAAACTTTTACTTACTTTCTTTTCTTTAAATACATTAATTTACATTTTTTTCATATTAACTATATTCCTTGATCTTAGAGAAAGAATTAAGTCTGTAAAAGGTTAAAACTGTAATTGACTCTTTTAAAGAAGAAAAAGTTTTTGAAAAATTGCTAAAAAAGATCTTTTTTTTTAAAAAGTCTGGGGGTAAAAATAAGAGATTGTTAAAAAAAGGAAAGGTTGAAATTTGCATTCGCCATTTTTGTTGACGGCATTTTTGACGTCTGTGACAGAAGCATGCTTTAAAAACCAACATTTTTTTTGATTTTAAAAACTTTTTTAAAACGTTTTTTTTACTATATCCCGCCGTCCGTTTTTTTGTTTTGTTTGCATGCTTTTTCTTTTTCAATAGAAGGCAAATTAGTGCATTCGCGTCACTGCCGAGGGGGGTCAAAAAATTTGAATGAAGAAAAACGAGAAAAGCTTGTTTCACAATATTTTTGCCCTTGGCATTTTTTCTTTTTGAAATAAGAGGGTTCTCCCTCCTTCTCTAAAAAAATGAGGTACCGGAGATTTCTTAGTTCTTTTTTTAAAAAAAAGCTATGTTTTTTCATGGAATTTTTTTGCAACAAAATGACATCTAACTAAACGAAACGAAACTAAACTAAATTCTCTTAAAAGACGGTGGAAAAAGAAAAGAATGTCTCCAATTCCAAAAGTTTATTTATTTATTTATTTAAAACTAACGACAAAAAAATAAGTAACATGAAATTGATGGAATGAGACAGGAGCAGTTTTAGAAGTCGTCCCCCACTTTTTAAAAAAAGGGGGATCAAAAATTTATGTTTTTATAAAATCATCATGAAAGCTGATGTATTATCATTATTATCTTTAATGTCGTATAAGGGACTCCATTCATTCGTCTTTTTTCAATTTCCGGTCGGGTTAAAAAAAATAACGACATCCCTATCTCTCTCTCTCTCCAATTTATCAATCTTTTTCTTTGTTTAACAAAATTTATGGTTACCATATTTTTTTTCAATGAACTTGTAAAAGACGAAAAGTGGTTTTGAAACGTATATCAATTTTTTTTCCATTCAGAGAAAAAAGGGGGTGGGTGAATCCCTAAAAAATGATAAATAATTTTTCAAAAGAATTGAACTTTTACCGGTTTTTTTTTGTGCAAAAATTTCCGGTACGATTTTTTCTGCAAATGTTTTCTTTGTTGTTACGTCTAGAAGGTCAGGGTTGAAAAGTTTTAGTATTACTTTTTAAAGTGTCATTATAGGTTAGGGCTTATTGGTGGGGATGTTGTGTGTTAAAGATTTTAATATTTTCCGTGTAAGACACCCACATTTGTTATTGTATATGTTATTATCATTTGTACCGTCAGATAATAATTAAATGCTTAATAACAGCTTTTGATGTTTTTCTGATAAATCATGTTTAGAATTTTGTTTGACCGCCGCATTGTTTTTCATAAACTTTCTTCTGTTGTTTAATCTTTAAACCACGAACTTTTCTATATCATTTTCTATCTATGATAATTATTATCACTCCTTTTGCTTTCCAAAAACAATGCTCTAAAAAACGAATCTTAAAAAAAATGAAGATGGTTGTTTTATATAAAAACGATTTTTTATTTCAATTGATTCTGATTCATTTTCCTATCTTTTTATTATAGCTTGATTCATTCAATGTTTTCTCTTTTTTTTGTTCTTCCAAAAAAACATTTTGTTTTTATTTGAAACAAAAGTGATTGCGTGTTTTTTCTTCCTCAAAAACATCTTTTTATTAAAAAATGAAGAATCCTCCATTTTTATTTTATCATTATTGTTTGAAAAAAGGCAATCAAAACTTTCTTTTTTCATTTTCGAACATTTATTTTCTGGAAGATAAACATAAAAACTAAAAAAACTCTTTTCTTTGTTACTGTCTTTTTCGATCAAAAACTTGTTCCAAAACTTTATGGAACGTAAAATTATTTTGTCAAATAAAGAAATTGTTGAAATATTTTTACTTTCCTAATCAATCACTTTTAAAAAAGAGTACTGTAAATTGGCCCAACTTTTTTTTTCATTTTGATCTTTTTTGAAAGTGGTTTCTTTTTTTTTCTTTCACAGCTGGAAAAAATTTATTATACCTGTCAAATATAATTGTATTACACTTTCTTTTTTGTTATTCTTTATGTTTCATTTTTTATAATATAAACTGTCTCTCTTTTTTTTTGTTCCTTAAAACTTTTAACTCCAAAAGTTTAGACCAAAACTGTTTTTGTTTTCGAAATTGGATTTTAGTTTTCGTTGCGAGAATTGTTTTCAAGTATTAAATTGCCTTCATTTAAAAAACAAGATTTTCCCTCATTTTTTGAATTCCATTTTATAAAAAAAATTAAAAATTAAAAAAATAAGGATTGCAAAAAAAGAATTTAATTCCTTCAAACATATATATTTTTTTCGCGCGTCAGAAAAAAAGATGGCCATAAAAAAATAAAGTGGGAGTCTGTTATATTTTTTTTGAGGAGGGAAAAAAAGGAATACCTTCTTTTCCACCGTCTTTCTTTCTCTCTTTCATGCAAAATTTTTCTTTTAAATGCTTTTCAATAATAACATATAAAAAAATTGTTATCATTTTTTTCGTGGATTGAAAAAAATTATATTTTATCGAATGTTTTGCCTTTTTGACTTTTTCTTCTTTTTTCACCTTTTTTGAAATATTTTTTTGCAAAAATATATATATAAATATATAATTTAATATTCGTTTCCTAATTTAGGCTCATATTTTTGCTTATAAAAGAAATTATAATATTTATCAAAAGTCATCAAAGTCGCCTTCATTTTTTTCTTCATTTCATGGTATTAAAACTTTGAAGGTTTTCGCTTTAAAACAAAGCATATTATTATTATTTCCTATTATTTCAAAGACAACGTCATATTTGCCAATTTTTGGTGGTCAAAAAACAACAACGAAGAAGCAAAGAAGCACCTGTTTATTTATTCACGTTTATTATTATTCAAAGAAACAGAATTTGATTGTTTAAATGTTTCTAAAGAACTTTAATTAAAATTCAACCCTCCTTTCTTTCATAAAATTTCAAATACAAATGTGAAAAGAAAAAATGTCAGCAAAAAATTCTCGATTAATTGGTGGTGAAAGAAGAGCTACAATGACTTCTTCCATAAATCCATCTTCATCTTTATCTGCACCAAATGATTCACCACCGCTCCCACGTAAATCTCCCAGAAATCGAGTGGAAGCAACAAAGGCAAAACTTTCAAAAATTGAAGCCATATCAAATTTAAATCATCATCAAATTTTGGCATCTGATGAAGAAGCCGAAAGAATTAATTCAACATCAAAAGAAGTATCACCATTTCTTCCCCTACCATTTCGAGTTGGATTCTTTACAACCCCTATTAAAAAGGTTAGTTTAATTTCTTTTTATCGCTTAAAAATAAATAAGCCTAAAATATTACAGTAAATTTTTATTTTGGCGCTAAAACGTTTGGCAAAATGTCATTAGCATACATTTTTTTACAATCTTTAAAAAATTGTAAAAAAATGTTAAACAAATATTATAAACTTTGAAAAAATACTGGGGCACATAAAATTCATGCATGCAATATTTTATTACTATTAGTCACACGATTAACAAATCAAAATCAGCAAAAAAAATAAGAGAGAGAGAAAATCATATTTGGGAACCAAGCGTGAGAATCTTAAAACCTTTTATTTTTCACACATTTAAAAATTATTGCTTATTTTTTTGTTAAAAAAAAGAAATAAACTAAAAAAAGTCTTTCATCCTTTTTTTTCATTGCTTTGATTTTCTATGTTTTTTCTATTTCGTTCAAGTATCACTTTTTTTTGATGGACCGTGAAAGAAATTTGCCGTTATTTTTAACTCTCTTTTTAAAAAAAAAACTTTTCACTTTTAGTTTAATTTTTTTTTGTATATATTTTTTTATATTTTCGGCCACCAATGGTTTGTTTCCGTTTCAATCGTTTTTTTTCCGTTATATATATATATAATTTTTTATCGATGAAAAGCAACAGCAACGTTTTTTGTTTTCTTCTTTTTTTCCAGCAAAGCTTTAAAACGTTGGAAAAAAAAGAAAAACAATCTGTCTTTTTTTGTTGCTTTTTTCCGGAAAAAAATATTAGAAACAATCGTAAATCGAAATATATATAAAAAAATCGCGCATTCACTCTTTTTTTGACTCATTTTTTTCTTGACGATTATTTTATGGGCTTTCTGCTTTTTGCTTCTTCTTTTGCTTTTAAAATATATATTTGCTTTGTTGTTTGTTTTTTGTTTTGTTATATGTATTTTGTCAACAAAAGGAAAAGGCCCAAATGAAAAAGAAAATGTGTCCACTTTTGACTTTGAGCTTCTTCTTCTTCCTTTTCATCGTTGAGAAAGAAGCGGCAACAAGCTTCCTTTCTTCTGGTGGCAAACGGTCATTTCAGAAACAAATATAAATTTGTATTTTAGTAATGTTTTTTGTGTGCCAAACACGCATAAATGAGCGAAAATATTTTTTTCATTTTAAAAAACCTCTTTTCTTTTCAAACTCCTCCCTTCTTTTTTTATGAGGCGGTTAAAGGGCCACCAGCCGATTGTCCACTGCTATTTCTTTTCTCTTTCTCCAAAAACAGAGTTCTATTCGCGTCCTTATCATCAAAAGAAAAGAAGAAGAAGTCAAAGCTGTTGTAGTACTTCTAATTTTTTCTTGCTTTAGTAGTAGCTCCACGCCATCATCGTCATCAACAGCAGCAACCACCACCACTACCAAACTAGCAGCAGCAGCAGCAAAACTAAAAAAATAAAGGAAAAACTTTTTAGCACTCGGTCTTTTTGAAATAAAAAAAGTGTCCTTTGCAGAGTGCGTCCTTTTGGTCACAGCGTGAAAAAACGTGCAAATCAACACCGAAACGAGCAAAAAAAATGAAAAAACTTATATAAAATATGTCTTCGGGAATTGGAAGCATTTTTTTCGTCTTCAAAAAGTTTTTGTCTCCGCCCCTTTGGGCAGAGTTTGATAGGCTTTTTTGCCTTTCACTTTCTTTTTCTCTCGCCTCTTTTTCGGGTCGTTGGACCCCCTTTTTTATGCCGGCCTTAAGGGGGAGCAAGGAAAGCCAGCACAGCTTTTTCCACCCTTTAGAAAAAAATACATATATTCCTTTTCCTTTTTTTGTTACTTCTGCTTGTTTTCCTTTTTTTCTTCCTTCCCCCTTTTTTTGCTTTGGTTTCTCTTCTTTCTTTTTTTCAACAAAGAACAATGATATTTATTTCCACCGCCGCCGCTGCCGATACTATAGTCATCGGTGGTGACGGCGGCGTCGTTGCTTGTTCCTCAATGGGTGTCTATCTTTTTTCCATATTCTCTCTCTCTCTATATTTCTTTTTGTTCTTGCTTTTTTCCCATTGTTTTCGTTCCGTAATCTGATTGATGATGCCTTTTTTTCTATCCCAATCTTTATCTTTTTTTTGCTTTCGCATTTATCCGTTAATCCAACTTTTATCTTTGTTTCTGCCAAAAAGCTTTAAGAAATCTTTTTTATAAAAAATGTTTCATATTTATTTTCTTTTGTAGCTACATTGTTTATCTCTTTTTTAAAAAAAATGGCATTATCAATTCCATTTTTTAAATAACAAATAAAAGTTAAGCTACCGCGCATGTTCTAAGCGGATTTTGGGGATTCATATTCGATCCATCCCTCTCTAAAATTTAATACACATATTTTTTAACAATTTTTTTGCTTTACGTAATTATAGACGTCAATTTGTGCTTGTTAGTTTGATCATTCATGAAAGTTCTATTTTTTTACTTTTTTTTTCTCTCGAGAGGCGTGTTAGAATTATTTATACTTTTTTATCGTTCGTTTTTTATTAAAAATATTTAATGGAATCTGTTAATATTTTTTTCACAATATTTTACTTCCAGCTTCATTGCTCTTTCCCCGTGTAAAAGATCTTTTTTTCCAAGCAATGCGATGGTGTTGCGGGGGACTTAGCGAAGCTCGGGGTGGTGGTGGTGCTGGAATTGCAACTGCAAATGGTGGATCAAATGGACGTCGGCAGCAGCTTACAATACAAGGTGATCAAGTTGTTTTGGATGCAACAACGGTACCACCTTTAAATAATTTTAATCAAGGATCTAAAGATGAACCACGACCAAGTACCTCCTCTGAAGCTTATCAATTTTCTTCAACATCCGAAAGTTATGGACGATATAAAACAACTTCTTCTTCCACACATCCTGTATCAATAACAAGCGGCGCTGGTGGACAAAGAAATAGTGAAGGAAAAATAATTTTTGATAACAATCAAGACCCTTCAATATTACTTTCACCTCGTAATGCTGCACTTATTATGGATAAATACGGGCCAATGTTATTACGCCCATGTAAATCGGTAAGTGCCTCTTCTTCTTCTTTCTTGGTCAATTAATTTGCATTCCTTTGATTCTTTAAATGTTGCGTAATTTACATTTTTTACTTGTTCTTCTTTTTTCGATTTTTTTAAATTGATGAGCTATTCTTGAAAAGTTAGACCTTTAGACTCTCTCTATCTTTTTTTGCTTGATGTTTGTAAGGGTCAAAGCGCGCAACATCCTTCTGTTTTTTGCTAACGTGTTCATTTTTTAACAAAAAATAAAAACACCATTCCTCGTTTTTTTTTTCTTCGTTCTGAAGAGAGAGAAGCCAAGCCGTCTGAAGGCAGCAAGCATGTGCATGTTTTAATTGAATCAAAATCCTCCCTGTTAAAAGAGAGAAAAAACTGCGGGAACCCTATTTTTTTAAGCTGCATAAAAATAAAAGGATGTCGTTGTCGTTCAGCTTGTTGTTGCAAATTTTTCTGGGTAAAAATACATATATATATATATAAAGAAATGCGCAGCATTTCTTCTTCTGGCATTTTTGCTGACTTGTTTTTAGCTTTTTTTCTGAAGTGCCCCCTCTTCTCTAAGTCTTGACTCCTTTAAAAAGAAAATATATAACATGCCTTCTGCGTTTGCAAGTTACAACATCGACCAAAAATACTCTACAACAACTAGAAGCCTCATCCATGTTCTTCTTCTTCCTTCTTTTATTCATCGTTGTTTTTGTTGTAGTAGTAGAAAGTAGAAGCAGTAATAGTAAAGCTCTGTGTTTTTTTTTCTTCACCAAAGTCGTCAAAGACCCGCGCTACTGCCGCTCGTTTGTCGCGTGGGATTTGGCACACTTTACGCTAATTGGACGTTGAAAATTCATCCACTCTAGGGAAAATATCCCATTGCATTTTTTTAAAAAAAATAAAACACTTGAAACCGATTTATTTTCTTAGAAAATAAAAATATTTAAAAAATGACTGCATTTGTTTAAGGTGTAAATATGCTTTTAAATTTGAATGATATCAATATTTTTGATAGAAAAAAGCATACACAACAGGAAAAAAAGGTTGTATACTTTTTTTGTACAAAAACTAATAAAAAAACAAATCAACAAAAAATATATATTGAGCTGATTATGGGCATTCTATCCTTTCTTTTCAAATAACATAAAATTGCCTTTCATTTTGGAGACAAAAAGGCGGACATTCATTTTCTTATCAAAATTATTGCTGCAAAAAAATATATGAGTTTTTTATGTTTTTTTGTGGTTGATGTCTAACGTCCAATGAATGTTGTTGTCATTCCCAAAAACGAAATGTTTTTTTAAAAAAATAATTCTTCTTAATATACATATACGACTTCGTTATGCCCTCTCTCTCATTCTCTCCAAAGATAGAGTTAGCTTCTTTTAACGAACTCAAAATAATGAAGTAACATTAAATTTTATATACATACATATTTTTAAAATTCATCAAGGATAAAAAATGGATAATGAAGAAGATGAGATAAAAACTAGGAAATTGAAAAAAAACAGCGAAGCCATGCTTGGATAAAAAAAATTTGTTCATCTTTTTCTTTATTGTTAATGAAGTGCAAAAAGCAGACCTAATCTATCATCCTCTTCTTTTATCCTTGCCATCAATTCTTTTTTTCATTTGACTCTTTCGAACAAAAAGTCTTGAAAAAATTTTTTTGAAACAAACACACACATTTTTTAAGGCAAGAAAAGTTTGACAACAAATTTTTTTCAAATAGGGGGCGTCTTATTTACATACACAACTTTTTTCTCCGTATTTTTGAAAGTCAAATAATGTCGTAATAAGCTGCAAATATATATATATGGAAATATATTATTTTTGTAGACTCTCCTTTTTTTTCCACTCTTCACTGATTAGCTCTTGTTTATTTTTGTGTTCGAAAAAAATTGTCTCTCTTTTTTATTTTCACTTTTTTTTCAAATAACATTTTTCGAAAAAAAAGTTTCATGAAAAAAACATATGCTCACATTTCTTAATGGCACAAAAACAGAAGGACAACATCACTTAAAGCTTATTTTAAAAACTGTTTTTTTTTGTCTCTTTTGCATCCATGAAAAAATAAAGAACAGAACTTTATATTTTTTCTTTAAAAATGTTTTTAAAAACAATAGTTACACGAGAAAAAAGATAACATGAAAGAAAAACAAGCGCAAATTTGCCGTCTCCCTTTTTTCTGCAAAAAAAAACGAAAAGTGAACGGAGAAAAGCATTAAAGAAGGGGGTATCAAATTTCAGTTTTTGCCAACAATTTTATTCCAATAATCATTTTTGTTGCAATTTTTCAATCACTATTTTGTTCAACAAATTTTAAAAACAATCAATTTTAAAATAAAGCATTTTCTATTTTTGAGCAACAAAATTGATGAATATATTTTCGTTTTTTCAGCTTTTCGCGTTGAGAATCAAATGGGATTTCACATTTTTTTTCTTTTTTAGTTTTTATGTCGTCATTCCTCTGTTTTTTTGTTTGGCTTTTTTTAAAGTTATTAAAATGTTTTTTTTCTTTTCCCATTTTTTTGTTTGAAGAGAGAAATGTTTGCTCTTTTCTTTTTGAGTAGATTTTTTTGGGAGTATATTGGCACTTTTGGAAAAAAATGCAACCAAGAAAAAGCTTTTTTGGCATTTTATTTTATTTTTTAAATGTTGCATTCGGTCAAAGTCAAAGTAGTGACATCCGGAGCAAAAAAAGAATTTCATTGGAAGGGGAAGACTTGAAAAGTGACTCTTCCGATTTTTTGACGTTTTTCCACTTTGCTTGAATTTCAAATTTTGAAAAAAAAGTAACAAAAAATGAAACCAAAAAAACAAATTGCAAAACTGTTACAAATTTTCTGGTAATTAACAAACAGCATAAAAATTTATTTTTTCACAAAAATTCAATCTGCAAAAAACTTAATTTGAATCATATTTATCTTTTTTAGGCACTTTATATAACATCAAATCCTCCGCCATCAAATTCAACTTCTTCAACTGCAACAACCGGACAAATATTTGACTGTGCATTTTTAGAAAGGCTGCGGCAATCAGATTGGCAAATAAATTGTTGTAATTCAATATTAGCAAATTCAGAAGTTCAAAAGCATCGACCTGTTATTATTATATTTGATAATAAACTCTCAGATTTAACTGCCGTTTCAAGGTTTGTTTTTGTTTATTGTTTTCTTTAAAAGTCAATTTTCTCTTTCGGCTTTTGCTCTTTTTTTTTTGCCATCCATAAAAAATATTTGTATTTTTTATTTAAATAATATAAATTGAAAAAAAAGTTTTTTTGTTGTTCCAAGTCTGCTTTCTATTATATTTTTTTCCCGCCAAAGTAAATCTTTGATTCTTTAAAACACAATATTTTTAATGCTATTTTTTATTTATATTTTTACATTTATGAAAAAAAGGATGTCACAAATCCATAAAAGCCACTTTTTATTTAGTTTAAAAAGTTGTCAGTTCATTTTTTTCGGAATATTTTTTAGGAAGTAGAAACTTTTTTTGCATTGCTTGTCACAGTCACTTTTTATTTCAAAAAGATTTTTGCTAATTTAAACCATATCTTGTTTTTTCAAGAATCTTGGAAAACTAGACAAAATCTTGTTGCACATTTTTCTTTTAGGTCAAACACAAATTTTTTTTATTTTGAAACCAGTACAGTACTTTTCTAAAAATTTGCAAAAAAAAACAGATATTTAATTTTTCGACAGAAACTTTCCATTTTTTGCAACAAGTTTTGGAAAAAAGCATGAGTTTTGAAAATTATAATTTATGCAAAAAAAATTGCAGGTGCTTATTTTATTTAATCTCTGATTATAATTTAATCTCCAGAAAAAAGTTTTATTTTAATTTTATAACAATTTTTAGTGAGTTAAATTAAATAAGCATTTACTTCAAAAAATTTTTTCAAAACATAATAAATATATGTATTTACAAACAACGCATTTTTAGAAAATAGTATTTTAGTTTTTTTCAAAATTAAAAAATACAGGGATTCTTCGTTGTTTTTTATTATTTTTAAGAAATCTTTATATTTTTTTAATATAAAATTTTTCGGATTAACTTTTTAATTTTAATTCATCTTTTTTATTAAATGAATAATATGATTTTGCAGGTCTTTACACGCACTTCCTGAAAGTGAAGACGTTTTATTTGGTGTTATATCAGATAGAATATTATCAGATAAAAGAAAGCGTGCATTATTAAAGTGTGAATTACATGAATATTTTTTATCGTCTTCAATAGATATATCAATTTGTGAATTATTTGCAAAATTAGCTGCTCGGTTACGTGCAATTCCGGCATTGTTTGCTGTTGTTGAAGAAGTTTGTATTTTTTCTTCTTTTTTATTTGATTTTTTAGTACTTTTTTATAGGCAGAACAGCCAGTTAAAATTTGTGACGAACGAAATATTGTACAATACGTAAATCGGGCATACGAAATTCAAACGGGTTGTTCAAGGACAGAAGTTCTTGGATCTTTTGAAAGTGAATTACATTCAAAAGCGATAATACATTCAACGGCAACCCTTCCCCCGCATCCACCCCCTCCATTACATATAATAGGTTCAACACCATTAAATCCTGAAGCAATGGATATTACACCTGTAACCCCATCCCCCCAACAACAACATGAAAATACTGGAAGTATTGGAAATGTTTCAATTCCACATACATTTAATCCAAATCGACGACGTTCATCTGAATGGCATTGTATTACTGTACCTGGGTCATCAAAGTAAGCAAATTTAATTTTGAAAAATTTAATTTTCGATTACTATGAAAAAATTTCTTGTTAAATTTTTGTCGTTTTTGTTGATGTTGGAATTTAGCAATAGAAATTAGACAAAGTTTATTTCAATATTAATAAATTTTTTCAATTTTTAGCCCTCAATTTGTTTATGTTAAACGTGGCAGCGCTGATGGTAAGTAAATTTTTATTTCTTGCACTTTAAAAAAGGTCAAAAATTGCTATCCTATTTATTTATTTAAATTTAAAACAATTTTTTTCAATGCAAAAAAGAAATTCACATATTTAAAATATTTATGAATCTTTTTTTGCAAATTTCTTTTTTCTCAGAAACTTTTTTACTATATCAAAAGTTTAATGTTTAAAAAAAGCAAATCAAAACAGATAAATATCGGCTCGAAGTCATCCGTCTTTTTTATGTTTTTGGATCAACGTCACAAAAATTTTTTACGTCACAATATTAAATTCTTTTTTTCGATCATAAAACATTCAAAACAAAGAGAATATAGCATTTGTTTTCAATCAAAAACGATATTAAAAAATTTTTATTGGCCTTTAACTCTTTTTTTATTATTTTCATCGTTTTTAGCCACAATCTGCCGAGATCTCTCATTGAAATCTTTACGTTCTCAAAGTGCTCTCGTTGATGCGCCGATTACTGAGGTAAGTAAAAAATTCACTTTTTATTATCTTATTTCTTTTTTTCGATGGATATATGAAATTTTACGCTTTTGAAAAATCCTCGTAAAAGTTTCTTTCTTTCGTCATTTCTTTATTTCCTTTGACTGCTGTTGGCGGCTGCAAAAGCAATCAATCAAGGTTCAAAAAAACTTTTTTGCAAATAAAACACATAATATTTTTTTCGAAGTCTAATGGGTTAGAAAAGAAAAAACTTACATCCGGGGGCACAAATTGTCAATTTTTGTGTGTATGTTTCGTTCAACAAAAAAGTCACACTACAGCAAAAAGAGCTAACGCATGCCTTTTTTTACGTCATAAACCAACCAAAGCAACCGCCTTAGGGCGGGAAAATATTCTTCAAAAGTGTAAAAGCGATAACAATAAAAAACAAGCTAAACATTTTTTAAACACAAAAACATTATTATTATTTGTTGTCTTTAAATATTTTTGATGCCATTCCAGGCTTTAACCGTACTTGCAAATGTTTTGCATAAATGTGATGATGAAACACAGCCAATGGTTAGAGATGCAATAAAAATTTTATCTTCAAATGAATTATATGCTCCAACGATAACACGATTTCAAAATAGTGATCGAATTGCTTCTGGATATTATGATGGATTAATTCGGGTTTGTTTTTTTGCTTAGAAAATTATTTACTTGGAACGACTTCCTTTATTCTTCTAATAAAATTGTTTCAATGTTTTGTAGTAAGATTAAATTTTTTTAATTCCTTTTTGAAAGATTTAAAGATTTAAAAAACTTTTAACACTAATTTTAAAAAATGATGTAACCATTGAATATTAACAAATATGTTACATCTTTTTTTATGCTTTAAAAACATAATTTTTAATAACAATTACAAAAAAAACTTGGACATTTTTATCGGGGGAAATAACTGTGAGAAAAAACTTTTGAAAAACAGAATTTCCAAAATGTCTGAAAATATTAATAATGATGATGAAATATTACAGCTTCATCATCCATCTCGGCAACGAAAGCGTTCAGTTGTTGATGCATTTCGTGAGCAGCGACGAGCATCTGGAAGTGATTCAAGGCGAAGAATTTCATCTGATGTTGTAAATGCTCTTGAAAATGAAGATTCATGGCATTTTGATGTAATTGAACTTGAACGAGTAACTGAACATCATCCGCTAAGTCATTTAGGTGCAAAGGTAAGGAGATTATGATAAATGGATTTTCTTGACACGAATAAGAATTATTTTAGGTATTTGAAAGATGGAATTGTGTTGATGTTTTGAGATGTTCAGCTGATACAATTGCAAGATGGCTAACAGTTATTGAAGCAAATTATCAAAATACAAATACTTATCATAATGCCACCCATGCTGCAGATGTTTTACAAGCGACATCATTCTTTTTAAATTCTGAAACTGTTGCCCAGACAGTTCAAGATAATCATGCAACGGCAGCTTTGATTGCTGCAACCGTACATGATTTGGATCATCCGGGACGTGGGAATGCATTTTTAATAAATACAAGGCAGCGACTTGCATTATTATATAATGATCAATCAGTATTAGAGAATCATCATGTTGCATTAGCATTCCAATTAACTCTTGCCCAAAATGGTATAAATATATTTGCAAAAATGCAACGTGAAGAATTTATACAAATGCGGCAATCAATTATTGATATGGTTTTGGCAACAGATATGTCAAGACATTTTGAATATTTAACAAAATTCCAACAAGTTATACCAAACTTACCTGATTTGGATGAAAATCGTGAATCAAATTCAATGACCGTTTGTCGAATGATGATTAAATGTGCGGATATTGCAAATCCAACTCGGGAATGGAAGTTATGTGGTAAGTAAATTTTTTCGTTTTGAAACAAAATTAAATCCATTTTTCTATTTTAGCACAATGGGCTCGTCGAATTGTTGAAGAATATTTCTTTCAAACTGCAGAAGAACGTGAAAAGGGACTTCCATTAACAATGAAAGGATTTGAAAGAGAAACCTGCAATGTTCCAATGACGCAATGCACATTTGTTGATATGTTTGCAAGGGAAGCTTTTACACTTTGGTGTGATTTTGCTGAAATTCCACAACTTTTAACACAATTAGAAACAAATTATGATAAATGGAAACAAATGTCAACAACTTGGTTACCAGAACAAAATGTTGATTTAATGATGATCTCAAAACCTGCATAAAAAAAGTATATTAAAAAAAGAGAAGCAAACAAATTTTTGATTTTTAAATATATTATTGTTACATTAATTAATTTTTTCCCGGTTTTTCTATTTTAATGTTTTACATTTTTTATTATTATTATTAAACATTTTTCAGGGTGCAATCGCTTTTTCTTTAATTTTGTTTGTGTATTCGATTTTTCTTATAATTTTCTTTAACATACGCGACCTCTTTCTTATTTTTCTTCCTTTTTACCTTTTATTATTACTTTAAATATTAATTCTATGTTGTTTCATTGCCAAAAGTCTTTTCATTATTATTATTGTATTTTTTCGCATTTCCAAATGTTATTATTTGTTAGCTTATTAAAAAAATTTAAAAGAACTTTTTGAATTTCTAAACATTAAATTACAACATCAAAATACCCTTTTAAAAAATTTCAAACATTTCGATGAAATATGGGTTGTGTTGTTCAGGCAATCAAAAATCAAATTTTTTTAACCGAATAAATTTTTAAAAATCTGCGACTTTTTGGACTTTACTTTTATAATTGGTTTCAAAACGAAATCAATTGCATAATGCTTAACATATTAATAATGCATTTCATGAAACTGTACGATCTCTTGCTCAAATAAACTTTTTAAATAAAAAATACAAATTTAAGCAAATCTTATAAATTAATATTGAGTATAAGGCTAAAAAGACAGCAAAATTTTTATTTATATAATTTGGCAAAATAAATCCCCAATGGTAAAAAAATAACAAAATATTAAATCAACAAAATACTTAATAACGGTATGCTTCAGGCTTGTACGGGCCGCTGGGATTGATTCCAAGGTAATCTGCTTGTTCGGAAGAAAGCTTTGTAAGCTTAACACCAAGTTTATCCAAATGGAGTCGAGCAACTTCTTCATCAAGATGTTTAGGAAGAACATAAAGACCAAGCTTGTATGCTTCAGGAGTATCTTTTTTAGTCCAAAGTTCAATTTGAGCAAGTACTTGATTTGTGAAAGAATTTGACATAACAAAAGATGGATGACCAGTTGCGCATCCTAAATTGCAAAGGCGGCCAGCAGCTAAAAGAATAACATGGCGGCCATTTTTAAGAAGATAACGATCAACTTGAGGTTTGATATTATCACAGGATGCAGCATTCTTGTTAAGCCATTTAACATCAATTTCACAATCAAAGTGACCAACATTACAAACGATTGCATCATCGGGAAGTTTTTCGAAATGTTCACCTCGAACAATATCTTTGCAGCCAGTTGTAGTAACAACAATTTGAGCTTGAGATGCAACATTATCAAGGGTATTAACTTCATAACCTTCCATAGCAGCTTGAAGAGCATTAATAGGATCAATTTCAGTAACAATAACCTGAAAAAAATTTCACTTATTTAAAAATTGTGAGTTGCAAACGTTATTGTAACCAGAACGCTTTTCGAAGCTTTTTTGTATAAATTCTTTAAAAGCAACTTACACGAGAACCAAAGGCACGAAGAGCAGCAGCAGATCCTTTTCCAACATCACCGTAACCAGCAACAACGGCAACTTTACCAGCAAGCATAACATCAGTAGCACGTTTAATACCATCAATAAGGGATTCACGAATACCATAAAGATTATCGAATTTAGATTTGGTAACAGAATCATTGACATTAATAGATGGAACCTTAAGCTTTCCAGCAGCAAGCATTTTAGCAAGATTGTGAACACCAGTGGTAGTTTCTTCACTAATGCCATAAATTCCAGGAAGATATTCAGGATGTTTTTCATGAACAATATTGGTAAGATCACCACCGTCATCAAGGATCATATTGAGGGGTTTTCCATCAGGGAAGATAAGCGTTTGTTCAATGCACCATTCATATTCTTCATCTGTTTCACCTTTCCATGCATAAACTGGTACACCAGTTGCAGCAATAGCAGCGGCAGCATGATCTTGGGTACTAAAAATGATAGATTATATATTCGATTGTATATTTACTGGCAACTTACGAATAAATGTTACATGAAGACCAAGTAACATCTGCCCCAAGTTCACGGAGAGTTTCAATAAGGACAGCTGTTTGAATAGTCATATGAAGACATCCGGCAATACGAGCTCTAAAATATCATAGATTTATTAATAGCCAAACAATATTAATTATATGCACGAACCCCTTAAGAGGCTTAGATGGACCATATTTTGATCGCATAGACATAAGACCAGGCATTTCATTTTCAGCCATGATAATTTCCTTACGTCCAAATTCAGCAAGGGACATATCAGCAACTTTGTATGAGGGCTTGGAAGTCATTTTGATAGAAGATAAAGTTGAAACAATCAAAAAATTGAATGTGCGTGTATTACCTGAAAAGGAGAGGTCTTCTAAGTTTTGAAAGTAGCAGAAATGTTATTTATTTAATATCAGGAAAAAAAGTAAAAGAAGTTTAAAATGAGGGGGAAATGGAAATTAACATTTTTATACACGCGAAAATCCTGTTTGTTCTTAAGATCTTGGGTATATTAATTTTAATAAAGATAAACTGAGTTACACGATTAGCTATTATATAATAATCAAGACAAAAACTGTACATTTAATAACCATGAGGAAAATAATTTTTTTTATTACCCAGAAATTACTAAATTAATTAAGGATCCTTAAAAGTTCTCTTCACAGCATATTTACAATAGAATAAAGATGTTTATTATATCCAGGGTCTCCACCGTCCCATTATCGATTTTATCCGTCCCTAGCTCGCGTGCGCTTAAATTAATTAATTTAAAAAATCTTTTTTAACAAAAAGGTTAGATTTATGCTCCTCTACATCTTCCAAGTCTTTTGAAATTAAAATATTTTGCCGTTCCATTTTTACAGCCAGGGACGGATGCAAGGGACGGATGCAAGGGACGTTTCGCTTTTTTCATCCGTCCCTGGCTGTAAAAATGGAACGGCAAAATATTTTAATTTCAAAAGACTTGGAAGATGTAGAGGAGCAAAAATCTAAACTTTTTGTTACAAAAGATTTTTCAAATTAATTAATTTAAGCGCACGCAAGCTAGGGACGGATAAAATCGATAATGGGACGGTGGAGACCCTGATTATATCTTATCCAAGATTATGATAAAGAAAAAGAATGGAAGCTAAGAGCAAAATCATTATTTTTTAAAGATATTTTTATATCCGCCGTTACCGAGGTAGGTACAAAATAATTATTTACGAAAAGATATTTTTTATTTGTGTTGGCGAAAAGAGAATTTTTTCAAAAAAGAGGCATAAATCAACGCTTGAATTTTTGTAAGGCTTTGGTTTAAAACAACGAATTTCGATTGAAAATAGTAAAAAATCAAATATAATTGAAACAAGAATGGCATTTTTTATTGTTAAATACCATATGCCGCAATCTAAAATCCGAAAAGAAGAAATTTATAGAAAGAAGTTGATTTTTTCAGCGTAAAAGAAGGTTTTAAAATTTTGTGCGTTCTTTTGTATTTCAAAAATTTCAGACGTATATTAGCAGAAAATAAAGTAGACTTATGAGGTAGATAAAAATGGTATATTTGTAAGGATCAGGGGATAGATAATTTTTAAAACAACACAAAAAAATACGAGAGTAATATGATAAAACAATAATAAAAGATTATAAAATGGCAAAGACTTTTCTTTTTTATTTTTTTACTAATCGTTGACTGCTGGCCGTTTTCTTCGTCTGTTGCTGGTTCCCTTAAAGACTGGCAATGGAGAATGATTTTTTTCGATGCATTGGTCCTGCTTATAAAATTAAGCCATATAAGCAGGACCAATAGTAAAATTAAGCCATATGGCTTAATTTTACCTGAATATTTTCCTAGAGCATTTACTTGTAAATTCTCATAATAATATTGATTCGGAGGGGATTCGTTACAGGATAAACTGACAGAATTTGAAGCAAGTCTTCGTTAAAAAATTGCTTCTCGTTAGATAAACCAATTAGATTTCCCACATTTACAGTATGTCGCGCGCCCCATTTTTCCTTCAAACTTTTTTTAGGGAAGATGAAACACAAAAATTTTAACATTTTTAGCAACATTCTTGTTATACTGTAGTTTCATTTTTTTTGTTAACTTTTTTAAAGTATTTTTTGAAAAATATATGAATCGCATTTGCGCAATTACTTCATTCGTTTTTTTTGATGATTTCTGCAAAAATCTTTGTATATTTTTGATTATTTTTCTCTCTTTTTTTATGACCAAGCGGTATTTTTGTGCTCCAACCGACCGCTCAGTACTAATTTTTTTGGTGGGCACTAAATAAAATTGCTTTTTCATTTCTTAAATAATGTTTTTTGCTCCGCCTTTTCAGAAAAAAAATCAAATGATGGGAAAGGCGGAGCTTCAAAAAAGCAAAAGAAAATAATGTGAGAAACTGCGAGAAAAATGGAAGGAGAGAAAAGCCTGCGCAAATAAGCGCTTCTGATTTTGATGAGAGAAATAGAGACAAAAAATATCGTTGAACATCGTCGGTAAAAATGACGAGAGTAAAAAAGTGATGATAAGAAAAAGAGCAGTAGCAAGGAAGAAAAAAAGGGTTAAGCAAAGAAATAATCTATACTTAAATGTAAAAAAGGAGTTGATAAGAATCCAATCTTATTAGGCAAAAAAGTAATAAAAAGGTAAAATAATTCTGTTGAAATTTTTCAAAGCTTTCATTAAATGTCCCAAAAATCTTAGTACAAATATTTCTATAAAATATTTCTTTATTTAAGCAGCAAATACAAAAACAAATACAACCACAAACATTCATATAAAAAAGAAAAAAATGATGTAAAAACAATAAAAACGAAAGAGAGAGATCAGTCTGCTGCGGTGTGCTTTTTCTGAAATCAAAAAAATCTTTGACCTTTTTTTAAAGGGGGAATAAGAAGACGGGAGTTTCCAAATCGGGAAATGCAAAAGAAAATGTGATGGCAAAAACCTGTTTTTTGCTTTGTCTCGGACCAATTACTACTAAAAAACTGATAGGCATCAAAGGACGCTGAACCTAAAGATCAAAAAGAAAAAGGTTTAAACAAATTATTTAAAAAAATGTAATATTTTAATAATTCCATACAAAACAATTTCAACAATTCTACAAAAAAAAATAAATAAATGAAAATTGTTTCTTTTTAAAAGGCATAACGAGTTCGCATATCTTCAAGCTTTTTAGCAACCTAAAAAAGTTAATTAAATATAAAATTCAAATAAAAACAGTGAAAAACATACTTCAGTAGCTTTACGTCCAAGATTTTCACCAATTTCCCGTTGTTTTACTGCTTCAACCATTCCGAATTGTTCACACATATCTCCATCAACAACATTCTAAAAAATTATTATATTAAATGCTAAATTCAAAACTAAAAGTTTTACCTTAATTGGAGCATAAAATGATCGATATGCCAAATGATCTCTACCACAAAGAGGTGGAAATTCAACACGCATATGCATTTCAAGAGTTTGAAAAAGTTCATATTCATCTCGTGATACAAATGGTACAAACAGTCTAAAATTTTTAAAATTTTTTATCTGTTTTGGCAAAAAAAAATGTACCCAATTGCGCCAGTTATTGTTGTATAAACTAATGCATCTTCAGCACCGGGAACAAGATTGGTCTTTTGTAAAGTTGTTATCATACTTCCAACATAAAATTGTGTAATTAATTCAATTTTTTGTGGTGCACCATTTAAATTTCCACGATCATATAATGCTCGAACACCCGTTGGATCATCTTGAACATCGTCGGTTACATCTTTAGGAAGTCGAAGCTGAAAAATGTTTATTACTTTTCGTTTATACGTATTTTCATTTAAAATTTCTATTTCCAAAAAACCATTAAACAAATAAATGCTTTAATTTTTATGCATATATATTTTGATTAATAAAAATCTAAACGTTTTTTGCTTTTTTAAAAATTCTTTCACGCATAATTCTTTGAACAATTCAAAAATAAAACAGAAATTTATCTTTGAATAAAAACAAAATTTGGTATAAATTATTTGCTTAAAAAATATATAAACACCTCTTCTACGTCAAAAAGAAATAAAGGGTTTTCTAAAAAATCCACCTGTCCCGTTTCAATCTTTTACGCATCATTAAAGCTTCAAAAATGAAAAAAGTGTTCGCAAAAAATTTTGAAAATTTTTTATATTATATTTTTTCAATGGCACTTTAAATCTATAAAAAAACATTGTCTTTGGTCGAAAGCTTTTTTTTTCAAGGATAAGATAAAAAAACGACGCAGCTTCTTTTTTGGCCATTTTTTTGTTGCTTTTTTTTTCAAAATATGCAAATGCATTAAAAACATTTTTGTTAACATTTATTTGTTTTGCCTTTTTTGTCGCTTCAGCCACTTTTTCTGGATAAAAAAATTGAATTTGTATAAAAATAATATTAGCAACAATTTTGTCATTCTTTTTTCTTAAAATGGGTATCTCCCTATAAACGGCTGCAATTTTTAAGGAGACCAAAAATGTGTTTTTTTCAGATTCCAAAAATAAAAGGTTTTAGTTAGTTCATCATAGATTAGGCTCCAAAATGTATTAAAACCAAACATATGGGGCCTTTAAAATTTTTTAATTAACAATAGGTACATTTACATAAATTCAGTAGCTAAAAGTTTTATGAAAAAGAAAATTAAAAAAATAGTGACTCAAAATTAAAAAGCAATGGAATTTTTAAAATTTAAATTTTGTTAAAAATCAAAAAACTTATTTTACGTGAAAAAACGTTTGTAAAAACAAAAACTTTAAAAGAATTTAGCTGCAGGATATTTAATTTTTTTTTTTTTCTTTTGCAAAAAAGAACCTTTAAATGCTTCAAAATACGAAAAATGTAGAAGAGGAGAAAATGCAAAGTGGTATTAATTTAATACCATTGGGGGCTTAGTTTTATAGAGCATAAACTACTACTACCACTCTATTTTTTATGCTACTTGTCATTTGCGTGATCAACTTTATTTTTCTGTTATATTCTTTTTTTGCTGTTGTTCAAAACATAGCACGAAAAGTTTAAAAAATTCTGTAAAAAAAATGAGATTTTTTCTTTGTCTTGAAAAATAGAAAAAAAGATTTAATGGTCAAATAAATTTCTCGTCAGCTTCTTTTTTTCGTGTTTGTTTTTTAATACTTTTTACATCATTTCATTTCCCACATTTAGCATTAAAACATTTTTAATAAAAAAGTGTCCCTTTTTTAAATCCTTCTTTTTAATCACTTTTGTTTTATCTTTTTTATAAAAAGAGCAACCCTCTGACTTTAAATAGATTTTCTATGCAAAATAAAATAAAGACCTACAATTGAAATATTTCCAAATCTGTCTCCAACTGCAACAGTATCATAATCAAGAATGCACGTAGCTCGAACATAACGAGGTGTTGTTTCATCAGCAAATACAACAATTCTATTATCCTAAAAATAGAAAAAAAATTATTAATTTATTTTTTTTTTGTAGCGGAAAATGTCATTGTATTATGATAATGGCGGTGGTGTTTTTCCCCTCATTAAAGTTGACATTTAAAAAAAAGCTATTAACGGAAAATGAGCATTTATTTTTCTGTTTCATTTTCGCTTTTTATAACTTTTTTTTCCTTCTAAAGATAAGTGTTTCCCAAGGGAGGTAATGAAACTACTCTTTTGTTGGTATTTTAGAAGAGGGATAAAAAAAGGGAAATATATGACTTCATAAAAATAATTGCCGTAAGGGAAATTATGGGTGGCCAACATTGGATTCCCTTGTGAAAGTTTTTTAAACATCCATTTTAGCTAAACTAATAAATCCCAAAAAAACTTACGGAAGATCGATAACGTAAAAAGTGAATAGATTCTTGAACATCTGAAACCACAATACGTCCACCAATTGATTTGACATCAACAATATTATATGGAATTTGCTAAAAAAATATAATTATTATTCATAAAAAATATGCAGGGGAGGACTATTGCTTCATTAATTTTTATGAATAAAAAATAAACATGTGTGAAATTTGTGATTTGTTTTTTTTGTGTAGTTGTGTTATTTTATAATGAACTTTTTGCTATTCAGATTTTGTCTCTTTTTCTGCAAAAGGTTATTTCTGCTTTTCAAAACAGAAATGTAATTCCATCGGGGATAAAAATGTTGAAAATGCCAAACTTTTTTTCCGTTTTTTTTCTGCTTTTTATCTTGTGTTAGTCAAATTTAAGGGCACTTATAAAGCTACATGAGAGATAAATGAGAGGAAGTCAAGTTATGTGTTGAATTTTTAAGTTTTTTTCTTACAGCTTTATATAATGGAAACATGTCGTAAATTGGTAAGTCAACCACGCTCAAGACCTTTCTTAGAATTATAATATTTAAAAAAAGAAAAATTGTTGACCGAAACATGCGGAAGTTTTACCCCAGTTATTCCAGATGCATTTTTTCCTTAAAACTTTTTTTCTCCCTGCTTGTTTTTTGAAAAACATGCTAATAAGGTTTCGTTACAAGGCAACAAGTTGTGAACAAAGAATGAGGGAAAAAATAAGAAAAAAAAGAATCCTTAAATTTTATGTTGTCGTTAAGTAGTGTTCAAGAAAAGAAAAAAAAGACAAAAAATGAAGGATGGATGCGTTAGAAGTGAAAACAACAACACAAAGCAGAGATTGACTCAAAATAGAAAAAGAAAAAAAACTTTCATGATCATTTCTTTTTTTAAACTTGAAAAAAAATATTGCATGCTTCCCTATTTGAACTGCTGCATTTTTTTTAATAACCTAACATTATGTCTTTTAAAACATTTTTTTCATTCAATGTTTTTCTTTTCTTGAACTTTATGCTTTTTATTCGTTTAACCTCTTTTGCATGTTTTTTTCTTTCCTAAATGAAGAAAAAAAAATTGTGTTTTTATAAACTTCCGGAGTGCTTATTCCTAAAATACATGTCTGAAACCTTAAAAATTTTTAGTTTTATTCTTTCGTCACAGTAGGAAATGTAAAAACGAGATAGATGTTTTAATCTTGTTAAACCGAGAAATATTATTATTATAATTTCCTTTTTGCATCAATGCTATAAATTCCAAATATTAAAAAAAAAAACAATTTACTCCTTCTCTCTTTCACTCTCTTTTCCGCATCATCAATGCTTTTTTTGTTGTTTTTTTTCGAGTCCCGCCTTGTTCCTCAAAATTTGCTTATCTATTCTAAACGGCACTAAACACACGTAATACGGCCGCAATGGTCTTGCCCTCGTTGTTTCAATTTTACCCCAGTTAAAAAAATTGCAATGCTTTTTTGCTCCCCCTTCTTTTCATGTTATGTTATTTTTAACACATTTTTTGGTTACATAACAAAACAAAATATTTTTACACATTTTTCCTCATTAAGCAATTTATACAAAAGCCTCATCCTATTGTGATTTTTTTAATTTTAGCATTTTTTTAAAACGTCAATCATTGAATAGAATTATGATAGATTGTTTTCTTTGCTAAGTTTGAAACCAAAACCTCCAAAAAAAAGCTTTTTTTTGTGGTTGACTTCAATCTTGACTAACACCCCATTTTCAAATTTCGTATAATCTACATATTGACGATTTAATTCATAGCATCATAAAAAGCATAGTATCATTTCCTTTAGAGGGGGTTTTCTATTAAAATATTAATAAGACATACAAAATGTAAAATGTGAGACCGGAAGGAAATAACAACATATGTTGTTTTTCCTGTTTGAAGTTCTCACATTTTATTATATTAAACATTATAGTTTAAATCTTTATATGTTTTTGTATTTTTAATAGCTGCGTTACCGGCACTAAAAACAAGGATAAGAACGTCGTCCATTAACTAAATGTGCTCTTGATCCTTCCATCTATTTTATTTTTATTCTCTGAATAATCTTTTATGAATCACTTAAATTTTTTTATGTTTTCTATTTAAATTTATTATGAGACATCAAAAAGTTGTGAGATTTTTGCTCTTTTATGTTTTTAAAAACTTTTATTCCGGAAACCAAAATAAGCTTTTTTTCTGCGTTGCTATTTTCTTATATATGAATTAGGGATTAATCATAGTCACTTCTTTTTTGCTTCTTGAGCAATGATTGGCTTGCTTTTAGGTTTCATGCCATTTTTTCTCTTACATTTTAATTCTGTCACATTTCAAAAATATTATACTTAAAAATATGGAACATTTTGATTCTTTTAAAAAAGCGCTTTGGACTAGCTTTAATTGATGAAAGCAGCATATTTTTGGAATTTTTTAAAAAACATGTTGCAGTTTAAACTGCCTCAGTGACTCGCATCGTTGAGACATAAATTCCGAGAACATTTAAATGGCATAAAATGCCTCGTTACTTATTACAACCATCATTGACGGAAGCATATGAAATATATACTCATTTCTTACTAATTGATAAAAAAAAAAGAAAATCATCATAGATGCTAATAAGAAACATAGAAAAAAAAGATCTTTGGGAGGAAACTAACTTTTTTATTCTTTTAAATGAAAGGCTAAATTTATACGCATAAATGATTAGTTTTTCGTAGGAAAAGCAAAAACGAAAGAATACTTTGAAAAAAGCATAATTGCAATAAAATGGAGCATTCTTAGAGTAAAAAAAATATTCTAGTTTTTTTGCCTTTCCTGGCAGCGTTATCAAATGTTTGTCTCCCATTTTTTACCGAAATGAACGTTTAAAAACTTTAAAGTTGCAAAATTTTAAACAACTTTTTTTTGCATCAAAAAAAGAAAAATGAAAGTCTAAGGTAACGTAGCACAGAGGCTTGCAAGTTAAGTAATTCAATTTTAAACACGCTTTAAAACAAAAGTCCAAAAATGTGTTTTTACCCTTTTTTCTTTTCTTTGTCACATCCGTTTAATCGTCATCGATTTTGCCCAAATTTGGCAGCGTTCGTGTTTCTTTTTTTCCTAACTAAAAAGTTCAAAAATCTATTGTTTCCTTAACTATTAATCAGTTATATCAGCTTAAAAATGGGATTTTCTTAAATATTATGTCTATATTTAATATTACCTAACTCCCTTTCATCCTTCTTATTTTCAATTACTTTTTTTATTGAAATATTAATGCCGTCGCTTTGACAACAAAAATATTTGGCATTTACCTTAAAATAAACAAAAGCCTAAAAAAAATAGAGTTATTTTTGTGTTAAAAAGCTTCGCTAAAAAAAGCAATTACTTTCACCTTTTAAAACATGTGTTTGTTGCAATGCTTCTTCTTCAATTGCTTTCTTTTTTTTCTTTGTTTGCCGCCATTTTTTGCCGTTGCCCATTAGAATTTCTAAAGACAAAAGCAAAGATCCTCAGGTGGTCCAGCAATTTAGTGTCTGAGATTTTAAAGCTGCTCAACTCGGCTTTTTTTTTGAAAAAGACAAAAGGTAATTTTTTCAAATGTTCAAAGGACAGGCTTCTTTTGATTTATAGCTTTTAATATTTTTTGCTATTTATTTTAAATAAAAAAAATACAAAAAAATCAATGTAAAGCGTTGAAAAACCGTTTGAAAATATCCTGTTTCCGGTGACCACCAGATTTTGAACGGAAAAAGTGCACACGTGTTTCTAATATTTTTTTCTAGTTCTGTAAAATGTTTTTTCTATATAATATTTTTTTTCTATTTTTGTCATTGTCCTTTTAAAAATTCCAACTGAAAACCCCTGCTTTTAAAAACGTGAAGAAACAACCTTTTTAGCCGCTTGCCAAAAAAACATAATCAACAGAAGATTTTATAGAGGGATACAAAAGATTTTACTTTTGCATGAATAACCTTGAATTGGTCGGATATGGTCTTAAAGAAACATTTTTTTAGAAGCGATGAATTACTGAAATACGTCCTTAAATTGCAACAATTTTTTTTTCTATAGCTTTTTTCATTGTTCGCATGCAGCAGCAGCAAAAAATTTTCAAAAAAGGTGTAAAAAAGAAGAATAAAAGCAACGACATCGAACAATGTCAAAGGGTAGCATAGCTAATATTTTTGTGAAATATTTTTTGCACATTGTGTTGCAAAGTTTTGCGGCGCTTGGTTGTTGACTAAAAAGGTTAAGCATTTCTAATTTAGAAATTTTTTTCATTCATGTTTATTCATTTTATTGCTATCTTTAGAAAAAAAAAAGGCGAGGGCAAAAAATCCAAAGTTCCTAATTTAAGCTTCACTAAGCATGCATTATTTTTATAAGCTTGCATGTAAAGAAACTTTTTCACATTATAGACATTCCTGTTTTTTAAAACTAAAATTTTGTCTGAATTTTAATTTTAATTTCTATTACTCTTATTTTTATTTCATATTTGTTATCCCTCAACTTGCTTGTACTACTAATTTCCAAAAAAGGTGTTCAAATACACTTCAAATCCAAAGACTAAACGTTTTACATGTGTGATTTTCCGGAAAAAATATTTGCTTTGTTTTTATTTTGGAAACGGCTTAAAAGAAGGATTTGATGCGGCAGTTTAATGTTGCTTGTGCTTTTTTAAAGAAAAACAGTTCCGAGATTCAAAGAAAGACTTAAAAAAATGGAAAATTGCCTAAAATGCGTCAAAAATTTTTTTGCTTTAAATTTTTAAGTTATTAAACTGACATCAATTTTCTTCTAAATTCTTTGAATTAATTTTTTAAACTCCAGGTGTAACATTTTGAATTTTCTAAAAATTGCTGCAAAAAATGTTTGCAATTTTGCTTAAACTTCCAAATTTCTTATTTTAAAGTTTAACGTTACTTCGTTAAATTAAGGTATTAACAAATATAAAAGCATTAAAAAATGCAGCAGCTATGTTTTTTTTTTTTGACGTAACTTAACAAATTCAATCAAAACCTCTTTTTCATTGTTTCAAAAGTGACAAGCTTTCCTTTTTTTCCTAACAATTTTATTATGACGTTCTCTTTGTCAAAGGTAAAAATTAGCTTAAAATAAAAGGCAAAATATATTATTATTTTAAAAAATGAAAGTAAATTTTTTATGAGTTTCCCTCAGAAGTAAAATACCTTTTTCTTATAAGCGAAATAGATTTAAAGATGTGTGGGTCGTATTCGTGTGTTTTATTTACGCGTGAATTTCATGCTTTCTTTTTTTTCAACTTCTCTCTTTTTTCAATATAAAATTGTTTAAGGACTAAAGACGGACACGCTTATATGCGTTTCATCAGGCGTGGTATCGCTGTCAGTGCCGTAAATTCACCTGTTTTTTTAATCAAAATAAAAACCATAAGAAGCATTGCCGCTGTTCATATTATTTAATAGCTGGCATTTTATTTCACTGCCTCCCTTATTCTCTGAATTTATATAGAAATTCTATTTTTTGCTGTTTTATTTAATATTTTTCAAAGAAGTTAATATTATTCAAAATAACTGTAATGTATAATAATTGGACATCCTCAGTTTCTAATGAAACTTCCATGGAGTGCTCTTTCCATGCTTGGTCACATCAACCCACACAACCAGGATTTTTTCGAATATTTACAATTATTTCAGTCTTAACTGTCATTGTTGTTTTGGTGGTACTTGGTAATGCATTAGTAATTGCGGCAGTTATCCTAAGAAGAAGACTACGTTCAGCAACGGGATTGTTGATTTTATCTTTAGCAGTAGCAGATCTCATGGTAACTAAGCCAAAAAACATTTTAACTAAAATTATTTCAAAAATTTTTAGGTTGGACTAGTGATATTGCCATTTAGTATAGCTAATGAAGCATTGGATAGATTTTGGATTTTTGGTGATACATGGTGTACTATGTGGCTTACAATGGATATTTGGATGTGTACTGCCTCAATTTACAATCTTGTAGCAATCTCAATAGATAGATACATTGCAATCATAAAACCTTTAAATTATCCTATGCTTGTTACAAAATTCAGAGCACGATGTATTGTTGCTGGTGTTTGGATAGGTTCATTCATTATATGTTCCCCAAGCTTTTTGTTAGCTTCAACTGATACAAGCAAACCTAAAGACTGCGCTTGCACCCCTGCAAATTCTGGTATGGCTTATATTATATTCAGCGCATCCTCAAGTTTCTACATTCCCATGATTGTTGTCATTTTTGTTTATGTTCGAATTTATATTGCCGCTTGTGCTGCAACAAAAAGTGTGTATTCAGGAATGATGCAGGTAAATGTTAGAATTTTTTAAACAAAATTCAATAACAACAAAAAAATTTAGGTTACGGCAAATGCAAATAAAAATCCTAAAAATATCTTAATGCAAAATCCATCGGCATTGAGCCGTACCGAGAATATGCCAATGCTTCGTGTTCATCGAGGTTCCAGTGTTGCCATGAAAAATCCTTCTATGAATGCACAAATGGATTCGGCTCGTTCAAAGTAAGTGAGATTTAAAGAAAAGAAAAAAGCAATGCACGTAACATCCTGTCTGCTAGTTCTGGAAAAAAAATAAAGAAAAATTTTTAAACATTTAAGGACTCCTATTCTACCAAATGGTACGTCAACAGCCGTTTATCCAAGTAATGGAAGCGCTTCTAATCTACAATATGTAAAAAATAACAATAATATGACAACTCGATCTCCAAGACTTTCACCACGACGACATAGCGAAGAAAAGAAAGGTGATAGCCCAAGTCGAAATCGATCACCTTCTCGTCGAAGCAGTGGTAGTGCAAACGGTAGTGTAAGAGATTTTTCTGATGAACCATTATTGTCTGAAACAGCTGACTCACAAACACCACATGAAAGAAGAAAAGCTGAATTTTCTCATCAATTATCAACTACAAGTGAACCAGAATCGAGACCCCGATACCTAACTGGATCAAACAAACAAATGGAAAAAATTAGGGAACAGCTTTCACTTGAATTGGCTGAAAATGGCCATAATTCCTCATTTAAAAAGTAAATTTCGGCTTTGCAATTTTGATAACCTTATTAAAAAAATTTAGATCATCAGCAAATTCACATTCAGATAGTCATTTAAAAAGGTTGGACACATCTACAGTAATTTCAAATATGGGTGCAAAAACTATGCCAAATAGTTTTATTGGATCAACTTCTCCAAAAGCTGAATCAAAATCAAACACCAGCAATGGCAAAAATATCGTAAACAGCAAAATTCATCTTCATCCAAATTCTGTGCCAGTTAAAAAGAAAAGCTATGGAGCTCATATGATTACAAAAATTATGCGGAGAAATCCAAGAAAGCGCGCCGGGTGTGCTTATGAAAAACGACTTTCATTGGAAATAAAGGCAGCAAAAACTGTTGCAATTGTAACAGGATGCTTTATTTGTTGTTGGCTTGGATTTAGTATACTTTATGGATTCTCACTTCAAACAAATGATGTCGTATGGTCAATTGCATTTTGGTTGGGATATCTTAATTCTGCGCTAAATCCTGTTATTTACACTGTATTTAATCGAGAATTTCGCACATGCTTTAAAAGATTACTTACATGCAATCATTTTCTACTTTCAAATCAATCAACTCAACAAACAATGGTAAGAAACACACAAAGTTCAAAACATAAATTTTTCTTTCTTATTTTTTAGTATAATTCATACAACTCACAAATGCGTCCAAGTAACAAAACAATGGGCTATAGTTCAGTCTCAGCGCCACCATATTATTCACGCTCTAGCCCCCCAATTGTTGCACCCTCTCAATCTTCAACAAATAACGAGTAAAAAACCATCCCAGAAAAATTATTTTGAATCTCTCATTTTTTTATCTTGCATTACGGTTACATATTTAAAAAGATCTTCGTGATATTTCTCATTTTTTTGTTTAATGTATGCTTGTTTTTTGCACTTTTAAATATAGAATTTTAAAAAAACATTAATGTTGTTGATGAAACAAAATAGAAAAGATTTAAGAAAAGAGATAAAATGAAGCAATAGTCCCAAGTACGAAAAAAAAAAGAAAAAGGGCTAACGAATATAAAAAATAAACCAACCTTATTTTCACATTTCTTTAAAAGTCTTCGTTTTCCCATATCATATAATCGTAGCTTTTGTCCACAACCAACTAATACAACACCTTTAAATGCATGAATAGCATACACAGGTTCATCCGTTGGTGTACCATGAATAAATTCAAAACCTTGACCATTTTTATGTACCAAAAATGTATAAACACATCCACCTTTTGGTTTATGATGTGGAACTAGTTGAAGATTTGATGCACATCCAACAAGAACAAAAAGTGCTTCAGGTTGTGAACGAAAATGTACAACTTCAACGCAAAATGCTGCTTCACCATCAGGCAATTCAAAATGACAAAGAGTATTTCCACGATTTGCATGAATTAAACGAATTGATGATGCCCATGTTCCATCATGATTTCTTGGAGCTCCAAATTTGCTTTCATCATTGTTTAAAGTTTGATAAAGTGCTCTCAATTCATGTGCACCTTGAACATTTTCTGTTCCCTTAATAAAGTAAATAAATTACAGTAACCAAAAAAGTGTACAAACCTCCATCAAAGCTTGTCTTCTTTCCTTTTTAGCCTTTTCAGTAAATGCAGCATGATCAGTTTCAATAACAATTAAATGATCACTATGAAAAAGTGGTACAAAACCACGTGGAGTAAATTTAAGTTTATGTGAAGTTTGATTAAATATTGCACCAAGTTTATCAAGAGCAAGAATTCGAAGTGTACTTCTTGCAACCGCTACAATACCTTCAGAACATTGTGGTGAAACAAAACTTGCTGCACTATCCAATGCCATGTAACTTAATGGTGTTAAATGAAAACGATTTTGATAATGATACAGTACCCATGAACGACTTGATGTTGCAATTACCTAAAAAAATACCATAACTCTGTAAAATTTAAAAATCAAAAAATTACCGCATCACGTCCTTGTACAATAATTTTAAACATTGAAACAGGTCTAGTACCAAGATATCGCAGCCTTGTATCAGCTAATTCTCCAGTAACTTGATCAATTGTTGTTCGCATTAAACATCCATTTGCAAGGCCAATATTCATATGCATCATTGAAGTTGAACCACCTTCATCAGGTGTTTCAATAATTAAAAGTGACGAAGGATCCGCTTGAACCGCTTGCATACTTAATGGTGATAAACAATCGGATGGATCAAGTGAAATAACTCTTACAGTACGATCAGTTAATCCAACAGTAAGAAAACGAGATCGAAGTTCACCTTCTGGAATATCACTAACGCTCATGCATAAAACATCTGCAGGTAATTCACGCCTTTCAGAAAATTCACGTAACTGATTTGTCATATCAAGTTCAAAATATACTATTTCACCACCAGATAAAGCAATAATAACTTGTCGACGATTTATTGCACAATTAACAATATGTCGACGAGATGGAGCCTTCCACTCATTAATACGGCGATCAGATTTAATATGACGAAGCCCACCAGGATATACTTGTAAAAGTGAATCATCACCAATTAATCCACAACCAATTGTTGGTGCAGTACCAAGAAAACCAGAATCTGGAACTTCTTCAATACTTTCTTGAATTGCAAGAACAAGAGTTGCATTTGCAAATGAAACAACAATATACGAATGATAAGTATCTAAAAGTTACAAAATGCAAACTTTAGATAATAAAATGTAAATTCACCATCAACAGTTCTTCGAACAGTCCAAACATTTTGTGGATTACCAGGTAATTCAGAAATAGCCATTTCAGAAACTTCAAGACCATTTCGAAGAACTCGTAAAGTTGATCGTCCACCTTGTCCACAAAGGGCATAAATTTGTGGAGCATCTTCCCCAGCTAAATCCGCAATAATCGTTTGAGTAAGCGGATCAAGAGAATCTACAGTATCAACCAAAACCAAATTATATAAATCGCGACAATTATAAAGCCCAGGCTTTGATGAACGTGATGAAAAATCAGCTTCTGCATCATCAGAACCCAATCGAGCAATTTGATAAAGTTGACTAAAGATATACAATAAATTTACAACAATAAATAAAACAAACTTACTGATTTCCAAATTCTGCAGCAACGAATAAAAAACCAGTTTTTAAAATGCACATTGAATTTGCAGGACTTACAGTATCAAAATATTTTAAATGCATATCAGTAACAACATCACCTTCAGTATCCAATGTAACTTTAAATAAATCACCATTTTCAATTTGAATTAAAAAGAAATATATGCTTTTTGTTTTATGTGAAGCTGATGCAATAACCATTAATGGACGATTTTCATGTTCAAGGTCATTTTGTCGTCGTGGAATCATTACTCGAATATCTGGTTGATCACCAAGATTTTTGTACACAATAACATTTTCACAGCAAACAATAACACCACTTGGACCATCAGATCCACCAGGAACCGGAATTAAATGATTACCACGCTCTTGTAAAGGTTCAGAATATTTTCGTACAACATGATTCAGCCCAAGATCAAGTTCATAAAATGTTAAACTTTGTTGAACATTTTTTGCTGTTTCACCAGTTGGATCTTGATCAGCATCTTCATATTCAACTTCCAAGCATGCAAATGTAGGATTTTCAAAGCCAACATCTAATCCAATAACAGCATAACAAATACTATAACTTCTATGGGCTTCTAACGGTGAACTAATTGTTAAATTTGCTTGTGCATCTCGATTCATTATATAAACAAGTTTTTGTCTTTCTATAGCTCCCACTAATACTGCTCTTCCCTTTGGATCGGCAGCCAAATATTCACCAGGAACAATTCTTCGACATCCAGTTTTTCCATATGTTTCTTGATGAACTCTATCAAATGAATTTTTTGTAGGGTTATATTCAAGAACAATAAATCTTCCAGAATCAGATCCAACAACAACATAATCTAAACGAATTTTTTATATTAACATGTTTTGAAATTATAAAAATACCTTTTGTCCCACCAGTTAATTTAAAAGCAAGAAGAGATCGAAGAATACCAAAACAATCTTGACTACATCGAACCGTAACCTTTCCTGAACGATAATCACAAACAAGCAACTGCAAAACTGATCCCCTTGCAACACATATTTCCTATAAATTTAAATTATATAAAGCTTCATTGACATTACTTACCTGTTGTTTAGAAATACCAGAAAAGCATCCTTGAACGGCACATACAATTGAGGTTGGTTGTTGAAGGGAAAGATGGTAAAGATGCATCTTTTAAATATTCTAAAATAAAATTTTGATTAAAAAATAAAAACCCGTAAAAATCTCTTACGATGGTTGAAAAGCCTTTAGTATAAAAATTGTAATTAAAAGCTGTTCAATCATCGTAATTGCGTGTAAACTGTAAAATAGTGTTAAGACGTTATGTTTTAAAATTCACGATAATTAATTTAATTCCAATTAAGGGGATCCTCGTTTTTCATTCTTTTTACAAATTTCTTTACCGCCGTCAACTGTTGAGAGACATTTTGCCAAACTTTCAGCGTTCAACAACGAAGTAAAAAATGTTATGTTGGAGATTGTCCAAAAATTTAGTGGTAAAATTTATCGATGATAAATCCTCGTGATAGAAATATTTTTGTTTTTAATCGCGAAAAGTGTCTTTTTCTAACGATTTCTTCCCATAATTTAAATGTTAAGGTCATGAAAAAAGTTACTGTAGAATTTTAAAATTTTTGGAATTTTTGTATCCATTTTTTACAATTTTTTTTTCAAACCTTAAAATTTTTGTGTACATTTGTTTTCTAAATCTTTTTAAATAATTATTTGTTTTACGTTTGTATTTTTCAAATTTTCTCCGTTCACATTAAAACTTTTAGAATATTAAAACAACAAAATGGTATTAGCAGATCTTGGACGTCGAATCCGTGTTGCTATCGGCAAACTTGGACAAGCAACAATTATTAATGAAGATGAATTAAATTTAATGTTAAAAGAAGTATGCGGAGCTTTAATTGAAGCAGATGTAAATGTTAAATTAGTTAAAGTATTACGAGATAATGTCAAGTATGTTTTTTTGATATAAACAAATATTAAAAATGTTTTAATGTTTTAGAAAAGCATTAAATTTTGATGAAATGACTGGTGGTGTGAATAAAAGAAGATTGATTCATCGAACAGTTTTTACAGAATTGGTTAAACTCGTTGATCCTGAAGTAGAGCCATTTCAACCATTAAAAGGAAAACCAAATATTATTATGTTTGTTGGGCTTCAAGGTTCTGGTAAAACAACAACATGTACAAAGGTTTTGATTTTGTATTTTGAAAATCATGCTTACTGTAATATTTTTTAGCTTGCATATTATTATCAAAAGAAAGGTTTTAAAACTTGTTTAGTTTGTGCTGATACATTTCGAGCTGGTGCTTTTGATCAATTGAAACAAAATGCAACAAAAGCTCGGATTCCTTTCTACGGAAGTTACTCGGTATTGTTATCTTTTTTGGAATGTTGTATTTATATTTTGATTTTAGGAAGTCGATCCTGTAATTATTGCTTCACAAGGTGTTCAAAAATTTAAAGAAGATGGTTTTGAAGTTATTATTGTTGATACATCCGGTCGGCATAAACAAGAAGCATCGCTATTTGAAGAAATGTTACAAGTTTCAAATGCTGTGAAACCAAATAATATTATTTTTGTTATTGATGCTGCAATTGGACAAGCTTGTGAAGCTCAAGCAAAAGCCTTTCATCAAACTGTTGATATTGGTTCTGTTATTATTACAAAATTAGACAGTCATGCAAAAGGTGGTGGAGCATTGTCTGCTGTTGCAGCAACCAAATCACCAATTATTTTTATCGGTACTGGAGAACATATTGATGATTTTGAACCATTTAAAGTTAAACCATTTGTTCAAAAATTACTTGGAATGGGTGATATTGAAGGCTTGGTTGAAAAGGTTACTGAAATGGGATTAGAAGATAATGAAGAATTAATGAAACGTCTTAAACAAGGCGTTTTCACTCTTCGAGATATGTATGAACAATTTCAAAATATTATGAAAATGGGACCATTTTCTCAAATTTTGGTTTGTCTACTTTATTATAGTATACTGTAACTTAAAAAAATTTCCTTTAGAGTATGATACCTGGTTTTGGCCCTGAATTTATGAGTAAAGGAAATGAAGCTGAATCACAACATCGTTTAAAAAGATTAATGACAATTATGGATAGTATGGCAGATTCAGAATTGGATCATGTTAAAGCTTCTGATTTATTTACAAAAGAACCAAATCGAATGACAAGAGTTGCAAATGGAAGTGGAGTTGCTGTAAATGAAGTTAAGGAATTATTGGCACAATATAAAAAGTTTGCCGAGATGGTCAAAAAAATGGGGTCGATCAAAGGCCTTTTTAAAGGTAATGAAATGGCACCAAAAAATATTAATCCAATGCAAATGCAAAAATTAAATCAACAAATGTCCAAAATGATTGATCCAAGAATTTTGCAACAAATGGTTAGTTTTTTACAGTATTTTTGTATTTTTACAAGTCTAAAAAAATTTTAGGGCGGCGCTGGTGGTTTAACTAATATGCTCAAACAATTCCAAAATACTCCTGGCATGGGAGGTTTAGGCGGCGGAGGTGGTGGAAAAAAGAAATAAGTACTTTTAAAATTTAAATTAATTATTGTTTGAAAATTTATGTTTATATGTCGATTTTTGTTTCGGTTTTTTGTGTTTTTGCCTTTTTTTGATATATATAGAAATGTATTTAATAAATTTTATTGACTCATAAAAAAAAATTTTAAATTTAAAATAATGTTTGAAATGAAGTAAGCTTTTTTCATTAAAAGGTGTACGGTTGCTTTTTAAAAAAAACTCTCGGAGCGAACTTTTTGGTTTTGAATTTTTAGAAACAATTGAAACAATTCTGAATTTTAAATTTTTTTGCTCTTTTAAACTTTGAATCAATTCTCGTTTACAAAAGTTCAGAGATTACGTTCTTCAAAAAATGCCCTTTTTTAATGCGTGTAAACAAAAATGTCTTTTGCATTTTTTCTGCTGTTTTTTTCGTTCAACAGCTGGAAACAAAAAAAACAACAAAAACAAAAAACTCGTAAACATTCGTTTCCTCACTTTTTTTTGAAATTACGCTTTTTTGTTGTTGTTGGTTTTTTTATTTTATTTGAAATTTTTTTAGATTTAAAGTTTTTAAAAATGTCAAAATCTGAAGAAGTTTCCGAAAATGAACCCCCTTTTGGGGCTGATTACGCAAAAACTGGACGATCACATTGTAAACAATGTCAAAAAGCTATTCCTGAAGTATGTCTAATTATTCCCATTTTACATTATTGTATCCATTTTTTAGGGACAATTACGTTTATCTGTTCGTACACCTTCTCGTCGACATCCTGGAATGCAAGATAATTGGCTTCATGAACCATGCTTTTGGAAACGGGCTCGAAAGGCTAAACTTTCTGAAGCAACAATTCGTGGATTCGAATCTTTAAAATGGGAAGATCAAGAATTAATTCGTATAAAGATTGGTCCTGCTAAAAGTAACTTTTTTTTTAATATTTTTAGTGTGTCAATGCTATGTTTTTTGTAGAAGTTGCTGAAAAGAAGCCAACTCCAAAGGCACATATTCCAACAATTGATACAGCAAAAAGTTCTCGAGCTCATTGTTTTAAATGTGAACGAAAATTTGAAAATGGTGCTCCAAAAATTCATCTTAAAGGTTCAAACTTTCATCCTGAATGTATTAAAGAAATGGGTGTTATTACTGTTGGAGCTGAACAGTTCGTTTCAAACACTATGTTTTTTTATTTAACAAAGAAATTTTAGGATTGAAGGTTTTGATGATCTTGATAGCAGCCAACAAAAAGCTGTTAAAAAACTTTTTGGACATTCAAAGTATGTTTTTTTTCAAATTTTTTAAACCGGGGATTATATTTTTTCAGTAAACGCAAAGCCGAAAGTAGTGACGCTGGAAAAATTACTTCAAAAAAAGCCAAGAAAATTTCTGATGTCAGCTCTGACGAAGATAAAGCCGCTTTAAAAGTAAATTTATTTTTAAGATAAACTCCATTTTTTAGTTTTTTTTTCAGAAACAAACTGAACTTTTTACTGAAATCAAAGAAGAAATTAATAGTAAATTAGAACGTGAAGATATTGATGAAATCCTTGAAGCTAATAATCATTATCGTCGTCGAGAAGATGGCCCTGCAGGAGTAAGATTTTATAATGATTAAATTTAAAATATTTTAGTAATTTTTAAGACAATTGAACAACTTGCTGATTTTATCATTTTTGGAGTTCCCCCAAAATGCCCTAAATGCAAAAGGGGTCAACTTTTTTATGAGTAAGTTTTTACAGTACCCTTAACAATAATTTTTGAAATCATTTTTCAGTTTCTCTGAACATGATTATAAATGTGATGGTGGTGATAAGAAAGGCTGCTCATACAGTGATCCAAATCCAAGTCGAAAAGCTTTGAAAGTTCCAAAAGATTTGAAAAGCAAAGATTTTCTCAAAGGTCGTAAACTTCCTTTACTCAAAGAACGTGCATATCCACCTGGTGCACAAATTCATGTCAAGTATGTTTTATTTTGAATAGAATTATTAAAATTGTGATTAATATTTTCTAGTGCACTTTCTGATAATCCTATTGATAAACTCAAGCGTCAACGCCAAAATTCTGAAGAATAATGTACCTTAATCTCTTTTGATGCAAAGTTATGTATTATTGGATCTCCTTTTTTTTAATTGTAAATATACCTCACTTTTAAATTAAAGGCTTTTTTGGTTCATAATAATTTTCCTATTTTTAGCAAAAATTTTAAATTTTTTTGTTTTAATTGTACATAAAAATTGTTTTGATTTTTTAAAGATTACTGTATTTTTTCAAAGTTTTTCAAATTCATTTTATTATGTTTTGATCAAATTTAATAGAAAGAAATTAGTTTGTTTCGGTGTTTTCATTTTTAACTGCTTCAATAAAAAGTTGTTGTGCATTTGGATCAAATTGTGCAAGTCGATCAAAATCTTCTTCTCCAACAAAACAAATTTCATGGCCATTCTTTAAAAAAATCGATCAATAAGTTGAAATTCGAAAATATTAAACTTACAGGATCTGTAAGAATTACAACTCTTACGGCTGACTTATTTGGAGTTTTTAATTCCGTAATCTCTTTTTGAATTAAATTTTTATCATAATTTTTTACGCTTTCTTGTAATGGAACAAGCTGAAAATTTTTTTTGTTAAAATTTCTTCATTGATAAATTTTTAATTTAAATTTTTTGAAAAAAAACTTTACCTGATTTTCAGGAATTGAAAATGTAATTCTTCCAGCTGCAGATTCTTGAATTATTTCATTTTTTGTTGCAACTAATTCAACGGAAGTTTGATTATTTCCATAATTTAAAATCGCGCTTTCACCATTTTGTGATTGAATAGTCATTCCGAGAAGTTTTTGCCAGAATTCTATAATAATAATATTTTTTTAAATCAATATTTTTAATTTTGAAAAATTTTACCTAAAGCCTTCGAAAGGGATTTTACATACAAAATAATTTTATGAAAGAATGAAGTTGGCGAAGTTCTTTCAAAGAATATTGGATAACCAAATGGATCATTGCTGTTTCGGAGTCGGCCATTGTTAGTTTTTACGTAAGCACCCTATAAATAAATATGTCTCTTTTTTCTTTACTCCGTCATAGATGCAAATGTAAACGTTTTTTCTCTAAAGAGGAAAGGAAAGTTTTAAAAAAAGGGGTGTGGAAAAAATTGCGTGAAATGTGATGCCAATGCATGAATTAAAAAGTTAACTTTCAAAAAAAGGAGTTTAAAATAGCGGTTTTTAATAAAATATGAATTGTGTGATTTTTGAGTGTTCTTTTTTTTAAAAAAAGGACGTCATTGTGGGACTCTTTTTTGACAAATATTTTTAGTTTACCCCAAAATCATTTCCATGTTTAATCTCTTTAATATTATAATTGTAAATAATTTCTAAAACAAAATTTGTTTCTTCTATTCCAAAGCCGATAATCGTTTTTGACCACTTTTTATTATCATTTTTAAATCCATTTAAACCCGCCGGACAGCTCTCTTCAAATTCTTCATGCCTTAAAATCTATTGAATTTATATTAAAATGGAATAATCTTTTTAAAAATATGTTTCTGTCTTACTGTCATTCCAACATATTTAATATAAAAATCATAAGTTTTTTGGCGATCACCAGTTTTAATAGAATAATGTCGAGCTTTCGCTGTTACTACCATTTTAAATGTAAATTACAGTAATTAAAAAAAGAAAGTATTTAAAAGAAAATACTTTTTATTATCTAAAATAGATATATAAGAGAAAGGAAAAACTGAGGAACACAGAAAGAATGTTTTTTATATACTTTTTTTTTGTTTATTTCCTCACCGTTTGTATTTTTCCTTTCTATTTTTTTCTTCATCTTTTTGGTTCTTTCTCTCGAAAAAAATTGAAATAAACAACAAGTAAAAGAACACAATCTCTTTTTCTTGCAGCAGCAAGCTTTCCCGTTCAATAATCTTTGAGCTGTGAGTAAAAAAAACGAATTTTGCAATTTATTTTTGTTTTGTTTTTTTTATGTTTGCTCATTTTCGGTAAATATAATTTTTAGAGTTTATATTTTTTTCAAAAGTTAATTTTTTGTCTGTAAATATTTAAATTTTTGAAAACAAAAAGATTAATTAATTAAATATTTTTACACGAAACAAAAACTTTACATATTTTAAAAGAAATTTAGCTACGAAAGAAAAATTGTATTATTTCGTTGCACGAAATAGAAAATGAGAGATTTATTTTATAATCATGTAGTATTATTTATTTGTCGTAAAAAATACAAAGTTTAATGGTTGGTTTTAAAAATGTGAATGAAATAAGCACATTTAAAAATGAAATATATGGGTTTTTGAACATCGGAAAATAAAAAATTTTATTAACATTTTTTAAAGAATCAGATTAAACATTTCGAAATGGTTTTTTGATGAAACTAATATAGCTTTTTTTTATGTTCGAAAAGATAAAGGTACTTTTTTAAAACAATTCATTGTCTTTATTATTTACAAAAATTAATAATACCGTATTAACAAAGGTCATTTAAAAAATTTCATGGCATATTTTTATCTGACGATTTTATTTTATTTAGCCTATTAAATTTACTATACATAAAAAAGTTTTCCTAAATATATCAATACTATCGAGTTGGCAAGAAATGATGTGGATGTTCTGATGATATCATTGGTAAACTTGGTGAATGAAGATTTACACGTGCCTAAAAAAGATAATCAAAATTTATGAAAAAAATATATGAAAAAGTAGAGAAAATATTACAGTAAAACGTTTATTTGCAATATCTATTTCGTATTCGCCATTTAAAACCCATTCATTTGAAACTCCAAATTCTAAATGTAAATTATTTTTAAAAAATGTATATTAATTTAAAAATACTTACTTTCATTTTCTAAAAATCCAATGCATACTTGACAACCTAAAAAAATGATTTAAAAAAAATCAAAATTATTTTAGAATAAATTTATAAAAAGGTTAAATCTTACCTAATGTAAAACCATATGCCGCACTCGTCGTCCAACCACAAGGAACACCATTTCGAAAAATTAATTCATTGCCTTGAGGCCACGGGTCTGTAAAAATCAGAATTAATTAAATTTGATATGTGACAATTTGATTTAAAAAGCAAAAAACCTGTTGCAGAATCATGCTTATCAATTAATAACTGAATATATCGTTTATTTACACATGTATCCATTTGTTTCATAAGAGCTTTCTTTCCAATGAAATCTTTATCAAAATCAACCCGGAATGCTCGACCACATTCAACAGGAGTAACAAGAGTATGAATATCTAAAATAAAAGAGCAATTACATAAAAGCTAAAGTAATCCAAAGAAAAATACCTTGTCCCCAATAAACATAAAATTTTTCAATTCTTAAATGTCGAAGTGCATAATATCCGGCATGTGCAAGACTATATTCTTTGCCAGCCGAAACAAGATTATCATAAACATTTTGTGCAGCTTCATTTGGGATATACAAAACCCAACCTAATTCGCCACAATGTGTTACAGAAATTGCACGAACACCAGTTGCCATTCCAATATTTAATTCTCGATATGCAAAAGATGGAAAATCATTTGCACGCATTTTTTGTCCGGTAACATCTTGCATTAAATATCTTGATGCAGGTCCTACAACATTTAAAGCAGTATACATTGAAGTTACATCATTTGCATAAATATTTGAATTCCATTCTTTTGCCCATTTTTTCATCCAAATTAAACAACGAAGTTGTTGAATTGTTGGGGCAACAATAAAAAATCTAAAAAAGATTCTTAAGAAACTACAGTAATCATTTTCAAATACATACTTATCTTCTTCTATTCTGCTCATTGTACAATCAGTTACATATCCACCATTTTCATTTTGCATTCCTGTATATATTGTTGTTCCAATTGGTTTATCAATATTTGCAGAACAAATTCTTTGTAAAAATTTTACAGCATCAGGACCACCAACTTCAAACTTTGAAAAACTTGTCATATCAATTAATCCAACTCTTTCTCGACATGCTTCATATTCTTTTGCAACATTAGAAAACCATTTTGGTTTTCCAACTAAAGGATCCTGTCCATGATGAAGCGCATTTCTTGTTGCTAAAAAACAATATTATTGTTATTTTTTTCAAACAAAAACTTACGATCTGTATTTGATGTAAACCATAGCGGTCTTTCATATCCCATTATTTCACCAAACATTGCACCAGAATTTCTTAATTGATGATATATTGGTGACATTCGTAAATTTCGTGCTGTATGACATTGATGATGATGTCCAATAACATTAAAAGTATTTGATGCAACTTCTGGAACCCTTTCCAAAAGATATTGTGGATTTGTATGTAAACTTAAAAATCTTGTTACATCAACTTTACTTATATCTGCATTTGTATTTCCATCAATAATAATATCAGCTAAAATTTTTCCCATTCCACCAGCATACGGTAATCCCTTTCCATTAAAACCATTTAAAACATAATATCCACCAATTTGTTCAATTTCACCCAAAATTGGAAACATATCTGGTGTGTATGCTTCAGCACTTGAAATCAATTCACCATGTTCAAGTTGACCAAGTGGTGGACATCGTGATATTGTTTGCTTTAATACAGGATCTAAAACATTTATTCATCTTAAAAAATACTGTAATTTCCAATGAAGAAAGTTACAGTTATAATAGAAAATCGTTAAAAATTAATATCGAAAAAACTTTTCTGAAAAAATAACTTACAAAATCTATCCCAATCTGGTGGAGGAATGCTCCAATCATGTTGAATTGCATTTGGTTGATTTAGCGCAGAAATATCTTGTTCATGAAATCCTCCACAAACTGTTTGATAATCTGTTGCTCTCATATAAAAACTTTTATCAAGATCTACGATAACAGGAGTCATATCATTTATACCAGAATTTGGTAATTTTACTGTATTCAATATCGAATAGGTACATGGATGACAAGCCACTCGAGCCTTCTGATGCATATTTGCTATTTTAATTAAATTTGACCACTATAAAAAAAAGCTCATTGTCACGAAACAAAAACAAATTTTAAAACTTACAATTCCAGCAGAATTAACAAAATTTTTTGTTTCAACATATCCACCATTATCTGTTTCAACGGCATAAACCTTTTGGCCTTCACCAACCAGAACTTTTTGTACTGCAGTATTTTCATAAATTTTTCCACCATTTTTTGTAATTTCAGCAGCAAGAGCTTGACAGAGGCCGCGAGTATCCAAACATATATCATCAGGTGTAAAAAATGCCATCTAAAATTACATATATTGCTTTACACTTTTAAATATTAAAATAAACAAACATGAATATCTTCAGTTTCAAGCATTGGCCAACGGCTTAACATTTCACTTGGATCATCAATTAGTTCAGAATCAGTTGACCCAAAAACAACTGAACGAGCATACATTCTTCGAACATTCCAAACTGCAGCATCCGAAGTTGCAAGATATACTCGGCCATTCTTATTTAATACTGTAATCTTACATTTATTTTTATATTTAAAAAATATTATTTAAAAAGATTACTTACCAAAATGATATTGTTTTGCTAAACTTTTATATAAACTGATAGAATCTTGTACAATTTTATGAATTTGAACATCTGCAAAAAAGTTTTCTGTTGTCATTATTCCCACACATGCAGCCGTTGCACTATTTGTACCACCAATACTAAAATAAATACACAAATTCATAGTTTTAAAAATCAAAAACATACCAATCTCGATCAAATATAGAAACTTGTACACCTCTTTTTGCTAAATGATATCCAACTGACAATCCTGAAAGCCCGGCCCCAACAACAACGACATCACTTTTTCCAGGTAATTTTTGAGAATTTGTTGCCGGTGTTGAAGATAAAAATCGACATTCATATAATTTTCCGTTTTCTTTCCATGCTCTAAGATTTTTTGGATGTATTGATAAAGATTTTTTCCACATTATAACATTCTTTCTACTGTAAAAAATTGTAAATTAATAATCGAAAAAATAGAATGCAAAATAATATAGGTTTTTCAAACCGTGTTTTCTGAAAAAGTTTTAAAAATTTAACAAAATTTTAACAAAATTTTTATTTGGTCAAAATCAACAAGAAAAAAAACAGAAACAAAAAAAAATGTAACACAACAAAAAAAAGAAACAATCCGCTTGGCGGAAAAGAAAATATTTAACGGGTTTGAAACAAAAAAACATAAAATAAAACTTAACAAAAGAAAATAATAGTGTTCCGATTTTTTATTACATTCTTTTTCCATCTAACATTTGATAATTTTTGCCATTATCTCCACCAATTCCAGGAATAAATCCAAATGGTGAAATATCTGTTGGATGCTTCAAATCAAAGGTGTATTGTTTTGCGCGTAAATTTTCACGAACTTCATTTCGGCATTTTTGAACACTATAAATAAATTTATTTCGTAATGATTCAGTTGTTGCAAAATTAAATGCCTAAAAATTGATATTTTGTATTTTTCAAGTATTAAATTATACTGTACCTGAGAATAACATAAATCAAAATTTTTTGTTTCAAGAGTTTCAACAAAACTTTTTGGCTTTGAGAATTGTCGCTTTTTATCATCTTTTAAATCTTTATCAGGTGAATAATACATAATTGAATTTAAAGCATTAACAGCTTCAATTAAATTATTTTTCATCATAAACAATTTTGCCTTGTAAGTACTTGCAATATTTCGATGTGCAAGATTGGCATTTGGAAATCGTAAAACATTTAAAATTGCATCGGTTGCTGTTTTTAAATTTCCTTGTTCAAGTGATAAAAAGACGTACATCAAAGTTAAATCAGCTTGAAGATGACAAAAATTCTTAATTTTTCCTTCAAGAATTTTGCAAGCTTTTTGTACACAAATAAATGCAAAATTATATGTTGGAGCAGGCTTTTCGATTTCAGAAGCATAAATTTTACGAAAAACTTTTTCACCAATTACTTCATTTGCATGATTAATATTTGCTTCATTTGAATAAAAAAATTCATAGGTTTTTCGCATAGTTTCCATTTCTGCAATGGTTTCACGGCAAATTGAATCTTTTGCATTTACACAAAGAATTGCAGTTTGTGAAAGTAGCATCCATGCTTCAGGAGTTGATGCAGCTTCCGGAAGTCCAATTAATAAAGCAAAAAATGCCGAAAATGGTTTACTATTACATAATAAAATTTCTCCAAGTCGATAATAGATTTTAAAAATTGGACGATAAAAATCAACCATTTTTAATTCTTGCGATGAACAAAGGTACAAAGCCGAAAAGAAAAAATCTTCCTAAAAATAAGTTAGGTGTAAAAAAATTTTAAATGAAAATATGCTTACTGCAACATCAAGATTTTCATAGCCCAAATAAAACAATTCACCAAGTGTTAAATCAACCGCAACACGAAGCTCTGGACGTGCCTGTTTTCTTAAATTAAATAAATGTTGTACTTCTTTTCCAAAACTGCCATCACGAAAACCGTAATGAAGGCGTAGGTTTAACCATTCAATATCCTAATACACAACTTATTTAAATGGAAATTTAAAAATTTTATGGTTCAAACCTCTAACTTTTTTCCAACCATTGAAGGAAAAGGATAATTTGGATCAGCTTTAATATTAATTCGAGTATTAATTAGGCCTAAAAGATTTCGAAGTAATTCCGTACTGCTAACCCATTGTGGACATTCAACAAGCCGTTTGCAAACAGCTGCAGCATATTTTAAATTGTTTTGATCTAAGGCTATTTGGGCATCAAATAAGGCTGCAGAACATACAATTACATCCGGAACATTTGAACATGATAAAATTGCACGAAGAAATTTTACGGCAACATCTTTGCGATTTCCTACAATTATAAGGTTAATGAATCCAATTAATAAACTTAAAGAAATTAACCCAAATAAGCATGTCCGGCACATTTAAATGCAGGGATAACATCTTCGGCATCCAATTCATTCTCCTTTTCTCCTGAGCAAGTGGCAAGCTATAACATACTTATCAATAAGTTATAATTAAAAAAATTAATACCTTTGGATAAGCAGCTAATAATTTTTGATATCTCGTATGATCAAACCGCCATTCCTTAAATGTAGCAATAATAGGCGTACTCATTTATGAGTGAAAAAAAATATAAATCAAGGTTATCGAGGTTTGAATAATTTAACTGCTGTATCCTCCTGCTTGCCACTACCGCTACTGTTGGAGGAAAAATATTCGGGATTTTTTCTTGTGTCGTTTTGTGCGAAAGCTTGTTGCAGGCTCAAGTTTTTGCTTGAAAATTGTTCCCATAAAATCGGTAATTTGGCTTTATGTCATTCAACATTTTTCATGTTTTTTTTTCATGCATGAATTTTGAGGTATCTTTTTTTCGAATTTTTTGTTACTATTATATTAAAATCAAAAGTTTAAATTTTATTTTTATTATTTTATTTTATTTTACATAATGGATGATAATATTGCTTATTCCAAAATTGTATCAGAATGTCTAAAAACGTCATCAGAAAGTTTAGCAGAAATTAAGAAATTTAAAGATTTCGTTAAAGGTAATTTTTTAATCAAAAGTTTGCCTTAGAAAAAAATTTATTTTTAGAAACTTCTGTAAAAGCAAAAGATGGTATTAGCTTTTTTGATGTTAAAAATCATGAAATGCTTTCATATTTAACTGATTTATCATATTTAATGGCAAAAATGAGTGTAGGAGAAAGTATTGAAAATGATCCATCAATTGATAGATTAATAAAGCTTCGAGTTATTTTGGAAAAGATGAAACCAATTGAATCAAAACTTCGTCCACAAGTTGATCGATTAATTGGTGCAAAATCTGCAAAAACTGGTGAAGTTTCATCCCGTGCTCGTCCGGATCAATTTATTGTTGATGATAATGAAGATGGTGAAACGGAAGATGATGATGAAGAAGAAAAGAAGCCAAAGAAATATGTTCCACCAAAGATTCATGCTGTACAATATGAAGGTGATGAACAAGAAAAAGAAATTAAACGTTTAGAACGAGCTAAAAAGCGTGCAATTCAAAGTAGTTTAGTTCGAGATTTACATGCACAATACAGTGAAGCACCAGAAGAAATTTTTGATGAATCACGTGCAAAAGAATCTAGAACCGAAAAAGAAAGGCGACAATATGAAGAAGCAAATTTTGTTCGACTACAAGTTAATAAAAAAGAACAAGCAAATGAAAAACGTCGAAAAAATATGGATGATCTTGATACTTTACTTCATTTTGGTGATTATATGGCTGATGGTGAAAAGAAAAAAGGTGGAATTAAAAGAAGACATAGCAGTGTTGGAGGTGGTGGAAGTAAGTTTTACATCTTTAAAATTTATTTTTCATTCTAGGAAAAATTTTATAGAACATAAAGGTGGAGCCAAAAAGTTTAAGAAAAGTTCCGGTGGAAAGAAAAGTGGCGGAAAGAAAGGTGGTGGAAAAAGAAAATCTTTTAAGAAAAAATAATTTTTGATTTGTTTGTTGATTTTTTTTACATTTGTTGTTGAGTTTATTATAAAATTTTATTCTTTTAAAAAATTAAGCGATTATATGTGGTGCACAAAATATGAAAGCTAATGTACAAGCTGTAATAAATACAGAAAATGTAATTAAGCAAGCTCTGTCAACAACCATTGCAGCAAATTGCCAGTCATTTTCAATGCATTCTTTTTCATCTTCTTCAAAAATTCTATGAGTTATCTGTAATTGTAATAAGATTATGTTGGAATACTGTAGTTAATTTGTTACTTCTTTAAGTTCAGTGTATAACTGATGTAAAAGAATAATTTGTGCATCTGTTGCGGGATCCGTTGGAACTGCTTTATGAGCAGTTAACTTTTCTTCAATATTTTTAAATGGATCAACTCGCGGCTTTTCAACAATACATGTTCCACGACGATATCGATATCCTGGTCGTTTCATCATTAATAACCATGGAAGCCATTCTAAAAGGACCCGTCGAATAACAGATGACATAATATGGGTATCAGCAGCACGAAAATGTAAATTTAAAATAACTACTGTAAAAATTACTGATGCAGAAATTACTAACATACAAGTTGAAAAAAATATTCCTATATAAAAGATTTTAGAAAATTTTAAATTTTGGGATACAAACCAATTAATGGAACAGAATCTGAAACCGATGGCGTCATTTCTCCAACCATACTTAAAAAGAAGCAAACACTTAACAAAATTGTAATTTCTAAAACTTAAATGTTTTACAAAATTTTTTAAAATGAATTTATACCTAAAGTCATTTTTTCGCCACCATCGGGTGGAAATGAAAATGAAAAAATTGTCATCATTGAAATTAATAAACTTGGAATAATTAAATTAAACCCTATAATATTTTTGAGATTACTGTAGCCATTTAAAAAAAATCAAAACCAACAATAAAAAAGTGTTCTGCGACGAATATGCATTGAAAAAACAATGGTTGGGTATGGCTCAGGGCAGCATCTGAATTTCTTCATTAATTATGTTTCTTTGAAAATAGTTGAAAAATGTTAAAGGAATACATACTTAAAGAATGTTACTTCTCGGGTCGCTGGAGTTGCAACAAGATTCCATTCTCCGTTTGTAACATAATCGGATAAATCCATTTGATGAATTGAATTTGGATCATCTGAATCAATTTGTAAATCAATTGCAAAGCCATGATATGTCCATGAACCAAATTTTAAGTTACAAATTTGATCATCAAACGGGAACCATGTAATCTAAATTTTTAAATTGCTCGAAAAACAAAAGTATTTTTTAAAAGGTGACTCACAACCATTGGACAAGTAAATTTCAAAATTCCTGGTGGAATCCCTGAAAGATTTTATAAATCGTATTGCTTAACAAATTCTAAAAATATACAATTAACTTCTCCTGTATGATAAACTAATTGATTAGATTTAAATGTTGTATCAAAATTTTCATCCGCTGAATTATATCTATAAATTTTCAGGTTACTGTAATTTTTCACAAAAATGCAAATTAAAAACTACAATAAAACATCAGGTTTCCAAATTTGATCCAATGAACCCGGAAATCGGACATCCGTAATTCCACCATAATCTGATGGATCCCATTTTAATTTATAATCAAACCAAATCTGTAATACGCTTTTCAACTAAATTTTACCATAGCCTATCCTCCTTACATATCGTATCCAAGCATTTATTTGTACCATTTGATTCTTTTCATCAACATCGACGATTTGTTGCATAAAAAGACTGAAAAAATTTTGAAAGAAAAATATTTTATACTAGAACTTTTTTTTAAAATTGAAATTACCGAACTTTAACCACTAATGCTTCCGATGAATTTTCAACTGGTCTTTCAAGGGCATTATAATTATTTAATAAATCCGCATAAAGTCGCTGCTCATCTTCGTTCGCATTTGAAAATGCCAAAAATGTTATAAAAAATACAAATAAAAAATACATATGTATTTTAACATAACAAAAAACCAACGATTGATCTCTATTTAAAAAAGCATGAAAGAGGAAAAAAATTTACAAAAGAGAGGAGATAAGTGGTGGTTGTATTTTGCTTCATCTGTCTTCTTTTTTCTTTCAACCTATCCTCTCTCTTGTGTAAAAACTCATTGATGACAAAGATCTCAAAGTAAACAAATGAAAATGTAACAAAAAGCTTGTAAGCATTAAAAGCAAGACTTTTGAATGTTATACCTTTCCAAAAATTGTTTCGGATTTGTTTTATCAAACTTTATGTCAATTAAAAAAGCTAAAACTGAAAAAAACAAAAAAGCATTTTCATGTCAAATTAGTAATTTTCGAAAACAAAACAACGAAAAAAATTTTGAAAATTTACAATTTTTGTGTAAACACAAGTTGAGTTACAGTAAACAATATTTTGATTCAAGGTTTTCTATTAATTTTAAAATTGAAATAAGTTGAAATCGAAATGTAAATTTCAATTTTGCAAAAATTTGGCTTTTTGTATATTTTTTGTTATAAAACTATCAGTTGATTACTTTCAATTTTAATAAAACATTTTTCGATGACTCTGTGGCGCAATTGGTAGCGCGTCCGACTCCAGCAAAAAATGAAGATATCGGAAGGTTGCGTGTTCAAGTCACGTCGGGGTCAAAATTTTTTTTGACTTTTTAAACTTTTTCAAAAAAAATTATGTTTTTTGCAATTGAATTAACTTTTCTCAAAGTATGTTTTTGCAGAAACTTTTCATTTTTTGCCTTTTTTCAAATTCCAAATTAGTTTTGAAAAACGAAAATAGAGCTTTTTTGAAGAAAAAAATTTGAAACTAAACTAACTTTTTTAAAAATTTGTTCTTTTTTGTCTTTAATCCGATTTATTTTTGTTCTTTGACGACTTTTATCAAAACCAGGCATCTTTATTCCATAAAAAATTGGTTTAAAAAATGTTTATGTTGTATTTTTAAAATTCGATTTTTACTTACTCTCCCTTGACTTCCTAAGATAACTGATTTTTTACATGACCATGAACGAAAGAATAAACTTCGCACTCAAACTCGCTTCCACAAAAAAAAAGTGTGAAACCTTTTTTGACAAAAAAAGACGTAACACAAAAAATCTTTCGTCGTTTGTTTCAGCTGATAATAGACTTTTTACTTATGCGGTAAACACCCATATTATTTTTTGTTTTCACGTCATTTAAGTGGTTTTTCTTTTTTCCCTTTAACTTTGATGTACCTTTGTATTTCCCCCCTCTATTTCCACCCCAGATTGCCCTAAGGCAAGTTTGGAAGAAAAGCAGTTTTTTCCTCTCCATTCATTTTTTCTTTTTCTATGTAAAAATCTTCTTTGAAAGGAGAGAAAACTTTACTCTCTCTTTTTTCTTTCGTTTTTTTACGCAACATTCAATCCTTTTTTTAATCTTTCTCATCGTTATTTTTTTTAGATTATGGGTTTTTTATCCGTGTTCGTTTTTTTCAGTGTTGATAATCTTTGATTATATTATATATTAGCGTGTTTATTTTTTAAATGCGGCAGCATCATATAAACTTTTTAGGTTTGAACCTATTATATGTTTCTCCATGGGTGACATCTTTAGACGTTGTGCACATTCTTTGGGAAAAATTTTACGGGTATCACATTCAAAAACATCACATTCAGCACCGCAATCTCCATCAAATAATTATGACTTTTTAAATGTAAGTTTTTTTCCTGTCAAATTAGAGATTAATCAATGATTACGTTTTAGGATTCTATTAACTCTGCTCTTCTTCGTGATCAAGAAATTTTAACTGCTGAATCATGTCAACGAAGAAGTGTTATCATTGAAAGGGAACCTGAGAAATCCTTTGGTTTTAGTCTTCAATCTGTTCTTATTGAAAACAAAGATGACGAAGTAACTTCGGGAAGAATAACATATGTCAGCAAAGTTGAATTTGGATCTCCTGCAGAAAAGGCTGGAATTATCGTTGGTAAGCTTTAACAACTTGTTAAATTGGTACTGTAATGTAAAATTATAGGTGATGTTATCATTGCCATTGATGGGGAAGTGGTTATTGATTTTACCCATTCTGAATTGATCTCTTTAATTCAAAGTAAAACTCATCTTCGTGCTATTGTAATATATGAAAATATGGCAAAAAAGGTTGAATTAATTGCAAAATATTCTGCAACTGCAAAAATGTTACGCGAAAAGAAGCAACGATTAGCAGAAGTTGAAAATCAAATTGATGAAATTATTTCTAATCGACGTAAGTGTTTGATTATAAGAGGACTAAGAGGGACGACCAAATCTGACGCCGGCATTTTTGGGCGAACTACGAAAAATCTGCCACTTTGCCTTAGAAGCGGCAAAGATTAAAGGAAAAAATTCGACGACGATTTGGTAGGATACGATTAAATCTCTTAAGTGTTTCCTACTCTTATTGTCGACGTTGGAGCTGGACGTTCCTTAACACATAGATATAACTGAACAATCAAACGAAAATAATATTTTCTTTAATGTTTGAACACTTCAAACTTTTGAAACATTCAAAATTTGAAGTTTGTTTATGTTAAAATCTCGAAACGAAATAAATAACATTGTTTTTCTTTTAAAAATTTTTTATTTTTCAGATTCTCTTGGATCTCAAGGAAAATCAATTGATGATGCATTTTTTGATGATTCTGTTTATAGTGATTTAAATTCTAGTTCATTCTCTTTAAAATCTGTTGAATCTTGGAGTTTTGATGAAGCTTCCGTACAGTTTTGCTGATTTGGGTGTTTTTTTAATACTAATTTTTAATTCTGAATGACTTTGATTCTCTCTCTAACTTTATTATTACCGGTAATATTTCTTCTTATATAATTTTATGTGTATATATTTAACCATAAATTTGTATTAATTTATAATCTCTGTGTAAAACAATTTTGTCGTGGCCGTGATAAAAACAATTACACGTCTCGTTTTAAATAATTTATCTTTTGACTGTTAAACGTTTGTGGTAATTAAGTCTTTTAGAATTAAAAATGTTAGCAGCAACTGCATTAGTTCGATATCGTGTTCCTCTTGTTAATAGTAATTGTTTAAATTATTATGGTTCTTCTATTAGATGGTTATGTGCTCCAGTTCAGAAGCAACCTGATAGCTTTTTTAAAAGAACAATGCAAGGATATGAAAATTATTTGGAAAAGAATTGGCCAAAAGTTTATAAAATTCATCGTTTAGTTGTTGATGGTATGACGTTGAGGTTACTGTAGCTTTTACAGGTATATTTTTAAGGTACAAAAGCATCTGTTGCTGATGTTAAAACATATTATTATATTCGCCGAGATCTTAATTCTGGTAAAATTTCTTTGACAGAACTTTCACGACCTCAATTACAAACATATATTCAAGTAGGTGATAAAAAAATTTCAAAAATGATAGAGAATGTTTATCTTTTTTTTACTGTAGTGTCCACCTGAGTTATTGCACCTTTTAATGCTAATAATTTTACTTCAAATTCCAATAATAGGTGATGTTGTAATTGCTGGAGTGTAAGTTTATAACAAATTTTTTTTCTGATGTCATTGAATGAATGTACTCTATCATTTTTGGTGTTTTAAAACTTGTCTTGTCCTTTTTGATATTATTTAAAACTTTTAATTTTCTTGCAGACTCATGTTGAGTTTGGCAAAATTATTGCTATTGTTGTTTTTGCAATGCTCCCATTAGCATTCTATCTCTTGGCATTAGGAATGTTAGTTTAACATCATTTTCTTTGAAATGTATACTTTTTTATTTTTCAGTATATTATTACCAAGATATGTTTTAACTCGTCATTTTTGGACTCCTGAACAGAAGCGACAATTTTGGATTGATGCAATGAATAAATCTGCAAATAGTCATTTTCAACCTTTGATTGAACAATTACCAAAGCAATCCAAAGAACTCCATTTTCCATTAAATATGAATGAAATCAAAGATGTCAAAGTTCAACCTTTGGATAAACTTGATTTTGGTCAAATGGTACGGTACTTTATTTTATTGATTTTTATTAATATTGTTTCATTTTAGTATCGTTTAAGCCGAGTACATCGTTTCCTTCCAATAATGCCACTTTCAAATCTTAAATGGCGTGCAAATGCATTAAAACATTTGGATGCAGTTATGGAAAAAGATCTATCATCACTTAATGATATGTCGACGGATGAATTATATACTGTAAGTTTAAATTAGATTTAATAATTATTATTTTAAATTTTTTTAGCAAATGTTTATTCGTTGCCTCAATTTTGAAGGGCTATCTGATGATGAAATGCGAAAAGTTCTTAAAAATTGGATTAAAAATTCTTCAAATATTGCTTCAAATGATTCACTTTATATTTATGCACCGATTCTTCTTCAATACAAAAAGAAAAATGTCAATAATTAAATAAGAATATTAGGGTAATTTATTTTTAGCATCTGTTTTTTTATATTGTTGATTACTGTAGACTATTGTAATGGGGTTACTGTAACCGACTAGTCAAATTTTTTTGAAATTTATCGTAAACTGCCATTTTTTGCTTTGGTTGTTTTTTTACACAGGTATTTTTATAAAAAATGTTTTAATTTGTAAAAAGATATATTTTATAATTGAATGAAAGATAAGAATAAAATGTTCATTTTTCAAAACAATGAAGGAAAAAGCGCCCCCGTTTTTTTCAGCTTTCAAAAAAAATGTTCTTCAATCTTTCTTTTTTTTGTTTCAAAGTTATTGTGTTTTTGATGATTTTTGCCTTTTTACTCTTCCTTTATTGCTTATTGCCCTCCTCATTCTTTCTCTCTATCTCTTGAAAGAAAAGATTGCTATATACAATTAAGCTCGATCGGCTGTCAAAAAAATATTTTTCACCCCCACCCAAAAAGAATTAAACAACACGCATTTTTTTATATTAGAAAAAACTTGAATGGCAACAAGCAATATTTTTTTTTCTTTTTTCTTTTGCCAAAGTAGATCAAAAAAGAAAGAGCAAGAAAAAAGAGTTTTGGAAGAATTAAAGACAGCCCCCGCAAAAGTCATTGCTGCTGTTGCTGCTGCCAACTTTTGTTAACATTTATTTTTCTCTTCTCTCTCTTTCTCCCCCGATATCGAGAGCGATGGCAGCAGGAATGGCATTCAACTTTTTTTGTTGAAACTTTTGAAACAGGCGTTGATCAAAATGGAAAAAAAGTGTGGAGGCGGGCAAAAAATGAGAGAGAGGACATCGATAGATATCTCTTTCTTTCTTCTTTATTGGGACTGCTGTCGTCAGTCAGGATGATTGTTAGCTTTCTTAGATTATCTTTTGCAGACAGGCAAAAAAGCAGAAAGGCACAGAAAAAGGAAAAAAGCAGAAAAAAAACTTCGCCCTCGCTTTTGATTCAAAAAAAAAGAATGATAGTGTTCTGTTTCTTTCGATCATCACTGATCGGACGGAAGGAAAGAAAGAAGCAAGCAAGCAAGGAAACAAAATGCCCTTAGGGGTGCGGCCACCGTTTTAAGCGACAGCCGATTACAATCGGCAATAATAACAACGATGTGCGTCCGGGGCGGGCATCTTTCTTTCTTTCGAGTTTCCAATATCACTACTTTTTTTTCGCCATCGAAAACAAAAAGAAAATAGAAAAGCTTTTCACTTTGCCACTTTCAATTGGTGATTGTTTTATTTTGCGGCTGAAGGCATTTTTTTCTGTTAAAAAATTAAATTAAAACTTAGCAGCCATGGACGCCATCAAGAAGAAGATGCAGGCAATGAAGATCGAGAAGGTTGGTATATCTGAATCCCTTTTTTTTTTTTGAAATATGAATTGAATTCGCGATTTTATTGTTTTTTCTTGATTTTTAAAGGATTACTTTCTTTTTATTACCGTAATCATGGATTCTTGATTTCATCATTTTTATATTAGAAAAACCTTTCTTTTTAATATAGTTTTTACTTTTTGTTGTTTAGATAAAATCTAATTTGCATATTTTTTATATTACTAAAGCAAACAGATTTACCTTTTTTGTGATCAGCATTTTCAAAAAATCAGATGCTTTCTTGAATTGATAAAAAAAAGAAAACGCGATATGCCTTTATTCACAGCATTATCTTGAAATTTTTAAAGGAGGCGGATGTTTTGATACAGTTTCGTAATCTTGGATTTTCAGGCAAACTGAGAGTCTTGAAACGAAAATGACCCTTTTTTAAATTTTTTTATCAAATAAAGATGCATTTTCGTTTCAAGACTCACAGTTTGCCTGAAAATCACGAAAATCCAAGATTACGAAACTGTATCAAAACATCCGCCCCCTTTAAGCTTTTTAAATTTAATTTGCTTCTTTCAAATGACTTTCCTGTTTGCTTTAAAAAATTTTAATCAGCAATGATTCCAAAAAAGAACAACGCAATCATTTTTTTCGTAAAATTTTTAAAATGCACCATATTTTGTTTTTCGAAGAATGGCTCCTAATGAAAAATTTTGCTTTTTTGATTTTTTGATGATACATACATAATCATCATCACCAGAAGACAAAACAAAAAATTTTTGAAACTTTTGATTTTTTACAGAAATGAATTTCTTCCCCTCAAATTTTTAAAGCTGCTGCTGCTTAAAACATATTTAAAACCTTTTTGCTATTTTAAAAAAAATAACAAAAAATAAAAGGCAGCCATCTGTCTTGATTTTTTTTATCCTCCCTTTCTATCTCTATCTTTTTCAAGATCCAAGAAGAAATCAACCAACTTTTTCCGTCAGTTGTTGTTGCACTTTCTCTCTTTCCTTTCTGTCTTGGAAAAAAAGTGAAATGATTAGAGTTGAAAATCAAGAGAGTGAGACACACACAAACATATTTTTGCAATATTATATTTTTGAATCGATTATCTATTTATCTTAAATCTCTCCTATTCTTTTAAAACTTTAAGCTCAAAGAAAAGAAAAAAGGGGGGAGCAGCAAAAAAAGCTTTTGTCTTTGAAGTGATTGTGTAAAGTCGAAACAAGCTTTTTTTATATATTTCAACTTTTATTTTTCTAACTTGAAAAAAAGAAAGAATAGATTTGAGATCGAAAATATAAAAGAAACAAAAAATGTCAATTGAAGGTGTGAAAATATAACAAACAAATATCTGTCTGCGGAGGAGGATAAAAAAACAGATTACAGTAATCCTCCTATATCCATGATTACGAATAACATTACAGTAACCCTTTTTGAAAAGAATTCATTCGTGTTAAAAAATCTTAATAAAATAAAACATTACAAAAACATATGTCATTTTAAGGATAATGCCCTCGATCGTGCCGATGCCGCAGAAGAAAAAGTTCGTCAAATCACTGAAAAGCTTGAACGCGTTGAAGAAGAACTTCGTGATACACAAAAAAAGATGATGCAAACTGAAAATGATCTTGATAAAGCTCAAGAAGATCTTTCAACAGCCAATAACAGCCTTGAAGAAAAAGATAAAAAAGTTCAAGAAGTAAGTTTTTTTAATAATTAAACAAAAAGAGAGTTTGGCTTCGTTGGCAACAATCAATTCATCATTCGTCATCATTAAAAATGGGGGCATCCAACAATGGATACAATAATGAATTATTCAATTTTTTGTTTGTTTGAAATGTTTCAAAGCGATGACCTCAAAATTCGTAAAAAGGTAAGTGTTGTTTTATATCCAATTCTTTCTCACTATTATTATTTTTGAAAAATAATTCTTTCTTTTTTTCACTAATTGAGTCAACACAAATTTATAATGTCGAAACATTGGAAAAATGAGAGAAAAAGTGATCGCAAAAACGCCATCCGAAAAAAAAAAGATTTTGAGGGAAACATGTAACACGGAAAAAAATTGTGTTTGTTCTTCCTTCTTTTTAAAAAGCGTAAAAGGAAGAAAGCAGCCGCAATTGCAGTAGTAGCTCTTTTTGAGGTTCGTCCACTCATGCCTTTTTTACATACAAATTTTTTTGGGGGATAGAAAAAATGCTGCTGTTATTTATTTGTTGCCAGCCTCCTTCTTCCCTTTTTAGACAAAATGGCCGCGGTCGAAGCAGTGTTGCGCTTTTCCGCGATTTTTTTTCTCATACATATTTTTTCATATAAATTTGTTCATTTTTTTGGAAAAATGAAAAAAAACGGAAGCACTGAAACAAATTTTCTTCCATTATTTTTTAACACAAACCAAAACAAGGAGTACTCATTTGTGAATTTGTTTTTATTCTTCTTCCAGTTTTTTAAACCGCAATGGCTTTCTTTTCTTCTCTCCCCCTCAGGGGTGCTTTTTTTCTTTGGCTTTTTTGTTGATGAAAAGAAAAATCAAGATCGCAGAAAGCAAGTTGAAAAAAGGAAGAGAATAAAAAAAATATTCAATCCCAAAAAAGGGCGTCTCTCCGGTTTCTTTCTTCAAAAATATTATTTCTTAACATTTTTTCGTTTCAACCAAAAAAACTGACCGAATGAATGTCAGTTCAAATTTTTTTTCTTTTTTTAAAACAGCTGATCTCTTTACGGAAAATATTTTTTTCTCGTTTTTCGTTTATCATTCTTGAATTCCAAAAAAAGAAGAAATTCGTAGAAAATCTTATGATTCCTTCTTGCTCTTGCCATTTTCAGATGCTTGTTAATCATTTTTGTTTTAAACTTTTATTTTTTCAACAGTGTCTTATGATTCCTATTTTTTTACAAAAAAAAGAATTCTTCGATTTTCATGATGAAAGCAACTTGCTTTTTTCGATTGATTTTTTTATGGACGCAAAAAAATGAGAAGCGATGACTAATCTTCTTCATATTTTCTGCTTTTTTCCGACATTATTCTTTTTTTTTCCGTTGTATTTTGTTTTTTTATTCATTCAAAAGATTCCTTTTTCTCTCACTCTTTTTTTGCTTCAAATCACTAAAACTTTGTTTCTCTTATCACTTACTACTACTATATTAATGAAGAACCGTTCTTTTCCTTCTTCCAAGACCCCTACGCAACAAAGAAAATTCCACCAAAAATGTTATTTATGAGAAGCAACCTCATTCACCAACGTAAATTACCTTTTTTTCAAGCAGTTTTTTGTGTTGCTTCTTTTTTGCTTTTTTCCCTATTTTCCACCTCCGCGATCGCGCGCACAAACGTCAAGAGTCTCAAGTCCCCGTTTTCATGCAAAAAAAGAAAAAGCTTTTTACCGGTTTTCTAAGCTTTAAAGTTTGATAGAATACTCAAAAAAATTTCTTTACCCCTCCTTCCCCATTTTTGCTTTTTGGATGTATGATAAGCATTGTTACTCTGTTTATAAGTTTGATGCTGCTGCTTGAATGCAGTCAAAACTTTTTCTCTCTCTGCGCAAATAATATCTCTCTCTCTTTTCTCATTTTTCCTTACAATTTACATTCATTGTTGTTGTCTTTTTTTTCTCCTGGCCTTGACTGTGAAAAAAAAAAGAACTTACTCCTACCACCTGCCTGCCCCTTTGAAAAGTTCGTTTTTTTTCCTTCTTCTGATTCTTTTTGCAGGTAACAAAGAAGTCAACAAGAAGAAGTTTTTTTTGCCTCAATCATCTCTTCTCTTTTTTGCGGATCTCCGCCTTTCATTCTTTCTTCAACTTTTTTCTTGCGCGATTCATACATTTCATTGAAGAAAAAAAGAAGTGAAGGAATAAAATGCGATATATATTTTTGGAGCATAAAGAAAAGGATGGGTCCCAGGCGTGGCAGCAACAACAAGAAAAAAAAGTATAAGCGTTTTTGAGGATGTTTTTCGAAAAGGGGGTGGAAAGGAAAAGAAGATGGGATTTTGTGCGCAGGCTTTTCTTATTTTTAACGCAAAGAAGTAACATTAAAGAAATCCGTTATGTTTACAATTATTTATGAGAAAAAAATTTTTCTTGGGTTAAGTTGGGATAATTTAGTTTTTGTTATATAAGTTTCCCCTACAATAGAAGTGCCTACTTCAATCTATATTTTTTTCTTCAAATGTTTCATTCATTTATATTTGTGTTGATTCCACTTCCCATAAATTTATTATTTTATATCTGATAAAAATTACACCTACTCCTTTTATAGGTAAAAGTTTAACCGAGGAGGTATCACAGATTCGGAAACATGTCTAAATTTGAAAAAGGAGGCTCTCAACAAACATCACTTCTTGATGTCCTTAAAAAGAAGATGCGCCAAGCGCGCGAAGAGGCCGAACAAGCCAAGGACGAAGCCGATGAAGTTAAACGCCTCCTTGAAGAAGAACGCAAAAAACGTGAAGATGTAAGTTTGATATTCTTTTTGCTTGAATGACTTTGACCCTTTTTTCCTTTAATAACTAGATTCATTTGCATAAAATTTTTTTGAAAAAATAATTAGAGCCCATTTAATTTTATTGCAACTTTTAACGTATTTTTAAACTTTAGGCAGAAGCTGAAGTTGCAGCATTAAATCGTCGAATTGTTCTTGTTGAAGAAGATCTTGAACGTACAGATGATCGGCTAAAAATTGCAACACAAAAATTGGATGAAGCCTCAAAAGTTGCTGACGAAGCCGAACGGTAGCAATTTTTGAATATTTTAAACATGGGGCCCCTTTTTTAGGCTGAAGCTGAAGTAGCATCTCTTAATCGTCGTATGACCCTTCTTGAAGAAGAACTTGAACGTGCAGAAGAACGCCTTAAGATTGCCACAGAAAAGATGGAAGAAGCTTCACAAAATTGTGATGAATCTGAACGGTTTGTCTCTCTCAATGATGAATTCTTCTCAGATGAAAAAGAAAAGAAAGAAAGAGAGAGATAATATTGCTACTTCTTCTTCAAAATGCCAGTAGTCCTTGGGTTCCTTGTCCTTGTTTTGCTTTTTAAAATTTGCTTTTTTTGCGCTTTATATTTATGTGTTGTCATTTTTTCTATAGTGCTCGAAAATCAATGGAAACTCGTTCACAACAAGATGAAGAACGCGCCAATATCCTTGAAGTTCAAGTCGATGAAGCCAAAGTCATTGCAGAAGATGCTGATCGAAAATATGAAGAGGTACAAACAAACATAAAAAAATAGTTTTTCACTTTTTTCACAAAAAACTGTACAACAAAAAATGTGTAATTATACATTTTTCTTTGTTGAATAATGTCAAAAATCAACCGCAGTTTTTTTTTGTAACTACAAAAAGTTTAATTGTTATATGTAAAAACTGATCGTTTAAAAAAATGAAATCGATCATGCTTTAAATGTTGTCCGTCCGATTTTTTTTTCTAACAATTATTTTTCACTCTTTTGCTTTCGCCCCCGCTTTAACTTAATATCTTCTTTCCTTCCTTCTACAGAAGATTGATTACTGTAGACATTAAATTTAAAAAAGTGTGAAAAAACAACTAACAAATTTTGTAGAGCAAGACGTGTACTTGAAAGTCGAATGGATGTTGATGATGATAGATGTACAGAATTAGAACAAAAACTTCGAGAAGCTCAAGCCCTTTTACATGAAACTGAAAATAAAGCTGATGAGGTGTGTATTTGTTTGATTTTCCATTTGTTTTTTTTAATCTACTTATTACTTGTTATGGTCTATTGTTCTCATTTGAGGCATTTAAAAGAAATTTAAACAGTAGTAATTATTTACTTTCTTTCTTCTTTTTTATTCTCATAAATTTTTTTCGATTAGGGAAGTTTTTTAATTTGAGTTTAAAAACTTTTTATTACTTCTCTTTTTTCTTTCTCCCATAACGAAATATTTTTCTACAGTGTCCGAAAAGTTATGGAAAATCGTTCATTCCAAGATGAAGAACGTGCAAATGCAATTGAATCACAACTTAAAGAAGCTTCAACTCTTGCTGAAGAAGCTGATCGTAAATATGATGAGGTTTGATAATAAAAGATGGTCGATCGTCGAGTGAATATATTAACTTAATTTTTGAAGTGTATTTCTCTAACATCTTTATTTTTTATCTCTTAATTACTTATTTCTAATCGGACTGGTCAACTTTTGTTGATCAATTATTTTTTATCACATTTTCTAAAAAAAGCAATAATCATTATTCGTTATCTGATGTGATTGAATTTTTTCAATACAAAAATTATTTTCAATTATTTTTAGGTTGCTCGTAAATTAGCCATGGTTGAAGCTGATCTTGAACGCGCAGAAGAACGTGCAGAAGCTGGTGAAAAGTTAGTTTTACATATTTTTATCGAATCTTTCACATAACTTTTTTTTTTCATTTCCCCCACACTTTTTTTAACACTTTTTTTTGCGCATTTACATTCATTTTTAAAAATATCACAAACAAAACATTTTTTGGCAAATTTTAGCAAAATTGTTGAACTTGAAGAAGAACTTCGCGTTGTTGGAAATAATCTTAAATCTCTTGAACTCTCTGAAGAAAAAGCTTTAGAGCGTGAAGAGACATATGAAGAACAAATTCGACAACTTGACGGACGACTCAAAGAGGTAATTAAAACAATACTGTAAAAATGAGTCGATCGTCTGGTTTGTAAAAAAAAAGTCCAATAATTTTTTACCAATTTTTTTGCAATTAAAAACAAAATTTATTCCTTTATTTATATCCGCGCGTATTAAATTTAACACTCCAAACTTCTTTCCCTATATTTCTTATTAACTCAATTTGAAAATTTTCCTTCTATTATCTATTTTCCCTTTATTGTTTTATTTTTTATAATTCTAAAATATATATAACTAATAATAATGTGCGAACCATTTTTCTATAGCAAAATTGTTGAACTTGAAGAAGAACTTCGTGTCGTTGGTAACAATCTTAAATCCCTTGAAGTTTCTGAAGAAAAGGCTCTTCAACGTGAAGATGCATATGAAGAACAAATCCGCAATTTATCTGCTCGTTTGAAGGAGGTTTGACAATTTTTACTTTTTATCATTATTATCCCTATGTTTGGTTCAAAACTTCTTTTGTGTCTTGAACGGAATATTATGTTGTTTTTTGTTGTCCTAAAAATCTTTGTCCATTTTCAAAACTTATATCGACATTTTAGGCTGAAACCCGTGCAGAATTTGCAGAACGTTCAGTTCAAAAACTTCAAAAAGAAGTTGATCGATTGGAAGGTTGGTTTTTATACTTTTTTACATTTTTGTGTTTTGCTTTTTTTATATAATTTCTTTTTTGCAAGCTTTTATTTTGCTTTTTTTGCTTTGCGCAATATGTATATTCAAACAATACAGTGAAAAAGTCAATCATTCACATACTTACTTTTATATTCACAAAAAGTGTATTGTATATTTGTTAAGTGTTCAGAAAAAATGCTTCAAAGAAGCTCAACGCACTTTTTCTACCTTTTTTTTTCGAGAATTTTCACTTGCTTTTTTTCTTTCCGGTATATTTGCTCTTTGCTTTTTTTGTTGCAGCATCAGCTAATTCTTTTTTACTTTTGCTGCATGCTTATCCTCTTTCATTTGTGATTTCTTGGGATCACTTTTTTTATGTGGGCGTAAAACTTTTATCGCAAAAGAAAAAAAAACAAAACAATTGCTGATTTAAAAAAGCCAAAGCTGACAGCTGCTGCATTAAAAAAATTTTTTTGTAAGGGATTTCAAAAAACAAAAATTTAATTAAAAAAGCACCTATGAAATGCAAAATAATACTGTAAATTTGTGAACTGTGAACTGTTAAAAAAAACTCTGCAAAAATTATGTGTTTGTCCCTATTTGTAGATGAACTTCTTGTTGAAAAAGAACGTGTCCGAAATCTTACTGCTGAAATTGAACAAACTGTCCAAGAAATTCAAGGTTCATAAAACTTTGTAATTTTCTATTGTCAAATGTCCGTATCAGCCACATACACTATTATATCACAACCAACGTCACACCTTTATAAAATGCCATCCGTTATTGTCCCAGTTTCTGCTTTTTTAAATGTTTTTTTAGCGTTTTTAATAATAATTTTTAACAATTACTGTGTAATCGTCCACACTTTTTTGTGTTAAAATCGTAAGTGCTTGTTTTTTATTTATATCGCTTGCTTGCATTGCTTTGCTTCTTTTTCTGCTATCCCCCATTTTTTCACAGTTTTTAAATTTTTGATTTTGAACTAACATAAAATATCTGTTGATTTTTTTAGATGATAAAGATAAAACAGAACATAAAGCAAAACAACTCCAAGATGAACTTGATCGTCTTATCACTGAGCTTAATTCTGTTTAAATGTTTTTATATATTTAAATAAAAAAATGTTTTTCAACTAAAAAAACGTGTGTTTTTTCGTTCCCTTTTTTTCTTCGTTCATTTCTTCTCGTCTAGTCGTTTTTTAATATCCAAAAAAACACTCATCAAAAAATCCGCTGCAGCTGTTTTCCCATTTATGTAATCCCTTTTTGAAATATATATGTTTTATATAATACTTCAATTCAAAAAAATGTTTTTTAATATCAAAAATATTATTATCATGATTTTACATTTACACTTACATCTTTCATCTGAAAGAGTTTTATATTTTGTTTTTTTTTCGTGTTCTTTCATATTTGTATGTTTTTTTATAAATACTAAAAAATAAAAACAAAAATAAACCACCTTGTGCATTGAATTTTGATTTTATTTAATTATATAAATGTTAAAATTTTAAACTAACACATAAAAAATATTTTTGAAAAATCAATAAAAATAAAATTTAGATGAACTTCTTCATGAAAAAGAACGATACAAAGCCATCTCAGAAGAGCTCGATTCAACTTTCCAAGAACTTTCCGGATATTAAAAAAAAAGCTCTCAAAACAACAAAAAAATTTATATACACGCTTGTTTTTTTCCATCATATTTTTTGCGTTAAATGTGTATCTTTGTTTTCATTATTCTTCTTCATTTTTTTATATTTCAATTTTAAAGATTTTAAAATAGTAAATCAAAAAAAATAATATCCCTAAAATCTTTTGCCTTTTTATTTTTTTATAATATAAAATTTTGATTTACTTTTTTTTCTTATAAATTCCATCTCGACAAATGGTTAATCTTTTTTTCATATTGTCAATTTTTAAAGTTCTTCTTCTTCATTGAAAAATCGCGTTTATATGAGATTTTGAAATTTTACAATATAAAAGATTAGTCTCTGAAATATTTATTGGTGTTTATTTTTACTCACAAACATACATATATATCGTATTTTACAAAATGTAAAAAAAATATTCGGTGACAGTTGGGATTTCGAAAGAGAGGGAAAAAGAGACGGAACAATTGCCGAATAGTGAATGAGTTTTAGTTTTAATAGTAAAATTTGCATAAAATACAGGAAAAAATACTTTGAAAGTCTACCTATTTTTCAACGTTGTGGGTCAGTCGTCATTTAAATTTATTCATTGGCCACAAGCTTGTTGACAAAAAAATTTTTTGTCAACAAGCTTGTGAGAATTCAATCAAAAAAGTATTAAAGAAATCGAAAAAATTGGTTGCGCCATTTTTCGTCAGAAAAAAAAGTGAACGTTCGTCATTTTCGCAGAGATTCAATCGTTTTTTCTTAACCTTGTCAGTTTTTGTGCCAACTATAAACTGTGCATCAGTACATTCAGTCGTAATAAATTTTAATCAATAAAGAAAAAAAATGAGAGAAAACCCAATTAAGGGCTTCTTTATGATAAAAAATGCATCAGGGAAAAAAAATACACGAAAAAACAATTGTCGTTTGTTTCTTTGTTTTTTTTAAATTCAAAAAAAACCGCAATCCCGGAAAAGTTCGTCCGTCAAAAAATAAAGTTTTTATCCGGTTTTTTTTGAATCAACGCGTATTTTCTTATATAAATCATTATTTTTTCATCATTATTAAAAAAATTGCTTGCAGATATGTCTAAACAAATGCAAAACGGCGATGTAAGTTTTCAAAAATTTGATTTTCGTAAAAAATTGTTTTATATTTTTTTAGATCCGTCCTGTTCGAAGAAGTGGCCGTACTCGAACAACTGTTGAACGGTATGAAGTAAGTATTTTAAGTAGTTTTCCTTAAATATTACTCATTTAAACAATAATATTTAAGTAAAATTAAAGAAACTTATTTTTAATTTTAGCCTGCATTTACACAATCATCAAAACCAAATGCACAAGGTCGAACACGCAGTCGAAGTCGTGATGCTGATTATTATAATACAGATGATGTTCCACAAGCATCAAGATTTACTCAACTTAAAAATAGTATGATAACAAATTCATTTGCAGGTGTAAGTTTTTTTTTTATTTTATTTTAGCAATTTTTACAATTTCTATTTTTTAGGGTGTTATCAGAGTTCCATTAATTCATGAAGTGTAAGAGTTTAAAAAATAGTTGTCAATAAAATTTAATTATATTTAGCATGAAGATTAGTATTAATGTTATTGATATGCGATGGAAAGAAATACATTTTATTCAAGATGCAATTCGAATAATGAAACAACACAAAATAAGCGAAGATTTAATCCAACAAATTCAAACTGCCTGTAATGCCCGTAAGTTTTTGTTTCTTTTCATTATTAAATTTTAAAATATTTTAGTCGAATGGGAAATGAATGAAAAGAATGTTGAAAAAAGAGATTTACCACCATTGGGTCCTGAAACGACGACATTTACCGATATTTCAACATGGGCAATTTTTTACTATGATCTTTTGCATGAAAATCAGCATCGTATAATTGATCTTACTGAATATTTTATGAATACTTTTAAGAAAGAATTTACTAAAGAAGAGTAAGTTTCTCAAAAAAAGGATGTTTAACGAATTTTGAAAATATTTTTTTAGTAAAAAAGTTCTTATGAAATATCAAACAGATGCTAAAAAAGTTATTGATGAATTTGTAAAAAATGTTGATGACTTTAATCTTCAAGGTGAATCAAAAGTCGCTTATTTGGAAACGATCAAAGAAATTAAAAAGAATTGTCCAGTATGCCCTCAACGTTAACCTTTGAAAATAGGAAAAAAATTTTTGTGGATTTTTTATTTTCTTTTTTTGTATGTTTTTGTTAAAATTTATCTTTTAACGTATGTATCTTTTTGAAAAATAAAAATATGTGAATTTGGAAACGAATGAAAAGAATTCAAGAGTAACAGTTTTTGAATTTGAAGAGATGAATTTTTTGACAAAATCTGATTTTTCGAAAATGACGAAAAAAGTCGAAATTTCAAGGATGAGATGGTCTTTTTTGTGAAAAGGTTTTTCTCACGATTATTAATATTGTTTTTTTTTCAGCCAAGGATCTACGCTTTATCATTTATAATAAATGACAATGTTATTTAATTGTGTTTGAACATTTTGAAATTTGATGTAATAAAAATTTTATTTTTTCCATTAAAGAAAAAAAAATTATTTTATTGCATACTGTATTACTAAAAATTAACAGATATATTTTTTCTAAAATATCTTTTACAGTTCCATACAAAACTAATGGTAAACGTATAAAAATTTCTTAAAAAGGCAAAATAAGAATTTAAGCTTCCCAAGTTCATTCCCTTAAAACATAAGTAACGAAGTAAAAATATATAGTGAGTTAAAATTTCTTACAATAAATTAATTATTTTAATATAAATTATTTTACAGTATGAAAATTTAAAAAATGTTTTTGCTTTCCATAGTAAACAGGAATTGAACAAAATAAAGAATTTGAAAATTTCTAAAAAACATTGATTTCAGTTGATACCCAATGATTAATTTCCAGTTAAGATTTTTAAAAAACAGTGTTTTAATAGTTTTCGTGCATACTGTAATCAGTGTTACACTATTGCTATGGCGGATGGATTTGTTTTGCTTGCCTTTCACTATGTTTTATTTGAGAATGTGTCTGTTTGTCTGTGGAATGTTGCATCTCATTTTTTGTGTAGTGTGTTTAGTATTAAAATAAAGGTTAAGTTGTGAGGATAATGAAACGGATGGCCGTTAGTTCAGGAGCGAGAGTTACAGAATACTTTATGGCATCTGAATGTGAGATTCACAGAAGAATGAAAAAAAAGAATGCAAATTTTTAAAGACAAAAGAAAGACAATGAAATGAAGAAGAAAAAACATGTGAAAGAAAAAAATTGAGTAATTTGCATTCTACGGTTTTGTAATTTGAATAAAAAATGTTTCAATGAGCTTTGCAAAACATTTGTCTCATTTGAGCTTTGAAATTCTGTCGTATATCGGCTGCTTTCATACTAATTTTTTCAGGTGACTATTGGTTATAAAGTTTGCCAATAGCACCTTTTTTTCAAGTTTACTTGAAAAATAAATTAATCTCAATAAACTTTAGTGAAACAACAAATTGTGTCGTTAGGGTACATTGTTGTTTCACTTAGAAGCCAAAAAGAAGCCATCTGCGTAAGTAATAAAAGAAACATAAAATAAAAGAAGCTGAAATAAAAGAAACCGTAAATAATAGAGATCAGAAATAAAAAAAAACCGTAAAAAAAGATATTGTAAAAATCGAATAATCATAAAAAAAGCATTACAAGTATATAAAAAGTTAAAGATAAAAATCAAATTTAAAACGCATAAACTGTCATAGTAAAAGCATATATTGTTGAAATTGAACAAAAATGGTAAATTTTATAAAGATTGATGAAATTGCACAAGAAAAAAAAATACAGTATAGTTGGAGGTGGAAAAAGAAAACATGATGGTGATAAGGAAGTATCAGATTCTTATGAAGATCCACCATTAGCTCATTTACAAACCTATCGTCAAATTTTACTTTTTTCTGAAGATAAACATAAGACAGTTCAAGATTTATATTTAAATGACGATCAAGTTGATGCTTTAATTTGTGGTGTTGCTGCATTTGTTGGTAGAAAAGGTATCAGAAAAGTTGCAGTTTTACCATCAACTTTTTGTAATTATCTCTCTATGCATAGTGATGCCAATACGATAAATCCTTTGGCAATATACAAATCAAATTTTGACATTTTATTAGCACCAATTAGGCATGGCATCGGGGCGACTTTTTTAATGCCCGGCCCGGCCCGGGTAAAAATTTAATTTTTAGTAATTTTGCCTTGGTCCCCCCTGTGCAGTTTTTTTCAGAAATCGTGAAAATCAAGGCCCGGCCCGGCCCGGCCCGGCCCGGGCCGGGGATTTCCGGGTTTACCCGACCCGGTGCCATGCCTAGCACCAATCAAATTTTGACATTTTATTAGCACTAAGAGTTAACCAAAAAACAGAAAAAAAGTCAATTTATATAAAGACTCATTTTAAATAAATTATTTGAAAATTTGACCTGTTATGGTCAAATAGATATGAGTTTTTCCTAAGTTATAAGTCAAAAAAAATAAGTAAATTAATTTTGCAGATAAATAATAGATATGAGTTGATCAAAAAGGTAAAATAACAACAGCTAATATTGTTTATAAATAGTTATTGGAATTAGGCAAACAATAGCACCCTTTCATTTCATATTTTTGCTTCGGATTTATTTTTCTACAAACTCCGCCTTTTTTTTAAAATAAGCGTATACGCACATGCATGAACTACGTATATAAACACCCAGTTTAATATGTTTCATTCATGTGGAAAAATAGTTTCTTTAGTTTTAGATTTTATTTAATTTTTTACGTTGTTGCGGGTTTTATATTGATCTGCCATTGCAGTTTGCGATAAGATTTTAAATGAGATTAGATTGCAAAGGTGTTATGAATTTGTAATTTAATCTGTGCTTTTTCATTATATTTCATTTATAGTTTTTTGATAATTAATTATAAAATTGTGCTTCAGATGACAACAAAATTGTGGTCATTGAATCAAAGAAATAAATCTGATAATGGTGAAAAGTATTCTGATATGAATTTAAATCAAAATCTTAAGACTGCAAATATATTTCCAATTCAATCTAATAGCAAATCATATATCAATAAAAAAATTGGTAACAATTGTTGGTGCAGCCTAACGATTATAAAATGCAAAAATGAATGCTGATATAAATTAAAAAGTTAACTTTAAATATATATTTTTCGTCTAAATTAGGCATAAACTACCGTAGCAATGGACTGCAGCAACAGTAAATAAAATATCAGATTATACATTATCTGAAAGCTATGAAAAAAATGAAAAATTAGTAAAATTGGAAAATTCTCCAACGACAGATTTATGCTCATCATTCTCAAAAAATTTATCTCTTAATAATCAAAAATGTTGGAAAAAGAATGACTCTTCTAATGCCAAAATTGATAGCCCCCTTTTCCTTTATCATTCTGCATATGAACATTCAACATCACTTGAATGTAATAATGAAGAACTTTGGAAGAAGATTGTCTCTTCAAATGCCACCAATAATAGCACGCTTTCCATTCATATTTTGCCTTTTACAGATTCATCAGGTAATAAACAAATATTAAGTTCGAAGACAAGTATATAACACCTATAGAGATTTTTATCTTAAATAATAATATATAAAACAGGAGTTAAATGAATTTTATAATTATAATGTTTTATCTTATCTTCTGAACTTTATATTTAAGAAATTTGTAACTTTCAAACATCCAAAAAATGTAAAAATTATTTCGGAATTCCAAGAGCTGCTGAATCAAGAAAACCAAATACAAGAGATCCATTAGGTCTTCAACAAGAATTGAAAGATGAAAAAGAAAAAGCAGCTTTACGTTCTTTGGAATTGTCCACTTCAGATGATATAGCTTCTATTGAACTATACGATAAATCTGCGTAAGTTGGTTATAAAAAATATGTTATAAATAATATTTGTTAACATTTTTAGTTTAATTGTAGCAGTTGTTGGTGATTACTGTACCCCACAAGATACAAAGAATGGCAAGCGATTAATGAAAGGTAATCTTCATACTGATGGCCATATAATTCCATTTATCGTTTGGGGCGAACAAATCAAAAAACATGAATCAAAAATGAAAGTTGGATCCAAATTGGTTATACAAAATGCTTATATTGCTCCATTCGATCAACAATGGGATAAAAGAAGTACTGTAACTTTTCAAGTTACGTTAGTTGAAAATTCTGTTGTTACAATTATTGGCAATATTGATACTGAAACGATTTCACCTTTTATGCAATGTGAACTTGAACAGTTATCAACTTTGGAAGGTTTAGTTCGTAAGTTTCTGAATACATTTTTTATGTTTATTAAATTACATTTTTAGAAGTCAATAATGCTTATTTACGAACAATTCCATCTAATTTTCAACAAAATACTAACTCATCAATAAATGTCTGTTCCGTAACTGATGGCCGTAATTATATTGAAGTTCGATTACCAGCTGGCTTTGCAACATCTTTAAAAAAAGGAGATCCTGTATCTTTAAAAGGTGAATTACATTCTTCAGGTGAGCGACTATTCATTGATATGTTTACTCTAATATTTATTTCTAATTTTTTAGCAAGTCCTATGTATATTATCGTCCATGATGCATCAAACTTTTCATTAAAAGAGGGAACTGAACTTCCACTTATTCAAATATTAACTGCAAATAAAGCATTAACTTCAAATAAATCACAAAAGCGTAAAAGTGAAGGCAATTTGGATGGTTCATCACAATCAAAGATGAAGAAATCTGAATAATCATTTTATGATTTGTTTTTCGCGTTATAAATTGTGTTTGAAAAGTGAATTTTAATAAAAATTTTTAAAAAATATATGGTTATGATTAAAATAGAAATATATAATTTTTTCGTAAGCTATAAGTCAAAAAAAATAAGTTAATTTATTTTGTAGCTAATCAATCTTACAACAAAGTTGATCATCAACTTTGTTGTAAGATTTTTTTGATGATTATGTATACAATTATTTTTGACTGTAAAAAACAAATGATTGTAGTTTTGTTATATTAGTAGTAGAAGCACCGGCTTTGCCGGGGCTTCGCTTGTCATAATGCATAAAGAAAAATATTTTGTAAAAACAAAAACAATTTTATTCAAAAAAAATGAAAAATATAGATACTTGTTATAAAAACAATAAGAATTAATAAATAAATACGAAAGAGTAAATTGATTGTAGAGAATTAAAAAAAAAGAGAAAAGTTTAAAGCAAAAAATCATGATACATTGTTTTCATTTTGTTGTTGTTGCGTTTCTGAAGCATCATTGGAAGTTTCCATTGGAATTTCATTATTTTCTTCAGATGCAGCTGTACTGTCTAAAGTTGTTTCATTTATACCATTCACTTTAGGATGAGTATCATTAGTTTCTTCCGTTGGTTCAGCAGCAGTTTCTGGCTCAGTTGTAGTAGCAGATTCAGATTCAGGAGCATGATTTGACGTTTCAATTTCCATTGCTTGTTCTTGTGTATCTTCTGGAATTGTAGCATTTACATCGCCATTTGTTTTTTTATTTTCAGTATTTGGTGAAACAGTTAAACTATATAAAATTGGAGTTGATTTTTGTTCAGCTTCTAAAGAATTAAAATTATTTTTAAAAACTTTTTAAAATTAAAATAAAAAAATAAAAACATACCCTTTTGAAGATTTAAAGCTTCTTGCCGTTTTTGATAAGCTTCCCATTGCTCCAAAAGTTTTTTTGATGCTTCTTCTACCATATTATTATAAAAATCAACATCAACTTTGGGCCGCATATCACAAGCTTTTTTTAAAGCAATCTCAAATTTTTCAGAATCTTCTTCAATTGCTCGTTTACGTTGTTTAAAATTTTCTTCAGCTCGAACCATTTCTTCTGTAATTCGTCTCTAAAAAACAATACATGAAACTAAATTAGATAAAATTAAAAACAAACTTTATGATTATCAAGGTTATCACCTTGCTTTCTTAAACTTTCAATTCGTTGTGGAGCAACAAATGTTCGAACTTCAGGCATTGGTTGACCATTAAAAAGTTCCAAACATAACCTTTGATTCCTTTCAAATCTCATAGCAGCTAATCGCTTTGGAGTAATTTCAAATGGATCTTCATCAATTACAGGTTGAATTACAACTCCAGGATTTGTTGGCTCTTGTCGACGATTACCACTTCCAACTTGCTTTTGTGAACGTTTTTGCATTGCCATTTGAGTTGTATTAAAATTTTGAGATTTCATAATTTTTTCATATTCAAGCTTTTCATGTTCATACCGGAGTTGATATTCATTCCTTTCAGCTTCACTTAAATCCTTCCACATTTGTCCAACAATTCTTGAAATTTCCCATAATGGTCGTTCAGCATTTTCTTGTCGAGCTTTATGCCAAAATTTTCTGCTAAATTGCATATATGGATTTAATGGAGGTTCAGGAATTTTATGTGGTCTCATATCCTACAAAGTTTATAACATTAAACAGGTTTTTTTTTAAATTTATGTGTACAGCTGACATCCAGATTTATTATTATTGGCAATATAAAAAATATAAGCTAAAAAAGCTAAAGAGCATTTAAAAAAAAAGCTGCATAAAAAGTAAAAATAAAAAAACACAAACCTGATATCTCGCTGGAGTAGAATTTGGCTGTCGGAACATTGCTCCTCCTTCTTTGAAAAGAAAGACAGAATCCAAGAAGGCTTTGCTGCTGGTGCGTGAGACGTTTTTTACTACTACACTTTTATATTTTTTTGGCTAAAAAATGCCAACAAAGAAACCCGCGCAAGCTTTTTTTGCAAAAAATTCTTCGTTCAATTTTTTGACTGAAAAGAAACGGACGAACAAAAAAATTTTTTGAGTCAAAGAAAAAAAAAGTCTCGATAGGAAATAGGAAAAACAGGGAAATAACACAAAAAAAAAAAAGCCGGCCATGTTCAATATACATTTATTCTAATTGAAGCGCTTTTGATATCCATCTGATAACTTTAATCAATGTATTTAAAATAAATTAAAATTTTTACTTAATGCTTATTATCATTTTTATCGCGAAGTTTAACATTAAGTCAATTTTTTTTGCTTACAGAGATTTATATATTTTATAGTGTTCATTTTTTGCTTCAAAGAAGAGAAAACAACGGGTATTATTTATACATTTGTATCGTAATCTTTGCCAAGATTAAGGCATGCGAGGTAGTACGAAAAAATCTTCTGCTCAAGTAAAAAAGAAAGTAAGTTTTTTTGTTGAACTTCTGTTTACAGAAAATATATTAATCATTTTTTAGCATCCAAAATCAGCCATATATGAAGAGGCTAGCAAATACCCTGTAAAAATTAAAGCATCTGATTTACCATCAATCTATCATTTAACTGAAACATGCTCGTCAAGTAAACCACATCCAAATAAATATCGGTATATTTCTTTAATTTCTACTTAAGTTCTACAGTATTATAATTATAGAAATGTAAATTGTACAAATCCATTTTGTTGCTTGAAAATTGGTCTTGAAAGATGGGAAAAATTTAAGAAGGAACTAAAAACAGATGAAGGAAAACGTGATCGAAGAAGGGATGTTCAAAATGTTCCATGTGGCTTGTATAACAATGCAAATCTTTGTTATCTTAATAGTTTTCTTCAAGTTTGTACCGTTCTTTAACTGTCTTTATTTATCTTTTGAATTTTTAGATTTGGTTTTATAATAATCATTTTCGACGCTTCGTTTTTTCATATTCTTCTCTACCAACTTTTGCAAATCCAAAAAATGCAAATGGGAATGTAATTAAAGTTCAAAAAATAATGGAACGTTTACAAGCAGTATTTTTTGCCCTTGAATTAAGTCCTTTTGTAAGTTTACATTTTTTATACTTCGATTACTGTATTCCAATATATAGGAAGCTTCTGATGCTGTAAGATTAGCTGATGCTTTAATGCTACAAGATAGTCAACAAGATGTCTCTGAATTTCATACATTATTTTTTAATTTTCTTGAAAAACATCTTGAAGGTCATCCAAGTTTACCGTTATTCAAAAAAGTTCATGAAAAAGTTAATGTAAGTGTTTTTAAAATTACCTATTACAATTTTTATGAATAATTTTTAGTTTCATACAAAACAAGTTCTTGAATGTACATGTGGAAGAAAGACACAAAAGCATGAAGTTAATGCAGGATTACATTTAAATCCAGATGGCTGCACGAATGTTACGGAAATGATTCATAAAGCTTTTGGTTCTACCACATTATCTGATTATCGATGTCCAGAATGTAATGAAATTGGAAATACAGAAATGAAAAATGTTCCCGTTTCACTTCCACCAATTTTAATATTTCAAATTTCTCGTGTTGCTTTGGATCATCGAAAAGATCGTACGGCTATACATTATCCAAGACGATTAAATGAAAGTACATTATTGAAAGAAGTAAAAGGAAATCATAAATATCATTTACATGCTGTATGTGTTCATGATGGTAGTGCAGCTTCAAGTGGACATTATCATGATTATATTCTTGATTCACGTCGAAAGCAACAATGGTTTCATTTTAATGATGCAAATGTTAAAGCTATAAAGCCTCCAGGAGTTGAAAATGAAAATGATACTGTTTTAAAGCCAACTGCAGATATGAGAGGATGTTATCTATTATTATATCGTAAAGATTCTGATGTTGCCGAAGATAGAGAAGAAATTCCTCTTCCAAGAAGAGCAAATATCATTGAAAAAAGGGTACGGTATTTTTTCTAAAAAATGATTTCTTTTATGAATAATTTTTAGCTGAGAATTGAAAGTGAAAGACTTCGACATAGCAATGAACGATCAGAACGATATTGGTATAAACGTGCTCAAGAAGCTTTAAATAGGGTTGAAAAAACAGTCAATGATCTCAAAATCACTAATTTGGATATTGTAAAAAAGAAGCCTCAAGATGTTGTATTTATTCCAACTTCATTATTATTGGATTTTATTGAAAAAGAATATAAAGCTGTTGAAACAATGGTAAATTTAAATAAGCTTGAAGATAATGCTGCAGAAGAACGAAAACAAAAAAGAAAAGAAAAGCGAGCAAAAGAACAAGATGCCCTTGAAGCTGCAGAAAGTAATAATTTACATCAAAAATATCTTAAAGTTGATAAGCTAACTCCTGAAATGATTGCTGCAATTGAAAATGCAAATGAACCAAAAACTGTTAATGGAAGACCAAAAAGAACACCAAAAAAGGAAACTGTTGCAACACAAAATAATCTTTATATTGCTGATTCTTCTGATGAATCGGATGTTGAAGAGCCTGAACCGGATGAAGATACGTATAAACATTTATATGTACCAGATGAATTGGGATCTTATGATATGTCAATTTGTATGCATGGAAAAGTACCGTTATCAAATATTTTACAAGGTGAATTAAAAGCTGTTAAAAAGCAAGCAGCTGAAAAATTTGTTAAAGTATATGGAATACAAATGAAAAAGAAAAGCATCAATCATTTGGAAGGTAGTAATTCGGGATATTCAACTTGTGAATGGTTTACAGCTCAAGATTTATGTTCTGAATGTGCACAAGAATTACGAAAAGAAGCATTATTCTCACAATCTTTGGATGAAATTGAACCTTTGCTTTCTGAAATTCTTAAAAATCCTGAAAGGTTGGTTTTTCTTTTCTAACAATATTTTCTATAAATCTATTAATTATAGGGCTGTCGCAAAAGATATATATGCTCCGGAATGCTGGAGAGAAATGCTTTTGGTTTCTCGAAAAGAGCTTACAGCTCATAAACAATTGGCTCTTCAACAAAGAGAATATAAACGATCACTTCAACAACAAAAAGCTACTTTTATTACTTTTGCTACTATATTTCCAGAGGTAAATTATTTTATAAAGTTTATCATACTTATTGGGTTACTGTAATAGGTGAAGCAAGAAAAATCTCCACTATCACCACCTCCAAGAAAAAGAAAGCTAACTGAAGATGTTTTTGAAGCTGTGCATGCTCCTCCAGCACCATCATATCAAGTTAAAACAGATCCGACGTCTCCTCTGAAGCTTAAACTTTGCCTTGCAAAACCTACATTAGCTAATGGAAATTCGTTTAAAATTGAACCAGCACCAATAAAATCAAATGGAATAACAAATGGTAAAAGTATTTCATCATCTCCGTCAACAAAAAAATCTGTTTCTGTTGCATCCGATGAATCTGAAAGTATTAGTGAAGAAGAGGAAGAAATAGAATCTGAAGATGATCCAGAATGGAATGGACGAGAAACTCCACCACCTGGAAATAAAAGGAAAGGATGTCGTTCATTTGGAACTCCAAGAAAACGAAAGAAACTTCAAAAACAAAATGGTGGGGCTTTAGAAGAAGAAAAAGAATCTGTGCCACCAGCTCAACCGGTCATCTTTAATTCAGATATTATATGTCCACATTTAAAAATTAAACATGGTGCAAAAATGGTTCGAATTTCGGAAGAAGAATGGTCAAAAATTGTTACACCATTTTTTGATGAATTTTACAAATTTTCTGCTGATTGTTATGAATGCGATAATTGTGAAGAAGAAAAGAATCAAGATGCGAAAGTAAATCGTCAAAATAAGCAAATTGTTGCACAAATTAATTCTGAAATTTCATTGTTACTGAAATCTTTGGAAAAAAGAAAATTTACACAAAATGATCTTGGAACAAAATATACAAATGTAATATGTGGGAAATTTTTGGAAGATTTTAGGAGTGTTGCAAAATCAAGATCATCATCTGTATCAGTTCCATTATTATGTCAAAAGTGTCTTATTTGTGATCATTCTCGTCCTTATGCAGTTTTGGATTCAACTGGTTCAACAGTTGCAAATGCAATGCCAATAACAAAAGATGAATGGAATACAATTATTAAAAGTTATCAAAAATATTATTATGGACAAAAAGGAAATCCAATTGAAATAAAATTATCATCTGATGGTTTGTTTTTGAATATATTTTTATTGGTGTTAATTTTTGTAACTTTTAGGAGCTTGTGTAAATCATTGCAGTGATTGTTATATGGCATATTGTGAAAGAGAAAATAAGAAACGTTTTGAATATTCAAATGCATCTCTTTTTATTAAATTGGTTTGTTTTCTTTTGTATTTGCATCATTATTTGATATTTTGTTTTTGTAGAAAGATGATTCTGGTGGTGATAATAAAAAGCCTTCTCGAGCACTTACAACTCGAAGAGTTGCAGCAAAAAGCTTGAGCAAGGTTACTGTAAATTCAACTCAAACTGTTAATGAACTTAAAGTTGATCTTTATCGTCGACTTGGAATTTCACCAAATGATATGTTAATGATAAATGGTGAAAATGTTTTGGAAGATGATAAAACGCTGGGTGAATCTCGTGTACCTGTAAATAATGAAGAGGCACCGCTAATTTTAATTGTACAATCCCATGATGAAGATATACGTGAACTTGATCGAGGATTTCAAGATACTGCTTTGGCATTTTAAATTATTATATATAAGACCATATTCAAAAATGAAAATACAAAACGAGTTTTTTTACAAAGTGAAATATTTATATCCCATTTTATTTTTTATATCCTTTTTTTGTACTGTATTTTGGGCGGCAATTTTGTTGCACAAATTTTCGCAAAAAAATTACCGCCCCTTATTTGTATCACTAATTGCTTTTTGTTTGCGCGTGCATTCTATTGTTATTATGGTTATATGTGTTTTATAATTGTTATTTTATGAGTAAGTATCTTTTTATAAGATCTCTGATTTTATTCTATGCTTGCACTTATTGTGCTGATGTTAACCATGTTCTTTCATTTTATGTTTTCGTTTTTTCTCTTTATCATAATTAATGCGGGGATTTTTAATTGTTTTTGTTTCGAATAAAAATGACTAATTTTTGTATAAAAATATGCATTGTTTTTCAAATTTTGTGGTTTAATACCATTTTATATTATTTTTAAATCAATGTTACAAATCTTTTTAATGCATAAATTTATAGGATGAGTTTAAGGAATGTACTTCTTTTTCGAATATCTTCTTTTAAAAGAATTAATAGTCGATGTTTTTCATCTGTTTCTCCTGAAATGAAAGATGAAGAAGTTGATGATGAAATTGAAGAAAGAAAGCCACCTCCACCAGCTGAACCTCTAAAACGTCCTGAAGGTATGATAGTTAAAACATATAATCGTTCAACATATCCATATACTCCTGTTCAAAATATGGTACATCAAGAATTTCTTGTAAGCTTGTTCTATATTTGAATTGGAGGTTATGAAATTTTTTGTAGAATGAAGGTGATGTAAATGGTTTTGGTGCAAGATTAGCAGATTATTATAAAATGGGTGATATGGTCCGTCAACTTAAAACTCCAGCAGAAAGAATTGAATTTGTTAATCCATATGAACGTCCATGGAAGCGTGTAGAAAAGAGATGGCATCGGTTAGTTATTGATGGATTACTATAGTTTTTTAAAATTTAAAAAATATTGATTTTAGAGTTTTTCATCCAGAATTAGGTGCACCTCGAAAAGCATGGAATATCAATACAGTACCAAAATATTTCAATTCTCTTGATTTTTACAAATATATTACAAAAACTCGTTTAATAACAAATTCGAAGCCTCTTGATGATTATTATAAAGGTCTTGTTCCACCAACAACAAATTTTGAAAGACGAATTAATGAATTGCTGCTATCATTTTTTGAAGGAAATGAACCAAAAGATGAAAAAGCTGTTACAGAATTTTTACGAACAACTTTAAATGATGCTGAACTTTCAATTGCTCATAATAATGATTCTCTTCGAAAGCATCGGGCTTCATTCAATGAAAGATGTGAATCATTTTGGATTCGGGGTGGTTTTATTCATATGTATGAACAAAAGGAAATATGGGATGAAAATGGTGAAGTTTATAAAGGACGACGAAAAGGACCAAGATTTATTGGTGATGATAGGTAAACTTTTTTTAAATCAATAATAAAATAATAATATTATTCCTTTATTTAGACGAAGATTAGGTGAAGTTGCATTTGTAATGAGAGATAAAATTGCTGCACAAATTCGTTCAAAGAATAAACTTCCATATATTGCTTCTTTCAATCAAACAGAATTTATTGAAGCACCTTTATTTGAAGATGTAAATTTGTCAGAAGATGTTATCTTTTCTCCAATTATTTATAATATGACACCTGATATTGAACCACTTTGGCAATGCCCCGGATATGAACCTGATTCAGAAGAACCATTTAAATTTGGAAGACTTGCAGTTAAAAATGTTTTTGAATTGAGAAAATATTTTAAAATATGGAAAATTCCTGAAGATTCTGAAGAATATGTTGAAACTTTAAAAGATTCATATGCATCTACGGCAGTGTCGACACTCTTTAATTGGATGAATGGACAAGCTCATTGCCTTGGACATACTCAATATAATGATATTGAAGAACCAATTGTTTCACAATTAATTCTTTCTGATGGTAAAACATTCTATTTTGCACTTGGTCAATTGAATACAATTGCAATAAATCTTGAAATGGATGGGTTTTTAAATCGTCGTTCAAATTTTTGTTTAGTTTGTGGACCGTATAATCTTTATGATGAATTTGATGCTGAAACAAAACAATATAAACATTTTAATGAAAATGGACAACTTGTTGACGGTCTTAATCCACATGTTCTTAGTAGATATCTTCAAATGATTATGGTTGGACGTGAAGCATAAAAAATAGAATATTTTAGGATAGTTTTGATTAAATTTATGTTTGTTGTGTTTGAATTTATTTAAATAAAAAAAATTGTTTTATCTTTTTTTTTCAATGTTGTTTTAAGTTTTTGTTTTTTTTAACAATTAAAGTACTTTTTCATTTGTTATTTTTATATTTTCTTGGAGCGATTTCTGCGATTTGATAGAAACTCTTGAAAAAAGAGAGACTTCAAAAACTTTTTGGATGTGCATTTATAATTTCTTTTTAAGGTATAATGCAATCTGATATGGAATTAGAAGATGTAAAACCATCAAGAAAGAGGATCTCAAAAGTTAAAGGTCAACAACGTCCTGGTAGCCGTTCAAGTACAAGATTAAAAATGATTGATGAAAATAAAAAAACTACTCCAGCAAAGAAAAGAGGTCGTCCATCAACAAAGAAAACATCGCCAAAACCAAAAACTTTATTAAAAAATATTACTGAAGAAGCTGCTGATGATGACGATTATGAAACTGATGGTGAAAGTAATAAAGAGGATGAAGAAGAAGATGAAAAAATGTTATCTGATGTTGAATTAGAAGATGTAAAACCATCAAGAAAGAGGATCTCAAGAGTTAAAGGTCAACAACGTCCTGGTAGCCGTTCAAGTACAAGATTAAAAATGATTGATGAAAATAAAAAAACTACTCCAGCAAAGAAAAGAGGTCGTCCATCAACAAAGAAAACACCGCCAAAACCAAAAACTTTATTAAAAAATATTACTGAAGAAGCTGCTGATGATGACGATTATGAAATTGATGGTGAAAGTAATAAAGAGGATGAAGAGGAAGATGAATATGAAGCTTTGGAAGAGGATGAAGAAGAAGATGAAAAAATGTTATCTGATGTTGAATTAGAAGATGTAAAACCAAAAAGAAAGAGAATCTCAGTAGCGAAAGGTCAACTTCCGGGTAGTCATTCAAGATTAAAAATGATTGGTGAAAATAAAAGATTTAAATTTCGAGCATCAGCTTGTACAAGTATGTTTTATTTTTAGATGCCGTAATCTTTTAATTTTTGTTTTAGATAGCAAAGTCACACCATTTAATGTTCAAGAATATTTGGTATCAGCTCGAAATGCTCGAGATATGTTTTTTGATATTATGTCTGAGGAAGGTTGTATTGAAGAACTTTTAAATGCAAATGAAGTTACTTTTACCCCAAGTGTCCCAGATTCGTAAGTTCTTTTTCTCGATTACGGTTATTTTTAAAATTTTTAGGGAAAATTTAACAAAATGGTTGGAAAGATCTTCTGTAAAATTTGCTTTTCGTACAGATTTTTCTCCAAAAAAGAAACATACATTATCAATTCAAGATTCACCGCCGCCAACATTAAAACCTGAAACAACCATTCCAATTTTTGATTCAAAATCTTTTGAATTTTCTTTAGGAAAACCAAAGCATGATATGAATAGTCTTCTTGTTGATGCAATGACAAAATCTCCAAAACTTATTTCAAATAAAAATGTGTTTGAAGCATTAGATGAAATTTCAAAATCTACAGAATCTCGAAAGCAAAAAATTCAAGCATTTTTTTGTGGTGGTCCAATTTTATCAATTAAGCCTGCACCTTTATGCACTTCAGATGGATATCAAGTTGTTGCAATTACAACGGCTGCCGATGAAGCAACATGGCAGCATCAACCTGGAATGCCATCGTATATTCAGTTTTGGAAATTTAGTGGTCTTTCAACAATGTAAGTTTTTTACTGTCACTTTGCATTTCATTAAAATATTTTTAGGGATAATCCGTCAATATGGTTTTTATTACGAATTGAAAATATTGGAACAATTTCTGATATGTGTTGGTGTCCATTTTTTCATGAAAAAATTCTTGCTAATGAAGCAGAAAATTCAAAAATTCTTGGATATTTAGCAATTACCACAGATGTTGGAAAAATTTTCATTTTTAAGTAAGGTGTTTTTATTTTGAAAATATTTCTGTAACATATAAAATTTAGAATTAACAAAGAAATTTATTTACCATCTGATAATCCACCGGTTGTTATTTCAACACCTGTGTTTGTTTTTGAACATCCAACTGTTGGAATTCCACATGAAATTAAAATTGAAGATGAAAGTTTTATTGATGAAAATAGTAATGATGTACCTTCTGAATTGGATAATTCTGCAATTAATGAATCTATTGCATCTTCATCTGCAACAACACCTAAACCTCGAAGAAGTAAACGCAGCACAAGAAATATGAAAAAAATAATTGAAGAACCAGATGATCCTGAAATTATTGATGGAGAAGATGTTGAAATGGAAAATGCTGAAGAAGCTGAAAAGCCTCAAGAAAATGTTGAAATGGAGGTTGTTGAAGAAAAAGAAAATGTAGCAAACGAAAGAAAAATGGAAAATATTGAAGTCGATGAAGCTCCATTTATTTGTGTTGATTGGTCTTCATTTTCAAGATGCAAAGATATTGTCGCAATTTCTGCAACAGGATGGATTATATTATTTGATCTTACAGAAGGAATGGAAGCAAAAGATGCATTATATGATATTTCATGGGAATCACCACCTTTGTCTGCAAAATGGATTTCTAATAATACAAGTAATAAATTATTCTTTATATAAATTATAATAACATTTTTTTTAGTTGCTGTTGGATTTTCATCTCGAACAATTATTTATTATGATGTAAATACAAAAGAAAGAATTTTTGAAGATAATACTTCGAGAGCAGTTGGAACAATGGTTACAACACAACCGGTGCTATTTCCTGGTGCCTTTTCATATGATGCTGTAAGAGTTATTTCAGAAGATAATCAAACACAATATCAAGTTGGTGTATATCAAGTAATTAGTCGAGCTGCAGAAACAACAGGATTAGTTGTACCTTTACCAAATAAGTCCGTTAAAATTTTATATTTATTTAAATTTGATGATAAATTTTTTTAGGCATATTGGACAAGTATTTAATTTAAGCATTTGTGAAACAACTGGAATAATTGGAAGTGTTGGATGTGATGGAAGACTTTTGGAATCACTCAATGGAAGAGTTACATGTCGAAATGAAGAAAATGATTTTGCATGTTTTGGATATCGTCCAACTCTTCAAATTATTCGACATAAATTTAATAATCAACAAGATGTTAAAAGTGATTTTGAATTATCTCTTGTATCTTTGGAAATGAAAGAAGATACAGCAGCAACAGATACTGTATGTCGTGAACCCATTATTTCACATGATAAAGTAATTTCATCAAATTGGCTTGAAATTCGTGTTGGTGATGCAACTTTAATTGATCAAGAACCTGGTCCAAAAGCATATTCATCAGTTTATGTTGAAAAGGTTACATTTGATCGACGATTGGAATCTCTTACTCGTGTTGAATTTAGCAAATTAACGCCTGGCCTTGCAATTACTGGCGGTGAAGCTGGTATCGTTTTTATTATTCCAACTTCATTGTAATGCTTTAAATAATATTTCCAAAAAGACAAGAACAAATATTTGCTTATTTTTTATTGTAGACATTTGTTACTTGCATTGTTACTTCTTGTTTATGTTTGATTTGATATTAAATTTGTTGTTATTTATTTTAATACAAAGGTTTTTTTTAAATGCCTTTGTTCATTTCGATAGTTTGTGTTTGGATTTTTCGTTTTTAAATACAAACATCGAATTTTAATTTTGGTTCAAATAAAAACTCATTGTTATTCTATTTTTCTCCAATATACCCCCCCCCCCCCCTTTTTTTTTGAATACTCTTTAAAAGAAAACCCTGATACAATTTGTTGCCCGCGAATTTCCATGGTTTTCTAGAATAAAAGTATTAAAATAAAAAACGGAAGGGGTAAAATAATCATAGTTCAAATTCAATATAATATTTAAAACAAATACGAAAAAAAAATAATGTCAAATCCCCATTCTCCACCTGTCACAGATGATTCTCCTGTTGCCGTTGTAACGGGTGCAACAAGTGGAATTGGAAAAGCTGTAGCTTTGCATTTTGCTGAAAAGGGATATCAATTATCTTTAAGTGGAAGAGATGCAGCGGCTATGGGAAAAACTGTTAAAGCATGTATGGAACTTGGAGTACCACATAGTTCTGTAAGTTGATTATTAATATTTTTCGTTAAAAAAGAAAAACAATTCTAGATTACTACAACAGTTGGAGATCTCAGAGAAGAAACTATTGCCCGTGAACTTATTAAACATACAGTAGAAAAATTTAAAAAAATAAATAGTAATTTTTAGAATTTTGTTAATTAAATTAAATGTTAATTTTAGCTCTTGTAAACGCTGCTGGCATTTTGGTTAATGGTGCCGTTGAAGATGCAAATATGACTGATTATGATCGAGTTTTTGATGTTAATGTTCGAAGTGTTATACAAATTACTCGATTTGCAATTCCATATATAAAAGAAAGTAAAGGCACGATTGTTAATGTTAGCAGTATTGCTGGACCATGTGCTGTAAGCTTATTTCTTATAATAATATGTATCGAAAAGATATATTTTAGTTCCCTGGTGTTTCATTTTATTGTATGTCTAAAGCAGCTTTGGATTCATTTACTCAATGTTTGGCCCTTGAATTGGCTCCAGCTGGAGTTAGAGTTAATGCAGTCAAGTAAGTTTTCTTTAAATTACTGCAGCATCTTACTGTACTACCTTTTTTTAGTCCTGGCGTTATTGTATCTGATATCCACAAGAGAGCCGGAATGGATGAAAAACAATATGAAGAATTTCTGGAAAAAGGAAAACAAACGCATGCACTTGGCCGTGTCGGAATGGTACAAGAAGTTGCTCAAGCTATCTATTTTCTTGCTTCGGATGCCAGTTCTTTTACCACTGGACATTTATTAAGTGTTGATGGAGGCCGTGGAATTATGACCCCTCGATAATTTTTTAATAATGTTTTTATGAACCCTTTTCAAAAGGGCCTTTTGTTACAATTTTTTTTTCTTGTCATAGTTATTATTGAAAACTTATGTGATTGAATAAATTCCTACAGTATTTTTTATGTTTAAAAAAAGATTTTCAAAATTGTAACGCATGTTACTTAAAGGAATATATTCCGGAATACAAAGTCTTTGATAGAGAAAATAACTATGTTGCAGTTGAATGCCAATAGATTAGCTCAAACTATTTTAACAAATTAAAAATAATCATTTTCGCGGCAAAACCTTTTTTATGCTTTTTTTTATAGAAGCGTAGCAAAAAAAAGAGTCGAAAAAAGCAAGCCTGTTTATTTCGAAAGCGTTGATGTCATAACATTTCTTCTTGTCGACGACTATAATTTTTTTTTTCGTGATAGCTATTCTGACTCATTTCTAACAATTTCTTATTATAAAGGTTTCGCCTAATTTTTTCATTAATACTTATTTATTCAGCTAAAGATATGAATTTTTTCAAAAAAGAAGATCCAAAAGGTTTGTTTATTTATTTGTTTTTGTTTACTAACATATAACATATTTGTTTTTTTAAGAAACTCAACGTGCAAATGATCGTCAACTTCGTAGAACTAATCGAGATTTAAGCCATGATCAAAAACAACTTGAACGTCGTGAAAAAGAATTAGAAATTGAAATTAAAAAGTTAGCCAGCAAAGGCCAAATTGGACCATGTAAAGTTCTTGCAAAACAACTCGTTCAAATTCGCGAACAGAAAACTAAGAATATTGCAATGGGTGCACGAATTACTTCTGTTGGACATCAAGCAAAGTATGTTTGATTTTATTACACGTATATAAAAATTGTAAATTTTTTTTAAAGGACAATGGGAAGTATGGGAACAATGGCCAATGCAATGGGAACAACAGCTAATACAATGAAAATTATTGATAAACAAATGCCACTTGAGAAATTTGCTGCTCAAATGAGAGATTTCCAACAAACTAATGATCGAATGGATATGAAATCTGAAGTTATCAGTGATACCCTTGATTCAATGTTAGATGTTGATGAAGGTGAAGAAGAAGCTGTTATTGATCAAGTGCTTGATGAGATCGGTATTGAAGTTAGAGGAAAGGTTAGTTTTTTTTATTAAAAATAATATAAGATAAAAAATGACAAATAAATTACAGATGCCTTCCGTTCCAATGGGAACTTCAGACTTTACAAACACAAAAACTAAAGCTGGAAATGATATTAGTGATGCTGATTTGGATAGAATGCTTGCTTCATTGAAAAGTTAAATTGCATGAAAAATGATATCCTTAAAATTAAAATTGATTGTACAGTATTATTACTATTATGCCTTTTTTGTGTAAATAAAACTTACTTAAATTTTTATTGTCATTTCAACAGGGCAATGATCAGATCCATGAATTTCTGGACGTCGTTTCATATCTAGCACATTTTCATAAAATCTTTCGCTAACAATAAAATAATCAATTCTCCATCCAACATTTCGACTTCTTGCATTTGAAAAATATGTCCAATAAGTGTAGCAATCTTTTTCATCTGGATTCTTCTTACGGTAGACATCAACAAAGCCAGCATTCAAAAGATTTGTAAAATCTTCACGTTCTTGATCAGTAAAACCAGCAGATTTATTTCGATTTGCATCAGGATTTCTCAAATCTAAAAAAATTTTGTAAAAAAGAAAAATTTTAAAAATTAAACAAACCAATTTCTTCATGGGCAACATTAAGATCACCGGTGTAAATTACAGGCTTTTCTTTATCCATTTCTGTCAATTTTGATAAAACATGTGATTCCCATTCATGTCGTGCTGGTAAATTTTGTAACTTGTCACCAGAATTAATAACGTAAGTTCCTATAACATGAAAATTTTCATATTCTGCATGAATCCATCGTCCTTGATCATCAAATTTTTGTTCACCAAAGCCATAAGTTATTTTAAGTGGCTTTTCACGAGCAAGCATTGCAACTCCAGCATGGCCTTTCTTAACTTTTGACGGAACCAAATATTTGAAAGGATACGGTAAAGCAGCAACTTCATCAGGAAAAGCTTCACATTTTGTTTCTTGTAAAAATATAATATCAGCATCACACTTTTGAAGATTTTCAACACATTTTTTCTTTATACATGCTCGTAAACCCGCAACATTCCACGATAAAATTTTCAAAGGTTCATTTGTTTTTCGTTTTTTAGCTTCTACTTTTGACTTTCCTGCATTCGGTAAAAAAATTGAATAAGTTCTCTTTGTAGCAGTAACTGTTGTTGTAGTAGAACTTGTTACTGATGTAGAAGTGGACACTGTAGTAGAAGCAGTCACTTTAGCCGAACCAGACATCACCCGTATTATTCGCAAAATCTTTTATCTATAAATGTCCCCGTGATAAAAGAATTAAAATGTGATTGGAAAAAACTCAAGATATTTGTATGTAATCTTCAACATTTATAAGAAATTCAAATAAATATATCAAACGGTAGAAATTTTAAAAAACGACAAATAAATGTAACAATAAAAAGAAGCATATGAGTAAGCATACATAAAAAATTATACAATACATTTATCAAAAAAAGGAATGAACCTTAAAATTCTTCATATTTACTTATTAGCCCAGTTAACACGGAGAACACGACCATTGAAGTCAGTACCATTCAATTGATTAACAGCATTTTGAGCACCATTTTGATCAGCAAATTCGCAGAATGCGAAACCTTTTGGACGATTGGTTTGACGATCATAGACAAGGCGAACATTAGTTACTTGACCAACGCTTGACATAAGTTGACCAATATCATCACTTTGAGTTGAATATGGTAAATTTCCAACTAAAAAAGAAGAAGATTAAAATTATTCACAAATTAGCCAAAATATTTAAAAAAACGTAAAAACTCTTCTTTAATAGCAACGCAACTTTTATTTCCCAAAATTTTCTGAGTGAGCGTTTCCCATGGTAGCCTATCGAAAAGAATCCTACGGAGAACAATTTTGTTTTACCGAAAAATTTATTTTTAATCGTACAGTAATCTGCTTAAGGCAAATTAAGAGTTCAAAAAACATTTCAAGGCAATAAAAACCGAATCGAAAATGCATTTTGCACTCACCTTTTTATAATTTTTTATGGACCAGCATCAGGCTTTTGCCATTCTTATCACTTTCAAGGGTATACCGTTGTCACCATTGCTCACACCATTTTCTAGTTAAACAAAAAAGAGGCAAATCTTAAGTCTTTTACTATCTAGTTGATACAGTACATCAGCATACCTGTCAACAGATATGCCAAGTAGAGATGATTCTACTTATCATCCCAAAAAAGAGTCAAAAAAGTTTGCTGTTGCATTCAAATGCAACCAACATTATGTTGTAATAATAAATTTACCGTAAACAGAGAAACCAGATGAAGGTTGTTGTTGTTGCATAGTAGCCATTTTATTTATTTTATATTGTTTTTAAATCAAAAAACGAAAAGAAAAACAGAAGAAAAGGAAGAAGCAGAAAAAAACTCCAAATGGAAGAAAAATCCCAAACAAGCAGCCAATGTGGAAAAACAATTTGTTGCTGCAAAAAAATAAACGAATATAAAATCAATGAATGCAATTTCACCACGAAAATACAGTATAAAAAATAATGCGGGGGGTTTAAAATTTGTTAAACTCTATTTTATTTTTGCAGAAATAAATTTTGAGTGAATCACAAAAATAAATTTACTGTATATTTAATTACTATATTTAAAAGTGAGTAATATTATAATTTAAATAATCTTTTATTTATTTTATTTTAGAATGCCATTAGCAGCAAGAAGTGTAACACCTGTGGATATTGCACAAAATCGAATTCCACCTGGATTAAAAGGAGATGAGTTAGAATGTGTTGCAAACGGAACAATGGCAAATTTAATGCGACAAATGTCTTCATTGGGTTTACATGCAGTACAAATATTTGGAGATATTCAAAAAGAAGTATTAGCACAAGATCGACGGATTGAAAGAATTCATGATCGATTAAGTCGACTACAAGAAAATTTGGCAAATCAACAAGAATTCTTTCCACCTCCACAAAATAATGGAGCATTAGATGGACGAAGAAAAGCATTCAAATCTTCAATGATAATTGATCAACATACATTAGATCGTTCAACACTTCCACCAGCAATGTTAGAATTATATAATAAATGTGAAGATCCACCAAATTTAGATTTATTAAATCCATATCGAGATGATTCAAAATCTGCTTTAAAGTTGTATACAAATCCAGATTATTTTTTTGATTTATGGAAAGAAGAAATGTTAAAAGAAGATCCATCAATTGAAACAAAGAGAACGGCACGAGCTGCAAAATCTCCAGAAAGAAATGGATCTCCAACAAAGAAAAGAAAACAAAGAACTTCAACAAGTGCAACAAGACATGGTGCACCAGTTCAAAGTAATGTTGTACTTGGACATTATCAACAACAACGAATGCAACAACAAAATGAACAATTTATGCACTTTCCTTCTGAATATCAAGTATGTTTTTTATTTATAGTTACTGTAATTTTATTATTTTTATTTTAGGCACCAGAATTACTTCGAAATAATAATATTGCTTATGAGAAGGAAAATCAGAATGATATGCCACCACCACCTGGAATGTCAATGCCAGCATCAGTACAACCAACTCGAATTGCTCCTGGTCGTCCATCTGCTGCTGCACAACAACAGCAACATTCAAGAGATATGGTATCAAATTTTCAAGGATTAAATCTTACACATTCAAATGATCTTGGACTTATTGATGAAGATGATGATGAACTTCCTCCACCGCCTCCCCCTTTATCTGATCATCATACAAATATTCTTCCAAATTTAAATTCTCCATCTGCATATTCTTCAACTTCAACAATGCCATTAATGACTGCCCTAGCAGGATCACCAATGAAATTAATTGAAGCTCCAGCTGCAATTCCACCATCAAATGATAATGATATTTTGCCACCACCTCCATCAACGTTATCTTCATCTATGGGATCTGCACCACCGCCACCTCCTCCGCCACCACCACCTCCAATTGCATCCATGTCCTTAATGACTTCTTCAACGTTAATTCAAGCAACATCTTTTGGTGGAAGCAATACTGCTCCATCAATAGGAAATGATATGGCTGTGAAAGAAGGAGCTGGTTTAAATGTACATCGTGGAAATTTACTTGCTGAAATTCAAGCTGGAATGAAATTACGAAAGACTCAAATTCAAAAAGAGAAAGAAGAGGAAGCGGCAGCCGTTAAAAAGAATGATGTTGCAGCTATTTTACGACAAAGAATGAAAAAAGTAACTACCAGTATTTCTGATGATGAAGAAGATGACGATGATGATGGAGATTGGGAATAATTGGATTTTTTGCCATATTTGAAACCTTTACGTGTTTTGTATTTGTTATTATTTTTTGTATTTTGGTTTCAGTTCTTTACTTTTTTTAAATTTTTTTGTGTACGATAAAATCTTTTTTAAAAAAATTCATCTTTTTTGCCAGTAAAATAGTTGCCTAAGTTTTTTTTATTGCAAAAAGTGTTTCATAAATTTTTGTCATCATGTGAATCATATAAAAAACAAGATAAAATATTTTGAATCATATAAAAATTTTAAATACGAAAAAACGTTTTTGCAATGTTGATAAATTAGTTGTAATTTATTGTTTATTATTGAAAAATTGATTTTATCGTTGGAAAAATATCCATTTTCATGTTTGACTCAAACATTTTGAGCATAAAAAAAAAACAATATAAATGGTTTTCCTCCTAAAATATTTTTTTGTGAAAGGAGAGAATAAACGTGTCATTGAGTTTGAGTTTTTTCTTCTGCTTTGTGTCGTGATGTTTTTTTTTGAGTCATACTTTTTTTAAAAGAAAAATAGAGAATTATCTGTGTTCGTTTTTTTTGTTTAAAAACTTAAGTTAAAAAAATGTCGGTCTAATTTCTGTTAATTTACAGCTTTATTTTTTACTGCTACATATTTTCAACATATCAATCTTTATATTTTAAAATAATGGAATGTAAAACTAATTCAACTTTAACAACTTCATATTCACAGGAACTAATATGTCAAGAACCAAATTTAAAGAAGCAAAAATTTTCAACAAAGAATAATAGTGAAAAGTTAAAAAAAATTTATGCTGAATTTGATGATATATCAAAAGAATGTCTAAAATCTCTGAAAGAAGAATATATTAAAAGTTTTTATACAAAATTTGGTACAAAAGAAAAAGAATTTTTGGAGAATAGATTTTCAGAGGTTTGTTTTTTTTTGTTTTAAAACTTATCTCAAACATTCTTTTTTTCAGTTTTTTGAGCATGCTGTTTATGGTGGAAAGATGACAAGATCTCGTTTATCTTTTAGTGTATTTCAAATGCTTAAAGAAGATAAACCATCACTATCTATTGATTCAAAATCAGCATTAAAAGTTATATTAAGTATTGAATTATTACAAGCTGTCTTTCTTGTTATTGATGATGTAATGGATGGGGCAGAAACACGGAGAGGAAAAGTTTGTTGGTATAAAATGCCTTCAATTGGAATGGCAGCATTGAATCATGCATTACGACTACAAAATTTTGTTAATATTTCTATTTTAAATTCAATTCCAAATCATCAAAATCTTGGAGAAATATTAAAAGTTGCTTGGGAGGTTTGTTTCTTGTACATATTTTTTGCTATAGCATTAAGAATGTTTTTAGACAATTCAAGTAACATCCGATGGACAAGAACTTGATGGATTTAGTTCAAAAGCTGCAGATTGTACATTTGAAAGATATTCACAAATTGTTGCAAATAAAACCAGCCGATATACATTTTATTATCCAATTGCCGTTGCATTTTTATTAGCAAATGAAAGCAAATATTTGGAACAAATTTTAGAATTATCTGAAGAATTTGGATATTTTTTTCAAGCTCAAGTTTGTTTTTTTATTCGATATAGAGTATATTGTAATATATAACTTTTATAGGATGATTTATTAGATTTTGTTGATAATGATGAAATTACTGGTAAAACATGTTGTGATATTCGTGAAGGAAAATGTACTTGGTTCTCTTGTAAAACAATGGAAAAATTAGCAAATGATTGTGAAAAAAAGAAACAATTTGAAGTAACATTTTTTTTATTTTAGTTTACTGCAGAAAAACTTAATCTTTTGCTATTTTTAGGAATGTTACGGTAGCAGCGATCCTGTAAAAGTTTCAAAAGCAAAGAAAATTATGGAAGATTGTAATTTAATTCAAGATTTTAATATTTTTCAAAAAGATATGATTTGTAAAATTAATCAAAAAATTGATGAATTTCCAATTGAAAATGTTAAAACTGCATTTCAAACAATTTTTAATTCTTTAATTAATCGAAAAAAGTAACACCTTTTTTTTACAGTATTTTTTGCTGCTGTTTTTTTTGTTAATTTTTGTGATATTTTCTTTTTTGTAATTTTGTGTCAAACATTTCTCACTTTTATTTTTGCTTTTTTGGGTAAATTTTTGGTTGTTTTTCTGTAAAATATTTTTATTAATAAATTATTGCTTTTGTAACATAGATTAATTAGAACAGATAAATTGGACTTTGATTACTGTAATTGCAAGTTTTGTAAGTATACATTGACTTTTTTTGTTATTCAAAGTTTCGTTTTTAAGTTGTAAATTTAGATTTTTTGTTAATTTTTGGAAATCATGAGTAAAAAATTTGTTACTTTGTTTAAACAAAAGCAAAATCGCCATTGTCAGCTGTCAATGAAAAAATATATGAAGAAACACGAAACTTTTTCAACAAAAAAATATAAGCATTTTTTTGAAAAGTAAAACTTTGAAAAAGGATTTTCTACTTTTTTAGTTAGTGATGATCCACCAGTTCGGATCAGCAAAAATGTTACTATCATTTAAAAATTTTTTGACTGAATTTTAGTTAATTTGTATTTATCCACTTTAAAAATAAGGGCATCACTTAAAAAAGACTCTTTTATCAGATTCAAAAAAATTTCAAAAGAATTAAAAATGTTTTTTTTGAATGAATCAAATAAAAAAAGCCGCTGTAAAAAATGCTAAAGTTTTAAAAAGAAGCAATAATCATTTAATGTATATTTTTTAAGAGCCCTCGAGGCGGAGAGATTTTGTGTGACAGGATTTTTGTTTTTTTGTTGAACTTTGTTTTTTTCCAATCAATTTTCTTTTTCCTTAAAAATTTATTTTAGACTCGGTCATTCTAAAATTTTTTTTGTTGAATAAATCTTTCAAACTTTTGAAAGAGATTATTTTAAAGTTGTTTTTTATAGCGCAATAACGAACGACAGACTTTTTTTTGATACCTAAAAAAAGCGTCGAATTACAACCGAAAAAAGAAAGAGACAAATACTCTACGAACGAAAGAAATTTACAGTAATATTTTTTATTATATTTTGTTTGCCGCTTTTGTGGTAAGTTTATTTTAAACATTTTTTTATAGGTTTACATTATTTTTAAACTTACTGGAAACTGGATTGATAATTAGACTATTTTTAAAACATGAAAAAATATCTGCCTTTTTTTTAATTTCAAGTACCTTGTATTTCCAGTCATTCATTCTCTTTCTTTGTTGTTACTTGAATCACAAATTTCTTCTTTTCAAATTAATTTTTGAAGTCTTCTTTTTCAAAATTGCGTTAAAGTTGTAAAAAAAGGCGTTAACTGTCACAGCTGTTTTATCAAGTTTTAGAACTTTAAAAAAAATTTTAACTTTTTTTCTACAAAAAAGAAGATAAAAGCATTTTGTTTCAACACTTAAATGTTCGCTTTAAAAGTAATCTGTCATCCTTTTTTTCCTCATTCTTTGTTTTTGTTAAAAAAATATTCGATCAAAATGTGCCAAAGACTGACTGCTTTTGAAAGATCTGTTTTCTTTGCAATAATTTTTTTGATTTATCATTAGGATTTAACCTTAATTTTTTCGAGGTTGATCTTTTTGCTAATGCCAATGTATGTATAATTTCTCAGAGTAATAAATTTATTTTTATATTTTTTAGAAATGCTTCGATGAAATCCATCTTTGTTTTATCACAAAATTTTTTTTATGATTCAATTCCTTTTTTGCGGTCATTTGTTCTTTTTTTAATAGTCTCTTTTTTTCTAAAAATAACCTTGACTATCAAAAAATCGGACATGTTTTTTCTTCCCTTTTTTTATATTTTTTTAAAATTCCACAAATACTCTACTTTTTTAATTCACAATAAAAAAAGCATTTAATTTGACTTGAAAAAAAGCGGTTTTGATTACATGGGACTTTAGAAGATTTATTTAAAAAATGGGGGATGGAATGGATTTCATTAACAACTTTAAATAAAAGCCGGTTGCATTAAAGCAGCTTGAAATTTGCCTGAAAAAATTGTTTTAAAACATATTTAATTAAATAAATAAATTGATTTCAAAAAAAAAGGGAAGAGAGATATCTTTGAAGATAGTCAATCTCTATTTCTGTGTTAATCTTTTCTCGAGGACATCTCTTTTGTTTTATAAACTCACATTTTTGCAAAGGTTTTTTTGTAAAAACAAAAACGTTTAATAAAATTTCGGGCGTAAATTTAACAAAAAAACGAAGGCGCCAAGAAAATTTTTTTTATGTAACATTTTTTATTTGAAAAATTACAAATTTTTGTGATTCAACAACCCAAAATTCTTGAGGAGGCAAAAAAAGATTGAAAGAGAACGAGTTTGAAAACAAAATAAAAAAAGTTTTGGGTTTTTTGCAATTCTATTTTTTATTTATTTTTTCCCAATTGGGTTTTTTTTTATTCTTAAGCATTGATTCATTTTTATTTTTACTTTATTTCTTTTCCTTTTGCAATTGCCACTTTTTCGAACTTTTGTTCCGCTGTTGTTTTTTCAGCATTTTTTTATTTTTCATGTTTTTGCTTGTTAATAATGATGATGGCTGTTTGATAGACAAACATCTAATCGCAATAAATATTTTTTTTACAATTTCCATATATAAGCATTTATTCCAAATATTTTTAAAAGCTTTTTATAATTTATAACCTTACTGATTTCATAGATATTAAAAATTTTATAAAAAAGGTAACAGTAAATTTAAATTTTTATATTTTATATTTTTTTCACAGTTGTAATAAAAATTTAAAAGAAATGGAGGCTATAGTATTTTATAATTATATATGATGTGCATTTTTGTGGCATTTGAAGTAAAATGTTTTCTTTTTTATTTAATTATGATTCACCTTGGTAAAATCTTTTTCATTTTACTCAAAAAGTCATCGGTTTTTTGCAAATTGTTTTGAAAAAAATATATCTCCCATTTTTTTGGCTTTTCTTGCAAATTTTGTTTTTCACTTTTTTATAGCTGAAAAACAGCAATATTCATTAACATTTTTTTACAAATAACTTATTTCACAACTAATTTTAATTGCCATAAAGCATCTTCCTAGCTAAAACAACTAAAAATCATTTTTAATCTGTTTTAGCTTAAATCAAATCTGTTCTTTATCACAATTATTTTTTTTTCTATCTGAAGAAGTGTCCATTTTTAAGTGCCATCGTCCACATAAAGATATTTTGAATTTAAACTAAACCTCATTGGTTAATCACTTCTTCTTTTTTTTTTGTTCTCAAATAATTTTTGAGTCAAATTGTAAAACAAAGAAAGTTTTTTATTTATTTTGCCGATAAAATTAATGTTCACTTTTCACAAAATCTTTTTTTTTTGATTATTGCAGCTGTGAAAAATCTACTTTTGAAAATATAAAGCAAAAAGAGAAAGGTTTTTAAATGATTGAAAGACTTGTTCTTTTTTTTATTCCAATCTAATCGTTTTCTAATTTAAAAAAAAGTATAAAATCTCTTTTTTTTGCAACCCCTTTGGCAGCTTTTCTTTTTTTTGTTTTTATCTTTTTTGCCATCGTTTTCGAAAAATATAATTGAAAAAAAGAGAAAAGATTTTTTTGTGTTAAAAATCCGATTGGAATCTTTTTTTTTTTGCCGTTGCTGCCGAAAAATAAAAAAGAATTTTTTGGGCCTTGCCGCACACGTGTAAGCATTGATTGAATGAAAGAGAAAAGGGCCCTTTTCTTCAAAAAAGTTGGACATGCTTTAAATAAGAGAAAAGGACAAATATCTCTTTCTCTTACTTAAAAATCAGATCTTTCTGATCTCTCTTTTTTTATTTTCACAAATGAGTTGGCGTTAAACAGCAGCAGCAATAAAAATTTAAAAAGAGAGGCTCTCATTTCCGGACAAAATTTGTTCGTTTCATTTTCAGTTTCAAAGTCACTCTTTTTTCTCTTTTTGCAATACTTAAAATCGAACACTAAAAAAAGTGGTTTATTGACGTTTTAATAAATATCGTCTAGATTTTTTTTAAAAATTCTGTGATTTTCAAAAAATTGTTAAAGATATTTTTCGTTACTACTTTTAAATTACGATTATTATCCGTTCTCCTTGCGCGAAAATTTTTTTTATCCTAAAATTTTTTGAAACACGTTTTTATCTTTTTTTTGTATTTCGCTTGTTTCTTTGAAACATGTTTTAACATTTGTTTTATTATATTTTTTTCATGTTGTTTTTTTTATATTTTATGCCACCACAAGTGACTTGTTGGTAGTTGCTTATCCTCTTAAAAATGAGTGAATGAATGAATGAATGAAAGGTGCTTTTGATTGTTTTCAAGTTTTAACAAACAGCAAACTTTTCTAAAAATAATATTCATCACTTTTGTCTTTTTTGATATTTTTATGTTTTTCTTTTTTAAAATTATATCGTTTTTCTTTCTTTATTGAAAAAAATCTTTCTTTTTTGCCGAATATTAAAAACGGTTTATGCCCAAGAAATAAATCTATATTAAAAAAGAAGAGAAGAAACGGAAAAAACTTTTTTTGCGACCTTTATTCACTTTTTTTACGTATGTTTCTGTTTTTCTTACAAGTTTTTGACGACTGACCACTCGCTTCGTTCGTTTTTGTGTATGTATCGCTTTTATATAAAACATAAAAAATATGGGCAAATATTTATTGTATTTTTTTTGGTTTCTCTTTTTTTCTTTCATTTTTTCATGAACAAAAAAACCCGAAAAAATAATAAATGAAAGTTTTTTGATTTGTTTTTTTTGATCGTTACAACTTTTCTTTTCTATGAATGGATTTTTAAAACTTGTAAGGAATGTTTGTAAAATTTTTATATTGGGGAAAAAGAAATCATAAACATTTTTAAAGATTTTTGAAACTTCTCTTCTTGGATTCAATTACTGTATTAATTAAAAGTTTTTTCTAATTGAACATTTTTAAACGAGTTTTTTTGGTGCATTAATTTTTTAATCTCGTTTTTTTATTTGATACATTTTTTACGTAAATTTTAAAAGCTATTAATAGGTTAATTTTAAATTCTTCTTTAAATTAAATGTAGTTCATTTAAGCTATCTTTTAAAAAACTTTAAATATTGTCTGAGGCTTGAACCTGGGACATGGTTGTTTTGTTTATTAATTCTTATCCCTGAATCCTCAATCTGAACGTTAAATCTCATCCATTTTTTCCCTTTATTTATTTTTTATTTAAAACTGTGATTTTTTTATTGTCGACGTCAAACTCTTACAAAAAACTTCTCATTTGTGTACTTTTTGGTTTTTTGTATTTTCTATGAGAGAAAAAAACTCCTCAACTTTTTTTGCAGACAGTTATTTTATTTGATTGTCAAAAATATTATCCTTCCCGAAAATATCTTGTTTTTGTTTCAAACCCCAACTCTTTCTATCGATATACATATTTTTGTAATACAAAAATAAAACCGTTTTGTTTTACCTTCTTTTTGTTCTTCAAGAGAGATGTCTCTCTCTTTTTCTCTGTCATGGAAATATATATTATTTTTAATACTGGCCAGTGACTCTTCCTCTTTTTTCATATTTTGTCCCTTCTCTTCTTTTTTGATTTATATTCAAAAAAGGGGAAAATATAAATATATTAAATTGATTTCAACGGACGCCAATCAAAATTTGTAAATAAAATTGAATCATTTTTAGAAGAATCTATCTCTATCATTTTCTTCCGATTCTCTTCTTTTCATAAAAAATTTTATTTTGCAATATTTTTATTAAAACTGAGATTATTATCAGTTAATTTTCTTATATATTAAAATTTACCCCCGAAAAATGAAAACCACCCAAGTTTTTTTTCTTATGATCTCAGGTCTTTTAATTTTGATTTCTTTCTTTTAAAAAAGTAATAATTTAAGATTGCGGGTTTTTTCTTTTGATTTTTGAATAAAAAAGTTTTTAAAAAAATTTTATTTTTTCACTCTTTTATCGCTTCTTTTTTTCACAATTTCCGTTTTTTTGCTGATTTTTTTTCTTCGTCTCATTGCCCTTTGAGGGTAATGTTTTTTTTCATCTCTTTCTTCTTTTTCCTGTATTCTTTTTAAAGCTTCATTGACGGTTTTTTTTGAAAACTGAATTTTTTTTCTAGTTTTTGGGTTGATTTAAACCGAATGATCGCTGCTGCATCCACACACACTTTTTCAACGATCCCGTGCGTGAGAAGCGGCCATTTTTAACGGCATAATATACTTTTATTTTATTATTATTTTTTGTTTATTCTCAAAAATTTTGTGATTAAAAAGAAGAAAGAAAAAAATCAAACCACAGAATGTCAAGTTCATATCGAAGATATGCACCAAAGCGTGATGAAATGCCATCAACTTCATCGACATCAGCAACAAGAAGGAATCTCAGTGCTACAGGGGAACCAAGTACAACAGGGACAAGGTAAATATTGGGTTTAAAGAGGTCATTTGGCGAATAAAACTTACGCTGGATTTTGAAACAAAAAATTTCGATATTTTATGATTTAGTAAAAAATTTTGTTTTAAGATTTTGTGTGATAAGCTTTTCAGAACTTGCCAGAATCACACCTATTAAGCTTTTATCCTTGTAAAAAATCTTTTATATTTTTCAGTTGGACATCTTTACGATTTAATAAACCAATGACAGATGGCTTTCGAGGTCATTCATCAAGACTTGCAAGCACTTTTGAGCCTTCTCGAACTACCAATACTTCATCCTCATATGCTCCATCCATGGCTTCCCTATCATCTCGGTATTCAACGACTTCATCAACAGCAAAAGAAAAGCCTTCAGCAGGATATGTTCGTTCAGCATTAGCAAATTATCAAAAAGCTGTTGCATCAAGTGATCGACCAAGTCGTCCAAAACCATCTGTTGCAGGTCCATTAATGACTTACAGATCGCAAGTTGCTCGGGATATGTTTAGTCCAACCAGATTTGTGCCTTCCACATCTTCACATGCAACAACTTCTGAAAGAGAACCAACAACAACAACAACAACTCGATCATCACTTGCAAATAGCTATTTATCTCGAACAAAATCTCCACCATCAAGCTCATATCTTTCAAGAACAAAAAGTCCTCCATCAAGAAGTATCTTCAGCCCTGCTCGTGTTGCACCAGAACCTGATACATACAGTAATCGAAGTTTATCAGCTGGTCGGCCATATTCATTTTCACCGGCAAGTTCAACAGCATCATATCAGCCTTTAAGTCGTGTAACAAGTTCATCGTTGGTTGCAAATCCACCTCGAAGACCCGTATCATCTTCATATGAATCGGATCAACTTTCTCTCGCTGTTACAAAAGCTTTAAATCGTCCGACACCAAAAGCAGATCGGCCATGGAGACAAAAAATGGCAGATGCAGCACGGATTCGAAATATTCATGGTGATGATATTCCATCTTCGGTTGTTTCAAGGCTAACAGCATCTCGAGCAGCAAATCGTCGAAATAGTATTGGACAAAATAGTGGAGATGAATTACAAAATTCTTTAAATGCTTTAAAAAGTTTTGTTGCGGATCCCATGGTAACAGATAAAAATTCAGCAATATCAAAATATCGTGCAAGAAATGGTAATCCAATGGAACCAACAACAACAAACTCTGATCCACGACCAACGGCAGGATTTACAAATGGTCCACCAATTCTTCCTGGAAGTGTTAAACCATATCGAACAAGTGGATACGGGAAAACTTTAACCGAAGCACAAATGAGTGAAAGTTATGCTGGAACACCTTCAACAAAGACAACCTCAACAATCCCAACACCAATGTCACGAAGTTATTCTCCAAATCGATCCGGGTCAACTCTATTTGAAACATCTCCGAGAACATCATATCGATATCCAAGTCATGAATCTGTTTATCATCCACCTCCCCCTGCCCCCCTATTCCGGGATAAAGGCCAAACAATTATTGAAGAAATTCAAGAAAGATGGGGAGAATCTTCACGTCGAAGATATCCACGAACATCTAAAGAGCGAAGTATGTTTGATATATATTCTATTTAAAGGTGCTAAAAAATACATTTTCAGCAGCACGACATAATTCTCGTCAAAGAAGTTTATCAAAAGAACCTGCAAAATCTTCATCATCTTCAGAAGGTGAAGAAAATGGTGGTGGTCCAAAGAAGAGAAGAGAATCGAGGGATCCACCAAAAAAGCGAAGAATTCGTAAGCGAACTTCAAGTATCCCAAAAAAGCGTAAGTTTTATTCAAATTTTTACTAAAATGCGCAAATGCGTATCCCTAAAGTTATAAAACTCTATTTTTTGAAAGCTTTAAATTTGCATAAAATGCCATAAATTTAAAAGTCTACAACTTTTAAAGTCTTTTCTACTTTATGCTTTTTTTCAAAAACGTTAAAAAAGCATAAAATAAATTACACTATTTTACTGATTATTGAAAAGCAGAAAAAAAACTAGGCATTAACAAAACATCTGGAATGCAAACCAAAAATTTTACTCAAACAGAAAAAAAAAGTTATAACTAAAATATTTTTTACTAAAATTTTATCGTTTTTTTCAGAAGAGGAAAAGCTGCCACCAACTGTAATGCTTACAGATGAAAAAAATATTACACAGGTATTTTTTATTTTTATTCATGAATAAAAAAAATTTTATTAAAAAATGCTGGAAAAAGAAATTTATTTTGGCTGCTGCATTTTTTATTTTTTGAGTTTCATTTCATTTAAAAATTTTTTTAAAAGCGAAACCTTTAATTTTTGGAAGCTGCGGAATTTTTTCAAGTGTTCCTGATTATTTTTTGAAGAGGGATAAATAAATGAAAAAGATCATGAGCACTTTTAAAAAGAAAAAAGGCTATTAAAGATTTTCACACCACTTGCAAATGCGTATATCCCCATTCAAATCAATTAAGCTTTTTTTTAAACATTTTTTAGTTTTAAAAGAAAGTAATCAAATAAAAAAAGTTTTTTTTGTGAGGCTTCATTGGTGGTGTTTTTTAACACTCATAAAAAAGTGAAATTCCCCCGAGAGTTTAGTAAGCCTTTTTTATTTTCTCTTTGATGCCGACAAGGGCTAACAGTTAAAAGGCAAAATAAAAAAGCTCAAGCTCAAAAGAAGAAAGATGGCAGATTTCACTTATTTCCGGAGCCCCTCTTTTTTGCAATCCAAAGCTTGGGTGATATCAACATCGTGTGCCTCTTTTTTTATCGTTCAAAAATTTAAGTTCGTTCGGTTTTTTTTTGTTCGTCAATTTTGATTTTGAATGTTCGTTTCTTTTTTCTTCTGCAGGAAGTGCTTGTTTATTTTTTCTGTTATGTCTGTAGTTGAAGATAACCAACACATTTGATGGCCGCTGTTTATTAACCTCTTCTTTAACATATTATTGAAAAAAATGCCACAACAACAACGATCCCGAAATCGATTTATTGTTACTCGAAATAATGATACTGGTTCAATAAAAGTTATTCCACTTAAAACAAAAAAACCTCCTCAAAATATTTCTGATTCATCAATTCATACAATCCCAATAAATGTTGATCTCAGTTTATCAAGTTCAAATTCAACCTCAAAAATTTTCAAATCTAAACCTTTTGCTTCAACTTCAGCAAAAATTCAAAGTGTCCAAAAAAGAGTTGTAACAGAATGTTACACAAAAACATTGCAATCTGTTCATGGAATGCTAGATTCAGTTGTTTCGACACCTCAGAAACCACCAACCATACCTCCAAGGCTTCCACCACGAAAACAAACAAGAAAATCTCTCCCGAAAATTCCACTTCCAACAAGTTTTGCATTAGTTTTTGAACCAATTTCAGTGGAATCAAAAATTTCAAAATCAAAATCAAATTCAAAAGAAGAATTCTTTGATTGTCCAGAAGAACTTTGTCGACAGTTAAAACTTCCGCACACAAAATTGGTAACACGATTTTTTGGGTATTTCGAAATTTGAGAGCTGTTAAAAGTTTTTGAAGTATCGCGCAAAAAAAACGCTGCCAAAATAAAAAGTTCAAGAGGGTTCTTTTTTTGAATTGGGTAACAACAAAAAAGCGAACACAAAAGAAAGTGTTTTACAAAAAAAACACTTGCAAAAAAATAAACATTGTTTTCACCTTTCATTTTTTTCAGGAGGCTTTACAATCGCCGACACAGCCGCCAACAACAAAGACTTCGTTGCTGCCGACAGTCTCAATCGATTTAGCTCCTTCTTCTTCTCCATCCATAACAACAGCAGCAGCAGCAACGACACAAATCTCATCATCGGCTGCAGAGATAAAGTTTGTTTTTTTTTATAATTTGCAAATTAAAATTATAAATAAAAAAAATAGTTTAATGCTTGAAAGATTTTCTGAAAAAGATTAATTGAATCTTTCTTTTATTTTTTCAATTAATTATTATAGTCGTTTTTCAAATTTTTAACACTTATCTTTTGTTTTAGAGATTTCTTTATTTTAAAATTCATTTCAAATTACTGTAGTTTCCTGATTAGCTTTTAAAATTAAAGATTGAAAAATAATTACAAAATCATATTGTAAACACTTTTATTAATTATATATATTAAATTGATTTTACGCTTTTCAAATATTTTTAAAAAACAAAAATTTTTTGTTTCCCTTTCGAAAAAACCCTGTTATATATTTTTAAAAGCTGTTAATTAACTTATATTTTGTTTTTCATTTTTCATGCAAAAAAATCTCTTCAATTGATGCTTTTTTAAAAAAAGAGCAATCACTCATTTTGCCTTCATTTTTCTTTTTTTAGTTTGATTTTTTTCACAGGTGCAAAAAAAATATTGCAAATCATTGGATTTTTTCCTTTTTTCAATATATTTCTTTAGTTTCAAAAGTTGTAAAAAAAAAAGATTGTCGGATTTTTAGAAAAAAAGCTGTTTTTGGTGGTTTTTAAATTTTCTCTCTCTAGAGAATTTTCTTTAAGTTTTTTTAAAATTTATATCAGACATTTTTTATTTATTGGGAAGGGAAAAGGGAAAAGTGAAAAATTGATATATTTAAAAGCTTTGAAAACAAAATCATGAGATTTATCATGAAAGAGCTTAATTATTGCCCCCTTTTTAGACTATCAGCATCTGGAAGCAGTATTGGATTGGTGACTGCTGCAATAGGTGGAGTGGTGGGATCTGGCGGGGGATCAAATACAAGTTTAAATATTAAAACTGAAGAAGAATTTAAATCTGCACAATCTTCACCACAAATTTCACCAATGGGTAATAAATCAACTAAATCATCACCTGTACCAATTTCAACAACAATTTTGCCAAAGCTATCAGTTGAAAAGCAAAAAGACGAAGCTCCAATTCCACCAGCACCACCAATACAAAAGCCACCATCGGCACTTCAAAGAGTTTTGGCACCATTTCGACGAAAGAATTCAAAAAGTGCAATTAAAGCTGAAACAGAAAAGCCAAAATCTCCACCTTCATTTGCAACAACCTCAATAAAGACAGCCGCCCCCGTGGCACAAGAAGAAACGCTTTCAATTTCAGAATCAATTAGTGAAGCTACAAACACTACAACTGCCCCAACTTCAACATACATTGAAGAAGATGAAACAAAATATAATGCAATTGCAGAATTTAAGCCAGGAAAATCTCGAAAAAATGTTGTACAAATTAAAGCTCAAAAGCCTGTTCCTGGACTTTGGCAAGGAACAACAAATGAAATAAATATTAGCTGTAATCGAAATTTAACGAGGTAATTTGCTTTTTAACTGGCTGGCTCATGTGACTCCATTTTAAAGATAACGAATAACAAACTTTTTTATCTGACAAATTTCACATTTTTATTGATTGTTTTTTGATATTTGTTTATTTATTTTTTTTAGAAAAGTGATTACCCATTTGGCCGTTGAAGCACTTTTACGAGATCAAGTCTTTTCAAAGGCTGTCCCAAAAAGATTTAAACAACCAATTATTAAAAAGAAAAAACATACAATTATTGAAAAAAGTCTTGAAGTTGTTCTTGTTGGACATCCGCAGCCACCAAAAGAAAAAGTTTTTAAAACTATTCAACTTAAAAGGTTTGTTTTTATTTAATATTTATCGATTTTAAGCTACTTTAACAAACTAAAAATTGAACTTCCGTTTAAGAGATAATCTTACAAAAAGTTTCTTTTGATTGTATTTCTAAAAAATATTCCCATGAACACTTTTTTTTGTAACCAAAAAAATATAATCCAAAACCAATAAAGCAAAAAAAACAGGAATTCCGTGAGTAACTACATTACATTTTTTGTCATTGTATTCAAGAATATTACTTTTTTAACATAATAACTTTTGTTGATTTAAAAATCAACAAAAGCAATTCGATATTTTTTGATTAAAAAAACTTTTTCCCGCATTTTTTGTTGTTAACTTTTTTTTACAAAAAAAATTTTGAAGGAAAAAAAAGAGAGGGAAAAATACAATCAAAAAAAAGTTTTTAAAAAAATGCTTTTTAAAAATTAAAGCTCTTAAAAAAGGAGGGTGAAAAGAACCTAAAAAAAGACCGCCTGCGGGGAGAACTGAAAATAAAAAAAAGAAGTGGTTGCGCGAAAACTTTCTTTTTTGTTCATTTTTATTCCTCTTTTGTCCCACAACTTTTTTTATGAACTTAACTTCAAAAACATGCACTCATATTTTTTAGAGATTCAAAACTTTTGTACTAACGTTCCCTCAAAAAGTTTTAAAATTTTTATTAATTTTGATAACATTTTTTTAGGCCATTGTTGGTATATCGTGTTGAAGAGAAATTTGTTGAGCCATCACCAAAGAAGCAAAAGCTCAAAACAATTCCCGTTAGTGCTTTGGCAGTTTTGAATCAAGAAATTTTAAATAAAAATCGTATTTCTTTGAGCTGTGATAAAATATTTAAAGCTTCAAGGCCAACAGAAATTATAAAATTAAATTGTAAATCTTCAAAAGAGGCAATTAAAAATGTTGATATAAATATTCGAAGAAAGGAAGAAAAGCGTGCCGCAAATGTTACAGTAATTGCCGTGGATGTAATGGATGTAAATTGGGCAAAAGCTTCTAAAAAGCTTAAAGCAATTATTGATCCACTTAAAAAGAATTTAGCAGAAATTATTGAACAACAGGCTGCAATTATTGAAGCAGAAAAGGAGCGACTTTCAAGAACTCCAAGACTTGAAGATGATGAAATTTCATCATCATGTTCTGTAGGTTTTTAAAGTTTTTTCAAATATGTTATTTTATTATGACTTAAAATATTTAACCACATTGTTTTTGTGAAAATATGAGATTGGTGGATAAGTTTACAACTTCAGAAAAATCTTTTTACTCATTTTTTTCGAAAACATGCTTCAAACTTTTCGTTTAAGTGTCCCTGTGGAAAGTAGCTAGCTATAGCTGTAAATAAGAAAGTAAATACGGATAAGATATCGAATGTTGACACTTTTTGTAACTGGTAATTACTCCCCTTAGCATGTTTTAAAAGTATGACTGCTTTAAATAAATACTGTCAAAAAGTGACATATTTGCCATCAAAGCAGTCATGAACTTTGCTGCTGCTACAAGATTCCCTCCTTTAAAAGCTATAAAATTAAATAAATACATCAAAGTTTATTTATTTGCAAAATAAATTGTAGTTTTTATTGCATTTTTTCCATTAACGGCCCTCTCCGTTTAGCTCTAATTTTAAATTCCTTATTAAAATTTAAAAATGGATTTTTTACATGTGTTTTTAGAAGTTGTAAAAGACGTTAGCCAATCTCATAATTGCTCTAACAAGAAAAACAGAACATTTGTCACTAAATAATTTGCTTATTGTTGTAACATTTGTTGTTTATTTTTTATTGTTCGCTTTCGTTTGTTTTTATGTCCCTTTTCTTTTTTGCAGGAAAAGCAACATCGTCAATTTGAAACTCAAGCTTCAATTGTTTTATCAGGATTACGGAATGCAGAACCGGGATTTTTTTCTTCTACTTCATCTTCAACGTTGACCGATTATTCCTCCGTAAGCTTTTTATTTATTTATATATCCCTTTTGGCGCTTCTGTTGTTCCTTTCGTCGTCGTCGTCGTCGTTGAAGGTAGTTGATGCTGCTGTTGTCGTTCCTTTCTCTTTTTCAACGTTGTCCAATATATTTAAATAACAATTGTTGTCCTTTATTGAAAGAATAGAGAAGCAAAATTTTAATCAACTGCAAAAAAATTTGCTTTTTTCTTTTTTTGACCAGTTGTGGCATTTTTAAAGAAAGAAAGACTAAAACGGCTGCTGCCACTTTTTTTCATTTTTATTTTGAAAAAAAATTCCCTTCCATAATAGTAATAATTTTAGCATCTTCCATTTGATCAAGATTATATCCCTGGTGAACCGCTAATCCTTCCGGATAAATCAATCCTTGAAGAATACGTACATCGAAAGAGAAGTGAACTTGAAAGGCTATATTCTGAACCACTTCGATCTCCATCAAGAGGTGGAGGATCTCCCTGCCTTTCAACAACTTCTGAACTTGTACCAGCTTGTGCAGTTCGAATTATTGAACCTCGAAATCGTGGAATCGGAAATCGGGCATTCATTTCAGCTCCAAATCGTTCAACTGCTGATTCAATTGAATCCCATTCACTTCCAACATCAAATCGAAATTCTAAAATGATTGAACTTATTTCTTATCCACCAAGTTATGATTCATCAAATAATAATAATAACAATAATAATAATAACACTGTTGGATGGAGAAATGCTTTAAGGTTTGTATATTCATGCATTCGTTGTAAGATAAAAATGTTGTTTTATTTACAGAAAACCAGTTGGAAAGCGTGAAGCCCTTACAATTCAACATTTTGATGCCCCAAAAACTCCATTTGAAGCTGCAATGCAAAATCAAGCTGCACAAATGGCAAAAAAATCAAGTGTTGCATCAAATTTATCCGCGTTAAGTGAAGGTGATGCACAAGTAAGTAATCTTATATCCCCTTTCTTTTAAAGTAAAAAAAAAATTTTAAATGTCCACATTGAGTTAGTCATTTGAGTTGAGTTATGTTATCATCTTTTGTTTTTCAAGTATCCCCACTTAAGTTTTTTTTTGTTTTCAAAAATTGCATTTTTATGCTTTCGGTAAATATTCTTTAAAGTGATACAAGAAAAAGAATCAATGAAAAGAAAACGATTCAAACAAGCTTTGACGCAATTTTTCTTTAAAAATTAAAAGTGCTGAAGCTATTATATTTTTGTAATAAAAAATAATTATTTTTGGTTCCAAAAAAATTAGAAGATAACTGATAAATTTCAACTGTCTTTGGTGATTTTTAAAAAGTTTAGAAAGAGTTTAAAGGATATTTTTGCCACAAAATTTGTCAATCACTTTTGGAACTCATGTTCTCTTCTTTTTTGCTTACGTCCATATATTTCTTTATTTTATGCCAAAAAAACACAATTTGTCGTACTTAAAGTATTTCCCCACATTAACGTTTTTAAATGAATTTCAAAAAACAAGTATCCCTTCTTTTTTTTGCACGGGTTATTATTATTAATGAAAAACATCAAACAAAAAAAAAGAGTTAAAAAGCGCGGCTGTCAAAAAAAAGAAAGAAGAAAAACGAGTTGTTTCTAATTTTAAAAACATGAAATAATTCAAAAAAATTTTGTTCCATCTGTTATTTTTAAAATAATTTTGCGTTTTTTTTTCAATTTCCATTAAGTTAATTTAAATTATTGTTCCCTTTTAAGGATACATCATTAGCGGAACCACTTCCATTAGATTTAAATTTGCAACAGCAACAACATCGTCGAAGGCCATCAATTGAATCAACACAAAGTATGCCACCAATTGCAACAGGAACCGTTGGGCAATCTTTTGCACAAGCTGCTGCATTGGCATCTCAACCTAGGCATGAAAGATATGCTGCACATATTCCCGTACGACAAACTTCTATAGAACCATCTGGCCGACAATCTACAACTTCCATTGATTCAACAAATAGGTAAGGAATTTTTATCAATTAATCCCAAAAACTTTTTTTTGCAATTTTTAATCTTTTGTTTAAAGATGCCCTACGGCTATTTTTTTGCAAGATAGAGAGATTTTTGAGATTAAAGGCAAAAAAAAGTGTCATTGGACATTTATATAACATAAGTGCGTGCAGAAATAGAGATTGATTGCTTCAAAATCTTTGATTTGGGGACAGCAAAAATATATATCCCTTTTTTACCCGTGTGATATATCTCCGCGGTCGATGAATCCCCACAAAAAATAAAATAGAAACTCTTTCAACAAGTTTTTTTATTGCTGCCGCCGCCATTGCTTTCTTTTTTCAAAGTTAAAAGCCATTGTTAAATGTGTGTGCCACCGGGGCCTTTCTCCGCCACTTAAAAAATAAAAATCGATTTCAAAAAACTGCAATTTTGTGTTGCAAAAAAATTAGCTTTGAAGTTTTTTTTCGATTATTTGGCACTTATTTTTTTTATTTGAAAAAAGAGCTTTATGGATTATTACAATGATCGGATGTGCCGATCTTTGCCAAGAGGATATCCGGGAAATTGGAATAAAACTTCTTCAAAAACTTCAGAGTAACAAAATCTCTTTTTATAATTTAAAAGTGTTTTTTATTTAATTTTTTTAATTTTTTAGTGGTGTATTGGATACAGCTTCAAGACAATTGGATCAAATGATTGATCAAGCTCGATATCGGCATCATCAACATCGTTCCAAATTTAAAGAAGCTATTGATTATCTTGATCAAATATTTGAAGATCTCAAAAAAGAAGTTGAACCACCAACTTCAATTTCATCCGAGCATAAAACAGAAATTCCACCACCCCAAAGCACCCGGGGAATTCAAGCTGCAAAAGCTGTGTTCCAAAAACCTGCCGCTTCTGCTGCTACTACCGTACTTCCACAACAGCCATCGATTGTGCCTCCTTCTTCTCAAACAAATAATGTTCCAATTGTTCGACTTAGGTAAGCATTTAAAAAAAAACTTTTATTACTTTTTAAAAAAAAGTGATTCAAAAATGAACGGATTTGAAAAAAATTTTTACAACGTCTTTTTTAAATTTTCATAAACAAAAATATCCATTCGACAAATGCTCACTTTTTTTGACGAACACTTTTGAAAAAAAAGATAATATTTTTTCATTCAATATTATATAAGTGTGATAGAGCAGTTAAGAAAATGAAATTTTGTAGAAAGCCATCAGAGCTTGCACTTCGACAACAACAACAAAATCAACAGCAGCATCAACAACATCCTTCAATTTTACATCAACCTCAATCAATTCGGAATGGTTTTAATTCTGGTGCAGGAATAAGTGGAGCCCCAAAAATTGGATATTCAACACCCCTTCGACATCCAACAACAACAACAACAATTTTACAATCTCAACCTTCAACATCCACAAATATTATTCCAGCTACAACAGCACCACTTTCAAGCTCTGCTACTGCTGTTAGTAATGGCAGCAATGGAATTGGTGGACCTGGACCAAAGCCATTTCCGAAGGTTCGTAAAAAAATATATTTGTAATTACGACCACCCATTTTTTTAATGTGTTAAAAGTCATAAAATTTTAATATCTTTTTTTCTTCTACTTTGCATTGTTTTTCTTCATTTTTCATTTTTTTAGATTGAATCAAGCGGTGACGTTGAAATTTCTGAGACAATTGTTTTACCGACAAAAGGAAATCCAGAAAAGATGAATTTTACTCGGCAATGGTTAGCTGGAGATATTAAATCATGGGCAGAAAAGCCTGATCTTATTGTTCCATCTGGGGGAGATTTAACAAGTCCAAATGATTCAGATGATCGATCAATTGGTTCTTGTTCTGCAGAAGTTGCTGCAATTAATGCACAAGATCGAAAAAAGAAGCGACAAATTCGTGAAACCCCGGATATTATTAAATCTTCAAAAACTAATAATAACAATATTGTTTCAACAACAGCAACAAAATCTAAACAACCCCTCCAACAACACCCAATTACAATTCCACAACCCCAACAGCCGATGGCAATGCCTGCCCCACAACCCCTTCGACCTCAACCTTTACGCCCTCAACCACAATATGCTCCATTCCCAATTAATGGTCAAATGTATGTCTCCTATTTTTTTAGGATTTTGTCTTAAAAAGAAAGAACCCCATTTATAGGCCAACAACTGAACAGCCATCATTAATAGGCCTTCAAAAAGCTCCCTCAAATGAATATGTAATGGCTATTCAAAGAGCCCATCAAGAACGAGCTGGATCACAGGTATACATCCTTTTTATCTTATTCCCATTTCACACAAGTAGCAGTGTAAAGCTATCTTCTCTCACTTTTTTTCTATCGTTGATACTTTACGTTGTTGTTACAGCAGCAGTTAATATTTTCCCGGAACTTCTTATGACAACTGACTAAATGACTTACTGACCCATCGTTGCTAGTCAATCTTTGACGGACATAACACAGAGAGAAAGAGATAAAAAAATTTTTCTCATAGTCCAAGAACGATTAAAACTAATAACAGACACTTTTCGAGCAGCATAAACAAAAAACAATAAATAAAAACACAAAATATATTTTTTTAGGATTATCAAAGTTTGGGCAGTGTTCATTCACAAGATGGCTATAAGCCATTATCAACGTTATCACTTTACAGTAATTCTCTTAATCGATCAGGTGCATTTCAACAATATCCACAACGTGGTTCAATTCATTCTCTACCAGATGCAAGTTTAACAACTTCATCACTATTATCTTCTTCCCGTCCACCATATCTATCATCATCACATCAAACAAATTATGGCATTCAACAAGATCCAATTTTGGCAATGGATGCTTTAGTTGCTGAACTTGAACTTAATACAGATTTGGATCGAAATGGTGAAAAGCGTCGTTCATTCCCAACAGGGTATGGTGGAAATACTTCAATGAATCGAAATAATTTTCGACCCCTTGCATCAACAACTGTAACACAAACAACAACAACAACGGGAAATGGAACAGGAGGAATTCCACGGCATGGATCACTTAATATTAAACCACAAAATTCTAATAACGGAGGGTAAGGAAATTTTAAAGCACATCAATAAGATTTTGAGTGTAGTTTTTTTATTTTTGACGTGACGCTTTTTATCCCCTTTCTTTTTAAGTTCAATGGATCGTGGACTTCGTCGAATGCAAATTCAACAACGATCATCCTTGGATGAAATGGCAAATATGTTGACAAATGTTGCAGGAGATCTTAAACCTTCTGCAACAAAACCAATTTCAAAAGGGCATTCACATCATTCACAGCCACCTCAACAACAATCTCAGCATCAAAATGCCATGGCACAACCGTTAAAAAAATTTGGGTTAAAATCTGTTGCACCTGAAACAAACAAAATTGGATTTTCACCATTTGAAACAATTAATCAAGAAAGATTTGCTCCAAGTCGTGTTGGAGCCATGCAACAAATGTTTGAAACTAAAAAGCAAACATCCAACGGTATTCAAAAATTTTTACTAAAAAATATTGGGAACATTTCTCATTGAATGTGAGCTTTAAAATAAAACTATGAAAGCATTCAATGAGATTGTTCCCTCCTCAATTTTCGTTATAAGACCAAAAAGCCTACAGTAATCTCTACAAAACTTTTGAAATACTGTCATTCAATTCAAAAAAACAAAAACAATCATTTTTTCAGGAAATCATTAAAAAACATTCCATTCTTTTTTTTATCAATAATTTAATTTAAAAAAACAGTTTTCGAAAAACTTTTGCAGTAAAAAAATATGAAGCATCGGCGGAAATTTATCAAAGAAAAAAAGGTACTTAAAAACTTTGTGGAAGCAATTTTTACAAACAAACAAACAACAAAAAATTACTAAAAACTTATAATTTCTAATACTACAAAAACGCTTTTAATATTGTTTGTTTTTTTGTTTTATTTACGTTTTTTTTTCTTCTGCTGATATGACTAAAAACGGCGTCCACAAAGTTTTAAAATTATCTTTTTTTCTTCCTAAAAACGGACACCGATGCTTCATATGTATTATGCTTTGTGTTCCCCTTTTTTGCAGTGTTTTAAGCTTTATAAATCAAAATTAAATTAAATTTTTTTTGCAGGCAATGAAAATGGATGGCGAAAAGCGCCACCAAAAAGTACAAGCAAAGAAGAAGAAAATTATTATGAAATTCAAGAATATTCACAAGCAAAAATTGTATCACCAATGTCTTCAAGGCGTCAAGGCTCATCACCATTAACACCATCCCGGCAACCATCATTTTCTGGTTCACATCATTCATTTCCCAATCATCACCAACAATATGGTTATCATCCACAACCCCCATCAAATCCTCCACCACCTGTATCATCATGTGTTTCATCAACAAATTCTTCCCAGCATGGATATTATTCATCTTCAACATCTTCAATGGGAAGAAGTAATGGAACACAATCTCGTGAACTTCCATCTTCATCTTCAGCAACAACAAATGGTGGTAGTGGTCCACAACGTCGTGGATCTTTCATTGGAAAGCATTCCCTTTCATCTCGAGCTCAAAGCTTTGATGATGATGAAGATGATGGATTTTATGATAATATACAAGTTGACGATCGAAGATTCTCTGAAGCTGATAATGCATCAATTTTATCACATCAACTTCCACCAACTCAAAAAGGTGGAACTGGCAGACTTGGACAATTAATCCGTCGAATTGGTGGATCACATCGTCCCACATCAAATGGTTCTTCATCATCAATGTCATTAAATAAAGTGGGAATTGATGGAAATGGATTAACATCTTCTGGAGCATCAGGACATCATCAACATCATCCTTTAATGAAATCTAATAGTTTAAGCAATGAACCATGGAGAACTCAAATTATTGAAGGAGGTTCGTTCTTTAATTAGTGTAAAAATTGTTTTAACGCGAAAACAAAAAGAAACCACATTTTTGACTTAAAACAAAATTTCCAATTTTCAAATTTTCAGATGATAAACGTGCTTCACAACCTGGAATTGGTTATCGATTAAAGCAAACAATTTTTGGTGGAAGTAAAAAACGTCTTAATTAAATACATCCTTTTTTCAAGTGCTTTCATTTATCACAAAAAAATAGAATTTTATATATTTATTATTAGTTCTTTTTTGACTTGCATAATATTTTTTAAATACCATATTTTTTTGTATATTTTTGAAAAAATTCTTTCTATTTCAGTCTTTTTTTTTATTTTCTGAATTCTTTGTTACCGTATCTTTTTTTTGTTCCTGTGATTCTATTTTCTTGCTAAAAAAATTTTAAATTTCTGTGGTTGCCTTCTTTCTTTCATTGTTTTAAAAAAATGCGTGTTTTTTTTGTTAAAAAATTTTGTTATTTAAAAAAATTGTCACAAAAAAGAGAGAGTAAAGATTTATAAAAATATTTTTTTGAATTTTTCAAAACCCATTTGCAAAAAAGTTTTTGAGCATTTAAGTTTAGTCAAATTAGAAAAAAAATATTCAAATTAGCTTAAATCAATCTTAAATTTAGGACAACTAAAAAAAATTTGAATTTATACAAAATATTAATAACTGTAAAAGTTTTGCAGTTTGGTATCTTTTTCGGCAAAAGACAGTAAAGTTTGGCAGGGCTTATATAAAAACTTAAGCTATATTAGGTTTTTACGGAGAATAGTCATTTTCGAAGAACTGTCGTTTCTTCTTAAAAAACAAAAAAATCCGTCTGAATATTCAAATATTTAAACATTTCATGGTTTCTTTTTCTACTAATGAACAAAATATTTTTTTCATTAGTACTTTTTTTGTATACAGTATGAATTTGTTTTCGTCATCAATACAAAAGCACAAATTTTATTTTAAATTTCTTAATTAATATAATATAGTGTTTTTGTATCATTTTTGATTAACGCTAACTGAAAAAATTATTCTTTAACTTTTCCTATTAAATCCAGGGTTATTCTCATTAGTGCTAACTCAAAAACATACTTCTAATTAATTTAACAATCCAAGCATGCAAACATTATTTAGTACTGGGAAATAATTAGTAAAGTTAGTTGGCGATTATAGGAATAAATAAAAATAATAAATTATTTTTTTATTTCTAATTAATAAAGTTCACAAGTGCAGATTCACGTTAACGTTATACGTAACATATATAATTTTAAAGTTTGTTGAATATTTGTCGTACTTTTCTATAAAAATTCATATTAAAAATGGATAATTCCACCTCCGTTATTACTGATTTAATCGAACATTCGCACGTAGATATTACTGATACAGAGACTCGAATTATTGGTTTTATAATATTTTTTGAAATTTTATTTTGTTACATTCCATATTGTTTAGTTTTGGCAGTAAGTTTTTATGAGATCTTTAACAACAAAATTAGAACAAATTTTGATTTGTACAACTTTCGATAAAATGACAATTGAACAGTGTTTTGAGTTTGTCAGGATATAAAGTCATAAATTTTTTTTGTAACTTTTTTCTTTTTAGATCTTCATAAAATCTGCTCAGTTTCAAAAGCATATTTCTTATCAAATTATGGTTGGACTTGGGATAACTGATTTAATTGCATCAACTGGATGGATGTTGATGGCAATAATGATGATACTCAATAAAAGATTTCATTTTATTTTTGGAAAAGTATGTTTTACAAATTTGTTAGTTACTTTTTTTAAATTTTTAAAGATCAAAAATGTTTTTTCTTTCCAAATAACACATGTTTTTTTAGATTGCTGGTGCATTTTCTCATACGGGATGGCAGGGAATGGTTCTATTTTCAGTTATATTGGCTATAAACAGAAGTGATGCAATAATAGGCTTTTTACCATTCGTTCAAAATGGTAAAGAACGTTTTTGGAAAGTATGTTACTTTTTTGAAAAATATTGCTAAAAATATTCATTCATGCTGGGGTTGGGGGCGCGCCCGAGTTTTGCGCCCGCAACCAAAAATTGCTGGCATGCTGTAGATTAACACAAAAGATTACTATGCAATGTTATTTCTGCATAATAAAAAACGCATTTTTAAGTAATAGACGTAATTTTCTACCTTTTAGTAGTAATAAATGTTAAAATACAGTACTTTGGTAAAATAGTGGTAAAAAATCTCAAGTCATTTTAACACAAATAAGTATATAATTTACTATTTAAAACACTTTTTTCATGTTTTTCAGTTTACTATTGTGTAATCATAATTTCAGTTTAAAAAAAAATTTTGTTTTGGGTTTTTTATTTTTGGTTCAGGGCGCAAAACTCAAGCGCGTCCAAGCGCAGACCCCCTTGCGCCCGGGCGCGCCACCCCACATCATCCCTAATTCATGCTTTAATGCATGCAGAAAACAAAAGCATATACTAATTTTTTAACAAAGAAAAAAAATATAATAAGCTTGAATAAAAGTACACTTTTAATTAAAAGTATTATGAGTAGCAAATGGTAAACAGAAAAGCGGTAAACTGAATTCAAAAACACCAAAAATTCAGTCAATTTTGACATTTGTTTGTATGATTTATATCTGAGAATTAGTGAACCAGTGTTTCGAATTTTCCACTTTAATCCAGTAAAAAGTTAATGAATAAATACTAAAATTTTAAAATCGTTTCGAAAAGTTTTATGTTTTATTATTAACAGAAAACTTTTTCTTAACACAGTTTTTAATTTTAAATATATCTCTTTTCTTTAGACAATATATAAAACGACCTACTTTTTTATTTTTCTTCTTTTTATTTCAAATTTATTACCAAATATGGGGCTAATAATGGATCATTTAACAGTTCATTATGAGCGGATTGCATTTCATCTTGAAGTCATTTATGTTAATACTGCAATAACCTTGTTTGGAATTTGTTGGATTTTTTATGTTATTACATTTATTTTTTTAATTCGACAATGTTTAAAAGGTTCTTTTAAAACTTCATTAGATACATTGTTATTCCTTCAAACAATTGTAATAACAATGTTTAAAACATTTATCGCAATTTTATGGATGAATTATACTCCAGAAACAAAATTTTCCATAACAATTTGCATGATTTTGAATACTTTAGAGCCAGGATATCATCCGTATTTGTATTTAATTTTTAATAGGCATGTTTTTATCAAAATTTCAATTTTTTTAAAACTTTATTTTTCAGAAGATTAAGAAAAGAGTTTCGAAATCTTTTTTCTTCTAAAAGTATAACTTCTGTTTTTGTTGGAACAACACAACCTCCGCCACACCAAATTAGCCAAGTTTTTCCATATAATAGCAATTAATCACTTTTTGTATTTTTGGTTCTTTTTTTTATCACCAAATTTATTAAAAATGTTGCTGCCCCGAAATCACATGTCAAATGCGTGCATGTGATTCTCAACCAAAAAAGAACAAATTAAAACTGCAGCTGATGAAATGTCTGAAAAATGTGATAAACTTGCAGTTCGTATATTATTACTTATAAATCTCTGATATTTGCGTTTTATGTATTGTACTTTTTTTATTTATGTTTTGAAGTTTTGCTATAAATAAAATATTTTTTCAATGTTGAAAAAAAATTTTTTTTAAGATTTTGATTCAATTCTTATACAAAAATAAGACGATAACTGCATTTAACATTTATAATTCATATTTGCCACAAAAAATTGTTTTGATAAAATGTAAGATATTTATTATTGGTGTTCTTTTTTTATTTTCTAAATTCCTTGTTACCGTATCATTTTTGTTTTTGTTCCTGTGATTTTCCTTTTTTTATTGTTCTTTTAATATTTTGTTTAATTTTTTTGTGGTTGCCTTCTTTCTTTCATTGTTTTAAAAAAATACGTCTTTCTTTTTTTGTTAAAAAAATTTTATTTTTAAAAAAACTACCACAAAAAAGAGAGAGTAAAGATTTTTATAAATATATTATTTTGAATTTTTTAAAACACATTTGCAAAATAACATACACAGGTTCATATTTGAAAAATAAAATTCTTTTTTTTTCATAAAACTTTCGTCCCAGACATTTTTCAAAAATGAATAATACTCAGGTACATATGTGCATGTTTACAACACAATCAGCCATGAATTTAGGTAAGATTACTGTTGTAAAAATTTATTTACCTAAAATTATTTTTTTCTTTAGTAACCTTTAAAAGAAAGAAAAACTTTTTCGCATTTTTTCTATCTTCCGTTCTTTTTTTAAAATAACTTTTTTGCACAAGCAATTTTTTATTCTTTTTAAAACAATATGCGCATCAAAAAGCACCATAAAATTTTGCCAACTTTTTTTCTAAAAATGAATTTTTCTTTTTTTGATTAAAGATATCTAATTTTCTGCCAATGTGCAGTAGACAGAAAAATGGAAATAATGTAAGCATTTTTTCTATTTTTCTGTAAGGAAAGGAAAGAAAGTTAAATTAACACCAAAAAATATCAAAACAAAAACAACAGACATTAAGGCTTTATCATATATTAATTCTTTAAAGGAAGCAGCTATTGTGACACTTTTTTTTGTTCATACTAAACAGTGATGTGCAAGACTAATTTATAATATTACTAAACTCATTATAACTCCAAAACTTTTGCTTTTTTCTTGTTTTTGGCTATTTGAAAAAAGGTTAATATAAATTATATTATATAATTCTTAAATGTAATCTGCTTGATTTTGTCACAGATTTGACGGATTTATAATTTTCATTAAAAAATCTTGTTTTAACAAAAACAATTGCCTCTAACAGACAAAATAAATTTTATTCTATTATGTCTTTAAAAAACGCTGCTTTTTAATACTGTAAAAAATAAAACACGTGTTTGTGTGAAGGAATACTTCTTTTTTTTCACAGGTGTTTATTTTTTTTCTTTCAAAATTTTTGCATCAAGAATTTTTTATTATTCACACACATCTTTTTAGGGGATGCAAATGACGCTATTTTATTGAAAACCGAAACCGGTATCACATTTCTTGCACGGAATCAAAAAAATTTAGGATTCCACTTTCAAAACAAAAAACAACTTTAGTATTTTTAAATGGTTAAAATATTATTTTTTTATAATAAATATATTTGAAGTATAAAAAAATATGCAGACAAAAAATTAAAATGTTTGTAAATCATTTTTGTTGTAAATCAGTCAATAAATCAATGTTTTACACAAAAAAACAAGTCCCTTTTTTTAAAAAAAAGACAACAAACACAGAGGCGTTGCAAAATGTAGCATAAAAAGAAATGGAGAGAAAAAAGAAAGTATTTTTAAGTACAAAAAAATATTTTTACGACATTTGTTGCAAATTTTGATTTTTTGGCGGCTATTTTTTACTTTTTTCAAAACTAAAAAATGGGACTTTCTCAAGAAGGTAAGGCTTTTCTTTTTTAAATACGTTAAAAAGCTAATTTCAATGCTTTTTAATGGATTGCAAGGTTTCGTAATTAACGGTTTGGTTTAATCAACAATTTTTATTTTAATAAATCCACTTTGAACAATGTTGACTGTCAAAATTCCTTAAAAAACGTTTACTTTTAATAACACTTTTTTACTGCGTTTCAGAAATTGATGCACGTTTAAAGAAAGTTAAAGAAGATTTTGAAGCTGCAATTGCAACCGGAGATCCTCAAAATGTTGCAGATCTTTATCATCCAAATGCTGTTATGGTTCATGTTGGAAAAGATGCAATTTATGGCCGAGAAGAAATTATTAAAGTCTTTGAAGAAATGTTTAAAGATCCATGTGATTTTACAGTATGTTTTTATTTTTAAAAAATATGACGAAGAATTACATAAAAATCCTCTTTTCTTTTAAAATCCCTAGGATACGTATTTTTAGTGTTTGCTTTCGAAAAGATTGTTGTAATATTTTCAAAAAAAGAGAGGAGGTCATCAAAAATGCGCTAAAACATTCTTGTAATTTTCTTTGCATTTTTTTAAATGTGGAAAAAAACGAAGGAGGCAGGAAGCGATTTTTGGAATGCAAAAAAAAGTACAATTAAGTATCATTTTTTTCTGCAAAAATACTTTTTTTCAAAAGCTTTCTTTCGTCATTTTTTGAAAATTTTGTTGGCATTCATTGCTATTTTTTCAATGAATCACACAAATAAAAATAACAGTAAAAGCTTTCCTCCAAAAATAGCAAAAAAACAGCAGGAGATTAAACACAATTCATCCTTAATTTATTTTGTATTTCTATTTTTTATACTTTTTAAACGCTACCGTATAAAAAATAGATTTAACCCTTTTATAAAGGTTAAAGCATTGTTTTCTGCCAAAAGAAATCCTTGAAAGTCACACGCCATTTTTCCCCCGTATTTTTTGAAACCAAAAAAGACCAATAATAAATCGTAAAAAAGCACAAATTTTTTATGTTTCGTTCCTAAAAATAGGACATTTTCTTTGATTTTTCTTAAAAAGCTGTAAATCTTTCCATTTATGTGACACCTCTTTTTTGCTCTTTATTTTTAGACACTTGTCGATGCAAATTTTGAAGCCGGAAATGGTGAATATTTAATTCAAAGGGGTCGAGTTGCCATTAAATTGCCGGATGAAACAATGAAAGAATTTCCCTTTGAACAAATTTGCAAGCGAGTTTCCGATGAAAAATATCTCATTTATCACGATGAAGTTGAAATGTAAAAAACAAAATTTATTACCCTTTTCTCTTTCTCTTTCCTCTCTGTCTTTTTTTTATTGTTTGTTTTTGCTAATGAATGAGTTTATATTTTTCTTTTCTTTTGTTTTTGACGTAAATAAAAATAGACATAAATTAAAAAAGATAAATAACAATTAAAAGTAAATTTTTGACAACAGGTGATTAATTTAAAAAAAATTAAAACAAGCATGAGAGAAAACATGACGAAAAAAGTACAGGGAAAACAGTCTATTTCTAATTATAACTTTAAAAAGTTTTTTACCTATGAAAAAAATATTACTAAAATTATAAAACAGTACAAATGTGTCAAATCCATAACCTTTGAAAACATATTTTTATAAATACAAATTAATTTTGCTTTAAAACTTTGCCGGAAAATGTTTTTTGTAGTCTTAAATTACAGTAACTCTTTTTCCGTAAATATTTACGAAATTTGTTATCATTTTTAATAATTAATTATTAGCTTTTTTTATTTATGTAGCCGAACTTGGTTAATACAAACACCCTTAATTAAAAAACGAGAAAATTAAAAAGAATTATTTGTAACAATATTTTTCTCACAAAATAAATTATTTATGTCAGAAATGATTGCCAAATTGGTCTTCAAAAAAACCAAAACGTCCCCTTTTTTATACTTCATAAATCCCTCCCTTTTAAAAGCAAAAAATGTATCAAATTTAAATATTCTGATATTTGCAATTATAAACAATATTATTTTTAAAAAATATCAAACAAATCGTTCAAATGAATCAGCGCGTTCTTTCGCATGTGCTTTTATGAATTTACGAAAGAAAAAATAATGTAACATCAAATAAAAAACCACCGCCGATGAAAAAAAAGAAACAAAAAAAGGTGTCTGCCAAAAATCAAAAATCACTTTTTTCTCAAAAAATTTTTAAAGTAAAAATCGTTTTTGGCAAAGTGTTCAAAACGTCGACAAACATAAATGAATTTAAAATTCATACGAAAAAAAATTATAAAGAAGCAGACGACATTTAAAAATAATTCTTTTAATAGTTTTAACTAAAAACATAATAATTTTGCTGAACATCATATCCTTTTACGCTAATAGTTTTATACTTGCCGTTTTACATATAAAAATGGTGCTTTTTTTGAGACACTTGGCTTTTTCCCCGTTTTTTTCTGTTTTGTTACAACAAAATTTTGCTCTTTTTTAAAACCATGGTTATATGCGTAACCATCTTTTCTTTCACCGTTGCTTGACTTTTTTTTCATTTGATCGATTCAAAGTTTCGTCTTTTTAATTTTACAATTTATTTTCAAAATCTTAAATTAGTATCAAATAAATTAGAAAATATCTCTGATAAATTATGGCTGGGGGATCCGATGAAAGTAGCGGATTAGTTTTACTAACAGGAAATTCACATCCACAGCTTTCTGAACTTGTTTCAACTCGACTTGGTATTCGTCTTGGTGATGCAATTGTTTATAATAAAACAAATCGAGAAACAAATGTTGATGTTCGACAGGTAAAATTTTTTAAATTGTTTTTCAATATTAACATTTGCTTATTTATTTTTTAGAGTGTTCGTGGAAAGCATGTATTTATTATTCAATCAGCATCAAAAGACGTTAACAATAATATTATGGAATTGCTAATTATGATATATGCATGTAAAACATCTTCATCAAAATCTATTACTGTTGTTATGCCATATTTACCATATAGTAAACAATGTCGAATGCTTCGAAGATCTGCAATTACTATGAAACTTGTAGCTGATATGATATGCCGAGCTGGTGCATCTCGTTTAGTTTCATTAGGTTTGTATCTTTTTTTACTGCACTTTAAATGTTTAATTTTTATTTTTAGATTTGTATAAAAAAGAGATTCAAGGCTTCTTTTCAATTCCTGTTGACAATCTTCGAGCTTCACCATTTTTACTTCAATATATTCGAGAAAATATTCCGGATTATAAGAATGCTGTTATAGTCGCAAAATCTCCTGGTGTTATGCATAAGGTATAATTTTTTAAATTTTGTAAGTATTCTTTTTTATTTTTTTAAGGCTTCATCTTATGCTGATCGATTACGTCTTAATATTGCGGTCATTCATGGTGAAGAACAAAAAGATGTCGAAGAAACCCTTAAAACTGATGGCCGACAAAGTCCACCACCTGAACCAACTGGAAAACCAAAAGAAGAAGAAAGTCCTGAACATAAAGCAAGTACCGCAGGTCCTTCAGCAACAACGTATGAACTTTATCCAATGTTAATGGCAAAAGAAAAGCCTCCACTTACAGTTGTTGGAGATGTCGGAGGAAGAATTGCAATTATTGTTGATGATATCATTGATGAAGCTGCAAGTTTTATTTCTGCTGCAGATGTTTTGAAAAAGCGTGGAGCTTATAAAATTTATGTTATTGCCACTCATGGTTTATTATCTGGAGATGCTCCAGCTCTTCTTGAAGATTCATGCATTGATCAAGTAAGTTTTTTTTTCTTTTAACAAATATTACTGTAGTTCAAACTTTAACACTAATCAAAAATATTTTTTGAACCATATTTGAAATTTAAGTGGAATTTTTTTATGATCTACGAATAAGGTTACTATCAAACGTTTTTTCGTAAAGTTAATTAAAAACAGAACAAAATTAATTAAGATTTTTAGCTTTCAAAAAGCAAAAGTATGATCTCTGTAATTTTTTTAAAAATAATAGTTAAACTATGTTTAATTAAAATTAGCAAGCTTTTACTTTTTTTAAATGACTTAACTTTTAATTTTAATAACTTTTATATGACTATACTTTTTTTAATTTAACTATTTTACAGATTATTGTAACAAATACTGTACCCCATGATATGCAAAAAATGAGATGCCATAAAATTAAAACTGTTGATATTTCTGTTATTATTTGTGAAGCAATTCGTCGAATTTATAATAAAGAATCAATGGGATTCTTATTTAAAGATATTGCATTAGATGATTAATATTTTGGCATATTTCTGTGAAGGATATATTATTTATATTTTATTATATTTGAATTGAATTATTTTTTATTTCATCCTGTGCCATTTTCGGTGCTATTTTTTTACTGTTTTGTTTTTGCATTTCTTTGAACAATTTTTTATAAAATTTTTTTAAACCTACAAAAAAGCTTTGGGGTTTTTGTAACATCATCCATTTTTGAGGGGGGGATTTTATGATTAACTAAAATACAATTTTTAAAAAGAAAAACATATAAATGTCATCGTTTTTATAAACAAAATTTGTAGAATATTAATTTGTACCGACTGTAATGAATCTATCAAGTCCGCCAAAAATGGGAGCACCCCCCTTAAATGATTATTTCTTGATGCTTAGTTTTTTCTATTATTTTTTCCCCTTTTTTTGCTGACTCAACTCTTCTCTTTCATCAAGTTGTTTACGTCGTTTTTTTGTGTAGACAAAAAAATATTTTTTTGAAGGCAGTATAGAATTTGAAGAGATTTAAGAAAGAAAGTCACCCTAAAATAGTTGAGAACTTTTGAAATTGCTCGTCCTTTGTAGTTTAAAATCCCCCTAAAAAGCAAGTGACACTGTGTATGCGAAAAAATAGTTTTTAAAAATAAGAGATTGGAGGCTGTTAGAGTGTTTGTCAGAAATGTGTACACACCGTAAAGAAAAAGAAAATGCATCATTGCCGCCGCCTTTTACAGAATCAATAAATGGGTGGGGACTTCAAAATAAAAACTAGCAAAGATAGAAAAAGGGGTCTCAGTCCGGGCGCGATGGTTGTTTTCAGTATGGCTGCTTGGCGCAGAGCTCTCCGTTCATTGGATCGTAGAAAATTTTTTCTCTTCTTTCTTTACTTTTCTTCTTTCAAAACCAAAGAGCACAAATGCGAACCAATCTGCCGCTTTTTTTTCTTTTTGCATCCCGGTCCGGGAAGTGACAATAACAAAAATTTGCGCGCTCACTCGCTCGTGATGCTTGCTTGCCTGTTTATGTGAAAGATGAAGAAGGGGGGGGAGTGAAAGAGAGAGAGAGAAGGATAGAAAAAGAGAATGAGCGCAGTGGGGCGCCGCATCAGATTTAGGACGACGCAATCAGCCGCCATGAAGGGGGATTTTTTTTTCGCCGTCGCTGTCGCAGCACTCTTTCTCATTCCCTTCTTTCTTCATTCAGTATCGTAAAAAAAAGGGGAGGCAGCAGAGCAGATGCAAAAAATTATTTATTTGTGCGTCTGTCAATTTTGTTTTCGTCAATGTATTTCCATATATATTTTTTTCTTTTTCGACGATGAGAGCGGAGATGAAGAAAGAAGTGTGAGAGCGAAAGAAGAAAAAGAAAAAAGGGGGAAAATATAAAAACGTCCTCGATAAAAAAAATTTTTTTTTACGAGCGGCCTTCATCGGCAACGTCAGCGTTACTGCTGCTGCTTTCGCAGCATGTCATCATCATTCTCTCTTCTTCTCTTTTTTATTCTTCTTCTTTCGCATTTTGCTTGGTTTGTTCGTTCACTCCATTTCCTCGCGCTTTTAATACGGTTGGGGCGCGGCGCAGTTGTAAGTCCTTTCCCAACATTTTCTTCTTTTTTTCTATCTGTGACATTCGAGAACAGGAAGAAGAAAAAAACTCAGGGGTGTACGATTTTTCTCTTTTTTTCGTAGGCCTAAAAAAATTTTTCTTTTTTTTGTTGAATATAAAGAAAAGAAATATGAGGGAACTTTATTTTGGCGCAAAGAAAATTAATAGCGTACACAAGCAATATAAATGTGAGACATATTTTCTGATAAGATATATAATTTTTGGATAGCTTAAAAAATTTATTTTTACCACCACTTTGTTTTGATAAAAAATTTTTATATGAAAGGATTACGGTAGAAAGAAGGGGGTGAAGAAAAAAAATGTTTTTAAGGGGTCGTTTTTCATTTGTGTTTTGTTTTTGAAGTTTAAAGCAGACAAGTAATAGCTGCTTATCTTTGATCAGCTAAAAAAGAAAAAAACACAACATCTGATTTGACCCCTTAAAAATAATTTTTTTCTAAACCCCTTTTTTCTATTCGCAAAAAACCCCCCGACTCCATTTTATTTTAAAAGAAAATGATGGTGGTGAGAAAGAGCGCACGCACTCTTTTATTTATTTCTCCTGTTTTTCATGTGAATCATTCAAAAATGAAAAACAGAAAGAGAAGCCATAGGGGCCATTTAATATTTTTCTCTATCTCAAAACTAAAACAGGCGCCAAACCTTCTGAAGAAAAAAAGTTATTTTTTGGCGCTAAAATCGCTGACCGGAAGAAAATTCATTTTTTTTTGTGATTCAGAGATAAAAAAATCTGAGGAGTGGTAAAAAGGAAAAAAATGAGATTCTTATGATTAATTTGTATAAAAACAGTCAGAAAAAAATTACTTTAACAGAAATCTAATTTTTGGAGCTACGGTATTAATTTCCCATAGCTAACAATTGTACTAACTTGAATTGTAAATTTGTGTTTATTATAATTTTGTTATGTATTAAAATTTGTTGTTGAAAAAAAAGAAATAACGAAAAATAAAAGTCTTATCTTTATTTTTGGCTCACTTTGGTTGATGTTAAACAAGTTGTTGTTGAATGACTTGATATTTCTTTCTTTTCTTCTTTTTACCAGTTGTTTGGCTGCTTATAAGTAAAGTATAAGTAACTATGGCTTTGCGCATCGAAAAAAAAGAAGAAGAAAAATGGACAATGTCCCCTTTTCTTTTCTTTTCTCATCTTTTTTTTTCTTTGTAACAAAACAACAAAAGTCATTTTCCCATTTTTTTCATCGTTGAAAGTACATTCAATTTCATCCTTTTTGTTTCGCGCGAATCCTTTAAAACGAAGCAAAAAAAGAAAGCTCTCTCTTTTTAATCAAAAATAAATTTCAAAAGAAGCGTTCGTGTTTTTCTCGATCGAAAAAAATGAAAGAACTTAAAGCCAGTTTTTATTCATCTTTTTGAGATTTAAGGGAAACCCCCCGATAAAAACAATCTTTTCTTGGCTGCTTTTTATTTTTCGATGAATTAAAAAAAGAAATCAAAGAAAAGCAGAAAACGCGAAAGAAAAACAAGAGAGAGAGAGAGAGAGAGCGCTTTTTTCCCACCAAAAAAGGTTATTTTAAGACATACTTTTGATCAGAGATCGCGCAAAAATGATGATGATGTCATTTGAATCATGCGATGCACGGATTTTTTGTGCAAAAAAATAAAACGGGGACACACGGAAAAACAAGAAATATGGGCATCAGATTGATTTCAAAATTTTTGTTTATCTCTTTTCTCTCTCCTTCTCTTCCCCCTTTTTTTCCCTCCCTATTTTTGTCTATATAAACCCATGAAAAAAAGTGTTTAACGCGTGTTAATTTCTATTTATAACTCTCTTGTATATATTTATTTAAAAAATATTATGTTATCATCTACAACATATTCATGGGTTTTAGCTCAAACCTCAAGCTGTCCCAATTATTCCCCCTATAAATTTTCATCGACTTCTTGCTCACTTTCCTTTATGCCGTGCCGATTGACAGAAAATGGATTCAAAGTTGTCAGTGAAGATGTCCTTAGTTATTTGTGCACATTGGCGATGCAAAAGTGTGGAAAGAAGTCGGAGAAAAAGCGTGCAGCATGTGGTGGTGCAGCAATGAGAAAAAGGTGTGAAAGTTTTTTTTTCTTTTTTTGAAAAAACAACATTTCTAACTTTTGTCCCCCTTTTTTAAGATTATTAATTAAGAATTTTGTTGCACAAATGCTTCAACAAGATAGACCACTTGTTTATTATGATGAAGGATTAGATTTGCATTATGGTAAAACAGAAAATAATTCTGATGAACATGATGAAGAATCTGAAAAATATCATCAACAAGAACATCAAAAAGGTTTTGACTATCACAATAAAGTCGAACAGGGCCATTGTGGTGGTGGAAAGCCAAATAAGAAGGGGTCATTATCAGATGATTCAGAATCTGATGAAGAAGAAGTTGAAGATGAAGAAGATCAAGATGATGGAGAGGAAGATGAACATGAAGCTGCATCAGATGATGAAGAAGAGGATGAAGATTATGATGATCCATCACTTTATGATGTAAATGGAACATCCGCTTTAAGCATGGTCCACCGTCAAACGGATATCTCACATTATGGTGATTCATCAAATCTTTTTTATTCAACAGATGATTCACATCGAACAATTCAAACTACCCCACTTCCATCAGCTTCAACCCTCTGCAGTGGAAATTCATCAATGGAAATTTGGGGTGACGAAACTTCAGATTCTTATTCACTTTTATCATTAAATTCAACACAATCTCGTACATTTAATAATGATCCAATGATGACAGGACAAGATGAAAATTTATTTTATTCTTATCAAAATTCATACATGATGTCTGCCGGTACAACAGAAAATCATCAAAATCAAGTTTCACTTGGTGGTTATATGACTGTTGATCAAAGCAATGTCGGCGTAAATGATGGATTTATTGAAGATGTAACATTATGTGATAAGTTGGATAAACTTAATGATAATTTTGTTGTTTCAACTGATGATGAAGTATCACTTTCAAATGGTACATCCTTTACTAGTCTCGTAAATATGGTAAGTTTTTTAAAATGTTTAACCTTTTCGGCCTCCGCTTTTCACGTGTTGTACTTTTTTGGAATACAAATTTTTTTTTGAACAAACAATTTCTTTTGCTTTCGTGAGTCACGAAACTTTTTTCTCATTCTTCCAAAATTGTGCATTTCCTGCCCCCTCAAAAGATAATTATCTTCCTACAGATTTTTTGTTTTTTTAATCTCTTTTTTATATTTTCTCTATTTTTTTAGAACTCACCGGTGAAACTCGGCAATCAGAGCTTTGATGATCCAAATCTGTTGCTCGCATATCGCCGTTCCATTACTGATCTCGATACGAATACAGTTGTTGAAGAGGACGACTTCAGCACTGATGATTCAACAACGACCACAACATTAAATAATAATGCAGTCCGATCTCCAAAGAAACGTCCACATTCATTTGCTCAAGATGATTTTTATAATCTCACGTTATCGAGCTCGCCAAAGAGACTCAAATTATAGAAAAATTTCTTTTTTTAAATATTTGTTTAACTTTTTTTTTAAAACTTAAATTATAAAATTAGGAAAAAAAAGTCGTATCGTGTAATCTGTTTTTTTGTCTTTAAAAAATTTTATGAGTTTATCTTTTTTTATTATTATTTTTAACTTTTTATACTAAGAAGTTTCTTTTTTTACTTATATTATTTTATTTGTCTTCCTTTTATTTTTCTTTTAAAAAACCTCATTTTTATTTAACAAAAAAAATCTTAAAAAACATTTTTCTCCTTTTTTGGTTGATTATTTGAGTATAGGTTGTCCTTGTGGCCAAAGGCAAAATTAACTCTTCAATCCTCTTCTAATTTTTTTTACGTGCGCATCCCCCTTTTTTGATTAATTTCTATAACTTGAAAAAATCTTTTTCTTTGCGCGCGAGTTCGATTTAGCGTTTTTAAAATATAAGGGTCTTTTTTTTCTTTAAAATCTTTTTTTAATTGTATTTTTATTTAAAACAGTGAATTTGTTTCATCATTTTTATTGTTTTTGGTCTACCTTTTTTTCTCCAATAATAATCTCTCTCTGTTGTCTCTCTTCTCTCTCCTTTTTTTATTATTAAAAAATCGGTTGTTTATAATATTTTTCATTTTAATTAACTCGTCTTTTTCTCAAAAAACTCGTCTCATTAAACTTTTTTTGTGCATCCATCAAAATTTTATATTTTGTTTGTTTGTTTTTTAAATTTATTATTATTATTTTTTTATCATGGTCTTCCTCCTCATCCTTCTGTTTTTCTCTCCATTTGTTGTACATATTGCAAAAAAATATTTTTTCTCTTCTCCCTTTTTTTTCTTTTGTTTCTTTATATAATTTGCAAAAAACTGCCTAAAAACAAAAAAAAAAGTTTGAAAATTTGCAAAATAAAAATAAAAACTTAAAAAATTGAAATTTTTCTTTGTTTGACGCAAACATACAGTAATAGTAAAACGTACACACACAAGTAATCATTAATCATAAAAAAATGTTAGTTTTTACAATTACACATAATAAATTGGGTAGGAGTTAAACATCTAATTTAGAATGTCAATGGAATTTTAATTTATGACAAAAATGTTGAAAAAATGAGTTATATGGCCACGTGGAAGGGACAAAGAGTTTTTTAAAACACTTAAAAGTGTAATTTTAAGTTTTAAAATTTTGACGTCAGATTTTTTAAAAAGCATAGAACAACAAAATACAATATACCGGAAAGAGTCTCTTTTTATGTTGTAAAAATCTATTTACAAAAAGATGTCAATCTTCTTAACGAAATGTCTTTCGCTTTTGTTAAATCATACTTGAAAGGAAAATATACGGTAGATTTTGAAATTTTGAAAAAGGTCAACAAAGATCGGTGTTTTTTCTGTCTGTATGAAAAAAATATAAAATAAATTGTTTTTTTTTGTTTTGCTTTACAATAATATTAAATGTTGAAATAAAAGTTATTTTCTTTTTTTGTCGACAAAAAATTGCATTAAATATTTGAAAATTACCACAATAATTTCCCGCCATTTTGCAAAAAAAGGAACAAAGGTTATTTATTTGTGTTTTTTTTCAAGGTAACAATCCACAATCATTGAAAAAAAAGTAATTTTCACATTTCTGACCTATCGGCTTCCTCGAGTGGTGAGTGAATTAACAAAAAAAAGAGTATGTCTAAAAAATAAGAGGAGTTAATGCAACAAATCAAGGTCAAAGAAAAAAAAACGGAAATTGACGTAATAATTTTTATTTGTTGAAAAAATGTTTTTATTTGGGGGAAAGTATTTTTAGGTAATTTAATTAAAATTAGAACTTTTTGAAAGATGTTTAGTTTTTTTTGCATAAAAAAATGTAAGATCATTGATAAATTAAAAGGAAGTAAAAAACAAGTTATGATAAATGATAATGTTCAGAGATTACAGGGACCGTAACATTTTAAGTGCTCATAAAAAATGGATGGACTTAAATTGACTGTCGGTGAAAACTATCGACGTCGTCTCTCTTGGGGGGTCAAAATACACCATGAATGAATGATGCAATGAGAGCAATATTTTTGTTAATAATAAAATAAATATAAAAAGAAAATATCACTAAAGTCTGAATCTCTTTCATTTTGACAAAATGACATATGAAATGAATTTCATTTGGTGTGACAAGACTAAAAAAAGGCATTATTTTGAAATAAATGACAAAAAAAGATTTAAAAATTTTTCTAGAATCATTTTTAAACATTACAATACACAAAATATATAATATACATTAAGCACTTGGCGATAATTCGTTTAATCTTGTAACTTTTCGTTGGAATATTTGCTATTATTTTCAAAAAAAATTTCAATCTCAAAAATAAAATGTAGCATAAGTCACTTATGATAAGTGGGAAGCTAGAAAAATTAATTTTTGCGTTTGAAACAATATTAATATTATAAAATTTAATTTTACAAAACTTTCAGTTTTAAAAATGGTTTCCAAACTCAAAATTTTGGAAACCATATTCGTCATAAAAATTATGATACAAGCATCTTCATTTTTTGAGAGTTGTTAAGGTCGTGTTTTGTCACAAAAAATATAAGATAAAATTTTAAAACTTTTCAAATTTCAGTTTTGCTCGAAAAAGTTAAGGTATTTGAAGACGTTTATAAATTAAATAAAAATTTATTAATGCTATTATCTTCTATATATTTGAAACAATTTTAATTTTTCATGGCTCAATAAATTGTCGGAAGATAATTTGTTCTCATTTTGTAAAATTTTTAATTATATCAAACAGTTGTTTAATTTATAAGCATTGACTTTTTTGAAGCATGCAAAAAGTTATTTTTTTAATACTTCCCTGTTTTGTTTTCGTTTTAAAATTTTTTTGCTGTTGCTGCTTCTATATTTGGATTTTCTATTAAGCTTTCCGTTTTTACATTTATTCATTCCTATTCAAGTGCCAAAGCAATTGGATTTGAAAAAAAATAATAGTTCTGTAGTAAATAAGTAGTAAGTAGGAGGAGTGTTAAAAAACGAATATTTCTTTCTTTCTAATACATTTGTTTACATCTTGACACTTATTTTTTTAAATTCTATATTATTTATTAAAAAAAAGAATATACAAAAATAAATGAAAATTATAAAAAAAAATAAAATTTAGTAAAAAATTTCGTAAATAAAAATCCAAAATAATAAAAAATTAATAATAATCTTTTGGAGCGAGAGAAGCAAAATCCGTATTAGATACAGGACAAAAAAAGAGAAGAGACAAAAGTAAATTAAAAAAATATAGGGTTTAAAGTGTTGCTGAAAAATGTTGTTGAGATTAGACAAAGCTTTGCTTCTGATCAGTTGTCATTGAAATAATACACATAAATGTTCATGGATCGAGATCATTTGTCGACAGGATAAAAGCTGATAAAGAATTAAATGATGATGGAGCCGATCAGATGAAAGATGGTAAATTTGGCTGAGATATATATCATCGTAGCGGGCCAAAATCAAATATAGATGTTGTTGTAAATATAAAGTATTAATTGTTTAAATAAAAAATTCTGCAACAATATAAATTTAAAATAAATCCATTTAATTTTGATGAGTAAAATTTATGACGGAATTCGCTGAGATTTTGACAAGCTGACCATAAACTCTTCATTTGCCTTTCACTCTTAACACTTTCAATGCAAACACTATTACACGTATAAATATTAAAAGACACAAAAAACAATTTCGGACTCTCTCTAATCGCTCTAAAACAAAGATTACATAAAAAACAACTAAAAACTAAATCATCGGGGGTCGTAGTAAATTAATAAGAAAAAAATAGACAGTAATGCGAAAGGAGACAAAACACATAAAAAAATGAAGAATAAAAAGACTGGAATTAAAAAAGAGATCTAAAATGGTGGTGGACCGTTAGGGAAATCTAATGTAGGATCAAAACTACGAGCAAAATTATTCAACAGTTGACAACAATATTCGTCATCACAATGTGGAACCAAACATGCAGCTCCCAAAAGAAGTACCAACATTGCCTAAAAATAAAATACATTTAGATAATATTAAAATACCAAAAGAAATGATAAAAAAAAGTACCTGAAGAGGTAATGCTGTACGCAAAATTCGACGCCAACGAGAACGTTGTCGTAAATAAAGTGCTCGAGCTTCCGGATTATCAAGTGATGGATTTTCAGGTATTGTTGAAAATAGCAAATCATCATCGGTGGAACGGGATGTAGAGGGCTGAGAATCTGCATCACCATTACCAAAATCACTTCTATTGCTACTAATATCACTATGATAATCTTCAGGTATTAAATTTTCATAACCATGATTTCGTAAAACTTCACGTGGATCATCATTCGGATATGCCCGAGCAATAATTTCTGCAAGTGCTTCCAAATCCGGATGAGTATCTTCACTGACATCAATTTGCAATTCAGGAATCTGAGCAGCATTCTGAATTGCAGTTTTAATTTTTTCTTCAATATCATCAAGAGGACCATCCAAATTGTCAACAATTGGATAATCACCAATTTTAACATATTTACGCGATGTGCCCATTTCATACAAATTCTGTTTCAATGATACAACACTTGCTTTCAGACTATCCAAATCTTGTTCAAGTGGCTAAAAAAAAGAAAAAATAAAACATGAAGAGAAATAAAAAAGTTCTTACAATAAGGTCATCCAAATTTTTGCTTTCAATTACACCACTTATGCGATCTAACATGATTTGAAGAGTATCTTTAATATATGTACTTGCAGCGTCCAAACCTTTTTCTTCACTTATTTCATTAGATATAACACCTAATAAAACTTCATATTCTTCTTCCAATTCTTCAACATCCACATGAAGGAAACAAATTTCACCTCCTGCAGACTCCCACGGAAGCAACTTGTTGCCTATATCAGTGGCTCTAAGAAGAGATGCATTACCCTGGATGGTTTCCAAAGCAGCCTAAAAAAAGAAAATGATTGTTTAAATTTTGTTAAAAATAAAAATTAATTTACCTTAAGTGTTTCAAGTTGATTTTCAGCAACATTAAGTGGACGCAAATCAATATTTGCTTCAAAATCATTTAATACATTTCTAGCTTGATCAACTTGATCATTTGCATTATCACGTTCTTTAACAAATTCAAGCCATAAATTATATCTTGTTGCAAGATCATTTTCAGCATTTTGTGCTTGTGGAATTAATTCATTTAATGGTTGAATAATTGTTGAATTTCCAGAAGTATTTGCATCTTGAATAACTCTATTTGTTTCTTGAATTTTGTCATTAATTCTTTGACCAAGATCATGATAGCTTATTGGAATTGCAGTTGGATCAGCAAGTGTTTGATGAGCTTGACGAATAAGATCTGCTAAATCATTATAATAATGATTTGTATCTGCTTGTATTTGTTCGGATGCAATTGCAGATGCAAGTTCATCTGTAAGATTTTTTCTTGCATTTTGTAAACGTTCAACTGCAGCATCAAGAGCTTTGTGAAGTTCATCAAGTTCATTTTGTTTATCATCATCAAGATTATTACGATTAATTTGTTCATCAGATAATCTTGAACGGATTGCATTAATACGTGCTTCTTCAGCTTCAAGAGCATTAATACGATCTTGAAGATTATTTGGTGTTGCATTATCAATATTTGATTCTGCAGCAGTAATATCATTATGAAGGGTATTGAGTTGTTCTTCAATAGCACGTTTAGATGCAATAAATGCAGCAAGTGCTGCAGCTTTTTCACCAACAGCATCACCAAGTTTTTTAAGAAGATCAGTAAGACGTGAAAGATTCCAATTTGTTTTTTCACGAATTTCATCACCTTCAGGTCCTTCAGGGATATTTTCATTATAATCTTCAAGTTTACGCTTTTGTTCAGTTAAACTATTAAATGCTTGTTGTTGTTCTTCAAGATTTTCAGGAAGTGATGTTTCATAATTGTCAAGGTTTTGTTGTAAATTAACAGTAAGAAGTTCAATTTGAGGTGCAATGGTATTAATTTTAGCACGATTTTCAAGATATTTACGTTTTTCATCAAGTTGTGCTTGAATATTATCCAGTTGTGGTGATAACATTTCATCTTTAATTGAATGTTCAATATGATTAAGAGGTTGTTGCATTTTGTTATCAATATTATTGGCTGGTTTACGTAATTTACGAAGTTGTTCAACTAAATCACCAGATTTTCTTATTTCATCATCAATAATACCAGTTTCACCAAGTGCAGCAACATTAATACCAAGATCACTAATTTTAGCAAGAAGATTTTTATAATCTTGAAGTAATTTTTCTTCTGTATTAATATCTTCATTTAGTGGAGCTGTGAAGGATTTAACATTTGAACGTAATTGTTCTGCACGTTTAGATAATGCATCACGTGTTGGTTTATCACTAATTTCATCAATATTAAGTGGTGAAATGCCTTCAATAATTTTGTTAAGGGCATTACAATCTTCTTTTGCTTCAGCAAGTGGATGCTTAATTTCACCATTTTCATATTTTGATGTAATTGGTTGTGTAGCATTTTCTAATTTAGCAAGTTCATCATTAATTGTTGAAATGATATCATTCTGTTTTCTTGCATTTTCAAGTTTCTTTGATAATTTGTCATTGATAGCTTTTGAGCGCTTTTTGATTGCCTTTTTACGATTTTTAATTTCATCATTTGGAATTGGTAATGAATCAATGCTTGTAATAAGTTCATTGATTGGAATAAGTTGTTGTTCATTTATTTGTTCCAAAAGTGAAATATCATTTGTTGCATCAATATCACGTTCAGCATTAGCAATATCATCTTCAGCTTTATTAAGTTGATTATTGAAAGTTTCTAATTCTTGACGTTTAGCAGTTTCATTTTGAATATCATCATAAAGTTTATTAAGTTGATTATCAAGACTTTGTTGTTGTTGAGTTAATGCATTTAATCGTGCTGATGGTTGTGTTAAGGGTTCAAGATCTTTAAGTTGATCTTCTTTGTTTTTGAGTTTATCACCATTTAATACATTTTGTTGTTTAAGTTCATTAACATTTTCAATACTAACTTGTGGATCAGTTGGTCTTAAATCATTAATTGCTTTTAATGTATTATTAATATCATTTGCAATATTATCAAGATCAGTATTAAATTGTTCAAGTTGATTTGCACGATCATTTGCTGCTTGACGTGTTGTATCAAGTCGTTCACGTAATTGTGAAAGTTCATCCTTTGATTTATTAAGTAATTTAGTTGCATTAGAATTATTTGGATCAATTTGTTGTAATAAAATATCTGCTTGTTCAACATGTGGAAGACTGCTTTCAAGAATTTCAACAACTTTACGAAGATCATCAACTGTTGCTGCAGGATCATTATCAATGCGTTCAGCTTTATCAATATCATCACGTAAAATAGAAATTTCACGGTTAAGATTTGATGAAATACCAGCTAATGCAAGGTTATCAGCAGCATCTTTTTCTTGTTCATTAAGTGATTCAGCAATATTATTAAGACGTTCACGAATTAATGGAATATTGTTTAATGTTTCATTATGGCTAATAGAAGTATTAGCATCTTGTGCACGATTTTCAAGTTGTTGAAGTTTATCTTCTATTGGTTTTAATTGTTCATGAATTGCAGCTAATGCAGCAGGCTTTTTATCAAGATCATCTGATTTATGAACAGCAATTGCATCTTCACCAAGTTTATTAATGCTATCAATAAGTGCATTTTGGTCTGCAATTAATTTCTTTTCACTTTCAATATCTTTTTCCAAACGATTAATAAGATTTTCACGAGTCGTTGATAAATTATTTAATAGGCCTTCAAGTTCATTAAGTTGTTCTTTAACTTCATTATTGCCTGGAAGTTGCTTTTGAAGCCAATCATTAGTTTTACGAAGTTGTTTTTGAGCTTCCTTAATTCTTGGCTCAATTGCTTCTGCACGACGTAATCCATCATTTGCAGATGAAAGTGATTGTGGTGTATTAAATTCATCTTTAAGTGATTGAATTGTTTCATTAATTGCATTAGCTTGTTCATCAAGTTCAGATTTTTTGGCTTTCCATTGTGAAATATTATCAAGTTGTTTTTGAAGATCGTTACATTTTTCAAGTAATTTTTTAAGAAGTTCGTTTGCATTATCACGATTTTTATCATATTGTGCACGTTCATCATTTGTAAATGTTTGAATAACATCATCTGAAGGTTCTTTATCCAAATGTTCTTTAAGGTCATTTGCTCGTTTAATTAAATTGTCGAGTGTTGCTTGAGCATTTTCTGCATTAAGATTATTTTGATCAGTAGGTTGTTGTTCCTCTGCTACTGAAACTTCATTAACAAAGTTGTTAAGACTTTGAGAATCATTTAATGCTTCAACAATTTTTTCATGTTCTTTTTCTTTTTCAGAAAGTTTAGATTTAAGTGTATCAAGTAAATCTTTAGCTTTTTGTTCTTCAGCTTCAAGCGGTGTAACATCAAGACCACCTTCAGATGCTTTACGAGCAATATCATTATTACTTGGTACAATATCACTTTCAATAATATCAATAGCCTTTCGCAAATTTTCAATTTGTTTATCACGTGTATCACCAATTATTTGAGGTTCTTTAGGAGTTTTTGATTTCTTTCCACGCTTTTTACCAGATTCTGGTTGTTCTTCTTCAACAACCATAACATTTTGTTGAATATTTTTTAGTTTATCCATATTTGCATTGATATTATCATTAAGTTTACGTTTTAATGCATTACGTGAATCATTTTTGGCTTTAACTTCTTCAACTTGTTGTTGTAATTGTGCTACAGTAGGATCATTTTCAGGTAATTGTGAAAGTTGTTGATGAATTTGTACAAATGTTTCTTCAGTAATATCTGGCTGTTGTGAAAGAATATCAATTTGTTGGCGAGTTTCAAAAATACGTTTTTCATTTCCAAGATTATCAAGATCTTGTATACGTTGTTGGGTTGCATTTTCAAGTTCGCTTAAACGATTATTGATATCTTGTAATGATGGTTCATTATTTCTTGCAACAATTCGACGATTACGACGTGCATCTGTATCCAATTTTGTTAAACGTTCCATTTCAGTACGAAGTGGTGGCAAAGCTTTTTCTTGAATATCAATTAAACTTTCTTTTGCTACTGATGGTACATCATTATTAAGATGATTAATTTCATCAATAATTTTGTTAATACCATCTGTAATACCACGTTCTTCAGCAAGTTCATTATGTAGACTGGTAAGATGATTTTCAAAATCTTCATTTGTTTGTTCCCAATCAGTTTCAATAAATCTTACATCAGCATATGGCATTTCACATGGATCTAATTGTTCAGAAAGACCTTGAAGTTTCAATAATGTTGGTTGATGAGTATTAAATGAATTACTTGCATTCTAAAAAAATAAAAATGATTGTTTAAATTTTGTTAAAAATAAAAATTAATTTACCTTAAGTGTTTCAAGTTGATTTTCAGCAACATTAAGTGGACGCAAATCAATATTTGCTTCAAAATCATTTAATACATTTCTAGCTTGATCAACTTGATCATTTGCATTATCACGTTCTTTAACAAATTCAAGCCATAAATTATATCTTGTTGCAAGATCATTTTCAGCATTTTGTGCTTGTGGAATTAATTCATTTAATGGTTGAATAATTGTTGAATTTCCAGAAGTATTTGCATCTTGAATAACTCTATTTGTTTCTTGAATTTTGTCATTAATTCTTTGACCAAGATCATGATAGCTTATTGGAATTGCAGTTGGATCAGCAAGTGTTTGATGAGCTTGACGAATAAGATCTGCTAAATCATTATAATAATGATTTGTATCTGCTTGTATTTGTTCGGATGCAATTGCAGATGCAAGTTCATCTGTAAGATTTTTTCTTGCATTTTGTAAACGTTCAACTGCAGCATCAAGAGCTTTGTGAAGTTCATCAAGTTCATTTTGTTTATCATCATCAAGATTATTACGATTAATTTGTTCATCAGATAATCTTGAACGGATTGCATTAATACGTGCTTCTTCAGCTTCAAGAGCATTAATACGATCTTGAAGATTATTTGGTGTTGCATTATCAATATTTGATTCTGCAGCAGTAATATCATTATGAAGGGTATTGAGTTGTTCTTCAATAGCACGTTTAGATGCAATAAATGCAGCAAGTGCTGCAGCTTTTTCACCAACAGCATCACCAAGTTTTTTAAGAAGATCAGTAAGACGTGAAAGATTCCAATTTGTTTTTTCACGAATTTCATCACCTTCAGGTCCTTCAGGGATATTTTCATTATAATCTTCAAGTTTACGCTTTTGTTCAGTTAAACTATTAAATGCTTGTTGTTGTTCTTCAAGATTTTCAGGAAGTGATGTTTCATAATTGTCAAGGTTTTGTTGTAAATTAACAGTAAGAAGTTCAATTTGAGGTGCAATGGTATTAATTTTAGCACGATTTTCAAGATATTTACGTTTTTCATCAAGTTGTGCTTGAATATTATCCAGTTGTGGTGATAACATTTCATCTTTAATTGAATGTTCAATATGATTAAGAGGTTGTTGCATTTTGTTATCAATATTATTGGCTGGTTTACGTAATTTACGAAGTTGTTCAACTAAATCACCAGATTTTCTTATTTCATCATCAATAATACCAGTTTCACCAAGTGCAGCAACATTAATACCAAGATCACTAATTTTAGCAAGAAGATTTTTATAATCTTGAAGTAATTTTTCTTCTGTATTAATATCTTCATTTAGTGGAGCTGTGAAGGATTTAACATTTGAACGTAATTGTTCTGCACGTTTAGATAATGCATCACGTGTTGGTTTATCACTAATTTCATCAATATTAAGTGGTGAAATGCCTTCAATAATTTTGTTAAGGGCATTACAATCTTCTTTTGCTTCAGCAAGTGGATGCTTAATTTCACCATTTTCATATTTTGATGTAATTGGTTGTGTAGCATTTTCTAATTTAGCAAGTTCATCATTAATTGTTGAAATGATATCATTCTGTTTTCTTGCATTTTCAAGTTTCTTTGATAATTTGTCATTGATAGCTTTTGAGCGCTTTTTGATTGCCTTTTTACGATTTTTAATTTCATCATTTGGAATTGGTAATGAATCAATGCTTGTAATAAGTTCATTGATTGGAATAAGTTGTTGTTCATTTATTTGTTCCAAAAGTGAAATATCATTTGTTGCATCAATATCACGTTCAGCATTAGCAATATCATCTTCAGCTTTATTAAGTTGATTATTGAAAGTTTCTAATTCTTGACGTTTAGCAGTTTCATTTTGAATATCATCATAAAGTTTATTAAGTTGATTATCAAGACTTTGTTGTTGTTGAGTTAATGCATTTAATCGTGCTGATGGTTGTGTTAAGGGTTCAAGATCTTTAAGTTGATCTTCTTTGTTTTTGAGTTTATCACCATTTAATACATTTTGTTGTTTAAGTTCATTAACATTTTCAATACTAACTTGTGGATCAGTTGGTCTTAAATCATTAATTGCTTTTAATGTATTATTAATATCATTTGCAATATTATCAAGATCAGTATTAAATTGTTCAAGTTGATTTGCACGATCATTTGCTGCTTGACGTGTTGTATCAAGTCGTTCACGTAATTGTGAAAGTTCATCCTTTGATTTATTAAGTAATTTAGTTGCATTAGAATTATTTGGATCAATTTGTTGTAATAAAATATCTGCTTGTTCAACATGTGGAAGACTGCTTTCAAGAATTTCAACAACTTTACGAAGATCATCAACTGTTGCTGCAGGATCATTATCAATGCGTTCAGCTTTATCAATATCATCACGTAAAATAGAAATTTCACGGTTAAGATTTGATGAAATACCAGCTAATGCAAGGTTATCAGCAGCATCTTTTTCTTGTTCATTAAGTGATTCAGCAATATTATTAAGACGTTCACGAATTAATGGAATATTGTTTAATGTTTCATTATGGCTAATAGAAGTATTAGCATCTTGTGCACGATTTTCAAGTTGTTGAAGTTTATCTTCTATTGGTTTTAATTGTTCATGAATTGCAGCTAATGCAGCAGGCTTTTTATCAAGATCATCTGATTTATGAACAGCAATTGCATCTTCACCAAGTTTATTAATGCTATCAATAAGTGCATTTTGGTCTGCAATTAATTTCTTTTCACTTTCAATATCTTTTTCCAAACGATTAATAAGATTTTCACGAGTCGTTGATAAATTATTTAATAGGCCTTCAAGTTCATTAAGTTGTTCTTTAACTTCATTATTGCCTGGAAGTTGCTTTTGAAGCCAATCATTAGTTTTACGAAGTTGTTTTTGAGCTTCCTTAATTCTTGGCTCAATTGCTTCTGCACGACGTAATCCATCATTTGCAGATGAAAGTGATTGTGGTGTATTAAATTCATCTTTAAGTGATTGAATTGTTTCATTAATTGCATTAGCTTGTTCATCAAGTTCAGATTTTTTGGCTTTCCATTGTGAAATATTATCAAGTTGTTTTTGAAGATCGTTACATTTTTCAAGTAATTTTTTAAGAAGTTCGTTTGCATTATCACGATTTTTATCATATTGTGCACGTTCATCATTTGTAAATGTTTGAATAACATCATCTGAAGGTTCTTTATCCAAATGTTCTTTAAGGTCATTTGCTCGTTTAATTAAATTGTCGAGTGTTGCTTGAGCATTTTCTGCATTAAGATTATTTTGATCAGTAGGTTGTTGTTCCTCTGCTACTGAAACTTCATTAACAAAGTTGTTAAGACTTTGAGAATCATTTAATGCTTCAACAATTTTTTCATGTTCTTTTTCTTTTTCAGAAAGTTTAGATTTAAGTGTATCAAGTAAATCTTTAGCTTTTTGTTCTTCAGCTTCAAGCGGTGTAACATCAAGACCACCTTCAGATGCTTTACGAGCAATATCATTATTACTTGGTACAATATCACTTTCAATAATATCAATAGCCTTTCGCAAATTTTCAATTTGTTTATCACGTGTATCACCAATTATTTGAGGTTCTTTAGGAGTTTTTGATTTCTTTCCACGCTTTTTACCAGATTCTGGTTGTTCTTCTTCAACAACCATAACATTTTGTTGAATATTTTTTAGTTTATCCATATTTGCATTGATATTATCATTAAGTTTACGTTTTAATGCATTACGTGAATCATTTTTGGCTTTAACTTCTTCAACTTGTTGTTGTAATTGTGCTACAGTAGGATCATTTTCAGGTAATTGTGAAAGTTGTTGATGAATTTGTACAAATGTTTCTTCAGTAATATCTGGCTGTTGTGAAAGAATATCAATTTGTTGGCGAGTTTCAAAAATACGTTTTTCATTTCCAAGATTATCAAGATCTTGTATACGTTGTTGGGTTGCATTTTCAAGTTCGCTTAAACGATTATTGATATCTTGTAATGATGGTTCATTATTTCTTGCAACAATTCGACGATTACGACGTGCATCTGTATCCAATTTTGTTAAACGTTCCATTTCAGTACGAAGTGGTGGCAAAGCTTTTTCTTGAATATCAATTAAACTTTCTTTTGCTACTGATGGTACATCATTATTAAGATGATTAATTTCATCAATAATTTTGTTAATACCATCTGTAATACCACGTTCTTCAGCAAGTTCATTATGTAGACTGGTAAGATGATTTTCAAAATCTTCATTTGTTTGTTCCCAATCAGTTTCAATAAATCTTACATCAGCATATGGCATTTCACATGGATCTAATTGTTCAGAAAGACCTTGAAGTTTCAATAATGTTGGTTGATGAGTATTAAATGAATTACTTGCATTCTAAAAAAATAAAAATGATTGTTTAAATTTTGTTAAAAATAAAAATTAATTTACCTTAAGTGTTTCAAGTTGATTTTCAGCAACATTAAGTGGACGCAAATCAATATTTGCTTCAAAATCATTTAATACATTTCTAGCTTGATCAACTTGATCATTTGCATTATCACGTTCTTTAACAAATTCAAGCCATAAATTATATCTTGTTGCAAGATCATTTTCAGCATTTTGTGCTTGTGGAATTAATTCATTTAATGGTTGAATAATTGTTGAATTTCCAGAAGTATTTGCATCTTGAATAACTCTATTTGTTTCTTGAATTTTGTCATTAATTCTTTGACCAAGATCATGATAGCTTATTGGAATTGCAGTTGGATCAGCAAGTGTTTGATGAGCTTGACGAATAAGATCTGCTAAATCATTATAATAATGATTTGTATCTGCTTGTATTTGTTCGGATGCAATTGCAGATGCAAGTTCATCTGTAAGATTTTTTCTTGCATTTTGTAAACGTTCAACTGCAGCATCAAGAGCTTTGTGAAGTTCATCAAGTTCATTTTGTTTATCATCATCAAGATTATTACGATTAATTTGTTCATCAGATAATCTTGAACGGATTGCATTAATACGTGCTTCTTCAGCTTCAAGAGCATTAATACGATCTTGAAGATTATTTGGTGTTGCATTATCAATATTTGATTCTGCAGCAGTAATATCATTATGAAGGGTATTGAGTTGTTCTTCAATAGCACGTTTAGATGCAATAAATGCAGCAAGTGCTGCAGCTTTTTCACCAACAGCATCACCAAGTTTTTTAAGAAGATCAGTAAGACGTGAAAGATTCCAATTTGTTTTTTCACGAATTTCATCACCTTCAGGTCCTTCAGGGATATTTTCATTATAATCTTCAAGTTTACGCTTTTGTTCAGTTAAACTATTAAATGCTTGTTGTTGTTCTTCAAGATTTTCAGGAAGTGATGTTTCATAATTGTCAAGGTTTTGTTGTAAATTAACAGTAAGAAGTTCAATTTGAGGTGCAATGGTATTAATTTTAGCACGATTTTCAAGATATTTACGTTTTTCATCAAGTTGTGCTTGAATATTATCCAGTTGTGGTGATAACATTTCATCTTTAATTGAATGTTCAATATGATTAAGAGGTTGTTGCATTTTGTTATCAATATTATTGGCTGGTTTACGTAATTTACGAAGTTGTTCAACTAAATCACCAGATTTTCTTATTTCATCATCAATAATACCAGTTTCACCAAGTGCAGCAACATTAATACCAAGATCACTAATTTTAGCAAGAAGATTTTTATAATCTTGAAGTAATTTTTCTTCTGTATTAATATCTTCATTTAGTGGAGCTGTGAAGGATTTAACATTTGAACGTAATTGTTCTGCACGTTTAGATAATGCATCACGTGTTGGTTTATCACTAATTTCATCAATATTAAGTGGTGAAATGCCTTCAATAATTTTGTTAAGGGCATTACAATCTTCTTTTGCTTCAGCAAGTGGATGCTTAATTTCACCATTTTCATATTTTGATGTAATTGGTTGTGTAGCATTTTCTAATTTAGCAAGTTCATCATTAATTGTTGAAATGATATCATTCTGTTTTCTTGCATTTTCAAGTTTCTTTGATAATTTGTCATTGATAGCTTTTGAGCGCTTTTTGATTGCCTTTTTACGATTTTTAATTTCATCATTTGGAATTGGTAATGAATCAATGCTTGTAATAAGTTCATTGATTGGAATAAGTTGTTGTTCATTTATTTGTTCCAAAAGTGAAATATCATTTGTTGCATCAATATCACGTTCAGCATTAGCAATATCATCTTCAGCTTTATTAAGTTGATTATTGAAAGTTTCTAATTCTTGACGTTTAGCAGTTTCATTTTGAATATCATCATAAAGTTTATTAAGTTGATTATCAAGACTTTGTTGTTGTTGAGTTAATGCATTTAATCGTGCTGATGGTTGTGTTAAGGGTTCAAGATCTTTAAGTTGATCTTCTTTGTTTTTGAGTTTATCACCATTTAATACATTTTGTTGTTTAAGTTCATTAACATTTTCAATACTAACTTGTGGATCAGTTGGTCTTAAATCATTAATTGCTTTTAATGTATTATTAATATCATTTGCAATATTATCAAGATCAGTATTAAATTGTTCAAGTTGATTTGCACGATCATTTGCTGCTTGACGTGTTGTATCAAGTCGTTCACGTAATTGTGAAAGTTCATCCTTTGATTTATTAAGTAATTTAGTTGCATTAGAATTATTTGGATCAATTTGTTGTAATAAAATATCTGCTTGTTCAACATGTGGAAGACTGCTTTCAAGAATTTCAACAACTTTACGAAGATCATCAACTGTTGCTGCAGGATCATTATCAATGCGTTCAGCTTTATCAATATCATCACGTAAAATAGAAATTTCACGGTTAAGATTTGATGAAATACCAGCTAATGCAAGGTTATCAGCAGCATCTTTTTCTTGTTCATTAAGTGATTCAGCAATATTATTAAGACGTTCACGAATTAATGGAATATTGTTTAATGTTTCATTATGGCTAATAGAAGTATTAGCATCTTGTGCACGATTTTCAAGTTGTTGAAGTTTATCTTCTATTGGTTTTAATTGTTCATGAATTGCAGCTAATGCAGCAGGCTTTTTATCAAGATCATCTGATTTATGAACAGCAATTGCATCTTCACCAAGTTTATTAATGCTATCAATAAGTGCATTTTGGTCTGCAATTAATTTCTTTTCACTTTCAATATCTTTTTCCAAACGATTAATAAGATTTTCACGAGTCGTTGATAAATTATTTAATAGGCCTTCAAGTTCATTAAGTTGTTCTTTAACTTCATTATTGCCTGGAAGTTGCTTTTGAAGCCAATCATTAGTTTTACGAAGTTGTTTTTGAGCTTCCTTAATTCTTGGCTCAATTGCTTCTGCACGACGTAATCCATCATTTGCAGATGAAAGTGATTGTGGTGTATTAAATTCATCTTTAAGTGATTGAATTGTTTCATTAATTGCATTAGCTTGTTCATCAAGTTCAGATTTTTTGGCTTTCCATTGTGAAATATTATCAAGTTGTTTTTGAAGATCGTTACATTTTTCAAGTAATTTTTTAAGAAGTTCGTTTGCATTATCACGATTTTTATCATATTGTGCACGTTCATCATTTGTAAATGTTTGAATAACATCATCTGAAGGTTCTTTATCCAAATGTTCTTTAAGGTCATTTGCTCGTTTAATTAAATTGTCGAGTGTTGCTTGAGCATTTTCTGCATTAAGATTATTTTGATCAGTAGGTTGTTGTTCCTCTGCTACTGAAACTTCATTAACAAAGTTGTTAAGACTTTGAGAATCATTTAATGCTTCAACAATTTTTTCATGTTCTTTTTCTTTTTCAGAAAGTTTAGATTTAAGTGTATCAAGTAAATCTTTAGCTTTTTGTTCTTCAGCTTCAAGCGGTGTAACATCAAGACCACCTTCAGATGCTTTACGAGCAATATCATTATTACTTGGTACAATATCACTTTCAATAATATCAATAGCCTTTCGCAAATTTTCAATTTGTTTATCACGTGTATCACCAATTATTTGAGGTTCTTTAGGAGTTTTTGATTTCTTTCCACGCTTTTTACCAGATTCTGGTTGTTCTTCTTCAACAACCATAACATTTTGTTGAATATTTTTTAGTTTATCCATATTTGCATTGATATTATCATTAAGTTTACGTTTTAATGCATTACGTGAATCATTTTTGGCTTTAACTTCTTCAACTTGTTGTTGTAATTGTGCTACAGTAGGATCATTTTCAGGTAATTGTGAAAGTTGTTGATGAATTTGTACAAATGTTTCTTCAGTAATATCTGGCTGTTGTGAAAGAATATCAATTTGTTGGCGAGTTTCAAAAATACGTTTTTCATTTTCAAGATTATCAAGATCTTGTATACGTTGTTGGGTTGCATTTTCAAGTTCGCTTAAACGATTATTGATATCTTGTAATGATGGTTCATTATTTCTTGCAACAATTCGACGATTACGACGTGCATCTGTATCCAATTTTGTTAAACGTTCCATTTCAGTACGAAGTGGTGGCAAAGCTTTTTCTTGAATATCAATTAAACTTTCTTTTGCTACTGATGGTACATCATTATTAAGATGATTAATTTCATCAATAATTTTGTTAATACCATCTGTAATACCACGTTCTTCAGCAAGTTCATTATGTAGACTGGTAAGATGATTTTCAAAATCTTCATTTGTTTGTTCCCAATCAGTTTCAATAAATCTTACATCAGCATATGGCATTTCACATGGATCTAATTGTTCAGAAAGACCTTGAAGTTTCAATAATGTTGGTTGATGAGTATTAAATGAATTACTTGCATTCTAAAAAAATAAAAATGATTGTTTAAATTTTGTTAAAAATAAAAATTAATTTACCTTAAGTGTTTCAAGTTGATTTTCAGCAACATTAAGTGGACGCAAATCAATATTTGCTTCAAAATCATTTAATACATTTCTAGCTTGATCAACTTGATCATTTGCATTATCACGTTCTTTAACAAATTCAAGCCATAAATTATATCTTGTTGCAAGATCATTTTCAGCATTTTGTGCTTGTGGAATTAATTCATTTAATGGTTGAATAATTGTTGAATTTCCAGAAGTATTTGCATCTTGAATAACTCTATTTGTTTCTTGAATTTTGTCATTAATTCTTTGACCAAGATCATGATAGCTTATTGGAATTGCAGTTGGATCAGCAAGTGTTTGATGAGCTTGACGAATAAGATCTGCTAAATCATTATAATAATGATTTGTATCTGCTTGTATTTGTTCGGATGCAATTGCAGATGCAAGTTCATCTGTAAGATTTTTTCTTGCATTTTGTAAACGTTCAACTGCAGCATCAAGAGCTTTGTGAAGTTCATCAAGTTCATTTTGTTTATCATCATCAAGATTATTACGATTAATTTGTTCATCAGATAATCTTGAACGGATTGCATTAATACGTGCTTCTTCAGCTTCAAGAGCATTAATACGATCTTGAAGATTATTTGGTGTTGCATTATCAATATTTGATTCTGCAGCAGTAATATCATTATGAAGGGTATTGAGTTGTTCTTCAATAGCACGTTTAGATGCAATAAATGCAGCAAGTGCTGCAGCTTTTTCACCAACAGCATCACCAAGTTTTTTAAGAAGATCAGTAAGACGTGAAAGATTCCAATTTGTTTTTTCACGAATTTCATCACCTTCAGGTCCTTCAGGGATATTTTCATTATAATCTTCAAGTTTACGCTTTTGTTCAGTTAAACTATTAAATGCTTGTTGTTGTTCTTCAAGATTTTCAGGAAGTGATGTTTCATAATTGTCAAGGTTTTGTTGTAAATTAACAGTAAGAAGTTCAATTTGAGGTGCAATGGTATTAATTTTAGCACGATTTTCAAGATATTTACGTTTTTCATCAAGTTGTGCTTGAATATTATCCAGTTGTGGTGATAACATTTCATCTTTAATTGAATGTTCAATATGATTAAGAGGTTGTTGCATTTTGTTATCAATATTATTGGCTGGTTTACGTAATTTACGAAGTTGTTCAACTAAATCACCAGATTTTCTTATTTCATCATCAATAATACCAGTTTCACCAAGTGCAGCAACATTAATACCAAGATCATTAATTTTAGCAAGAAGATTTTTATAATCTTGAAGTAATTTTTCTTCTGTATTAATATCTTCATTTAGTGGAGCTGTGAAGGATTTAACATTTGAACGTAATTGTTCTGCACGTTTAGATAATGCATCACGTGTTGGTTTATCACTAATTTCATCAATATTAAGTGGTGAAATGCCTTCAATAATTTTGTTAAGGGCATTACAATCTTCTTTTGCTTCAGCAAGTGGATGCTTAATTTCACCATTTTCATATTTTGATGTAATTGGTTGTGTAGCATTTTCTAATTTAGCAAGTTCATCATTAATTGTTGAAATGATATCATTCTGTTTTCTTGCATTTTCAAGTTTCTTTGATAATTTGTCATTGATAGCTTTTGAGCGCTTTTTGATTGCCTTTTTACGATTTTTAATTTCATCATTTGGAATTGGTAATGAATCAATGCTTGTAATAAGTTCATTGATTGGAATAAGTTGTTGTTCATTTATTTGTTCCAAAAGTGAAATATCATTTGTTGCATCAATATCACGTTCAGCATTAGCAATATCATCTTCAGCTTTATTAAGTTGATTATTGAAAGTTTCTAATTCTTGACGTTTAGCAGTTTCATTTTGAATATCATCATAAAGTTTATTAAGTTGATTATCAAGACTTTGTTGTTGTTGAGTTAATGCATTTAATCGTGCTGATGGTTGTGTTAAGGGTTCAAGATCTTTAAGTTGATCTTCTTTGTTTTTGAGTTTATCACCATTTAATACATTTTGTTGTTTAAGTTCATTAACATTTTCAATACTAACTTGTGGATCAGTTGGTCTTAAATCATTAATTGCTTTTAATGTATTATTAATATCATTTGCAATATTATCAAGATCAGTATTAAATTGTTCAAGTTGATTTGCACGATCATTTGCTGCTTGACGTGTTGTATCAAGTCGTTCACGTAATTGTGAAAGTTCATCCTTTGATTTATTAAGTAATTTAGTTGCATTAGAATTATTTGGATCAATTTGTTGTAATAAAATATCTGCTTGTTCAACATGTGGAAGACTGCTTTCAAGAATTTCAACAACTTTACGAAGATCATCAACTGTTGCTGCAGGATCATTATCAATGCGTTCAGCTTTATCAATATCATCACGTAAAATAGAAATTTCACGGTTAAGATTTGATGAAATACCAGCTAATGCAAGGTTATCAGCAGCATCTTTTTCTTGTTCATTAAGTGATTCAGCAATATTATTAAGACGTTCACGAATTAATGGAATATTGTTTAATGTTTCATTATGGCTAATAGAAGTATTAGCATCTTGTGCACGATTTTCAAGTTGTTGAAGTTTATCTTCTATTGGTTTTAATTGTTCATGAATTGCAGCTAATGCAGCAGGCTTTTTATCAAGATCATCTGATTTATGAACAGCAATTGCATCTTCACCAAGTTTATTAATGCTATCAATAAGTGCATTTTGGTCTGCAATTAATTTCTTTTCACTTTCAATATCTTTTTCCAAACGATTAATAAGATTTTCACGAGTCGTTGATAAATTATTTAATAGGCCTTCAAGTTCATTAAGTTGTTCTTTAACTTCATTATTGCCTGGAAGTTGCTTTTGAAGCCAATCATTAGTTTTACGAAGTTGTTTTTGAGCTTCCTTAATTCTTGGCTCAATTGCTTCTGCACGACGTAATCCATCATTTGCAGATGAAAGTGATTGTGGTGTATTAAATTCATCTTTAAGTGATTGAATTGTTTCATTAATTGCATTAGCTTGTTCATCAAGTTCAGATTTTTTGGCTTTCCATTGTGAAATATTATCAAGTTGTTTTTGAAGATCGTTACATTTTTCAAGTAATTTTTTAAGAAGTTCGTTTGCATTATCACGATTTTTATCATATTGTGCACGTTCATCATTTGTAAATGTTTGAATAACATCATCTGAAGGTTCTTTATCCAAATGTTCTTTAAGGTCATTTGCTCGTTTAATTAAATTGTCGAGTGTTGCTTGAGCATTTTCTGCATTAAGATTATTTTGATCAGTAGGTTGTTGTTCCTCTGCTACTGAAACTTCATTAACAAAGTTGTTAAGACTTTGAGAATCATTTAATGCTTCAACAATTTTTTCATGTTCTTTTTCTTTTTCAGAAAGTTTAGATTTAAGTGTATCAAGTAAATCTTTAGCTTTTTGTTCTTCAGCTTCAAGCGGTGTAACATCAAGACCACCTTCAGATGCTTTACGAGCAATATCATTATTACTTGGTACAATATCACTTTCAATAATATCAATAGCCTTTCGCAAATTTTCAATTTGTTTATCACGTGTATCACCAATTATTTGAGGTTCTTTAGGAGTTTTTGATTTCTTTCCACGCTTTTTACCAGATTCTGGTTGTTCTTCTTCAACAACCATAACATTTTGTTGAATATTTTTTAGTTTATCCATATTTGCATTGATATTATCATTAAGTTTACGTTTTAATGCATTACGTGAATCATTTTTGGCTTTAACTTCTTCAACTTGTTGTTGTAATTGTGCTACAGTAGGATCATTTTCAGGTAATTGTGAAAGTTGTTGATGAATTTGTACAAATGTTTCTTCAGTAATATCTGGCTGTTGTGAAAGAATATCAATTTGTTGGCGAGTTTCAAAAATACGTTTTTCATTTTCAAGATTATCAAGATCTTGTATACGTTGTTGGGTTGCATTTTCAAGTTCGCTTAAACGATTATTGATATCTTGTAATGATGGTTCATTATTTCTTGCAACAATTCGACGATTACGACGTGCATCTGTATCCAATTTTGTTAAACGTTCCATTTCAGTACGAAGTGGTGGCAAAGCTTTTTCTTGAATATCAATTAAACTTTCTTTTGCTACTGATGGTACATCATTATTAAGATGATTAATTTCATCAATAATTTTGTTAATACCATCTGTAATACCACGTTCTTCAGCAAGTTCATTATGTAGACTGGTAAGATGATTTTCAAAATCTTCATTTGTTTGTTCCCAATCAGTTTCAATAAATCTTACATCAGCATATGGCATTTCACATGGATCTAATTGTTCAGAAAGACCTTGAAGTTTCAATAATGTTGGTTGATGAGTATTAAATGAATTACTTGCATTCTAAAAAAATAAAAATGATTGTTTAAATTTTGTTAAAAATAAAAATTAATTTACCTTAAGTGTTTCAAGTTGATTTTCAGCAACATTAAGTGGACGCAAATCAATATTTGCTTCAAAATCATTTAATACATTTCTAGCTTGATCAACTTGATCATTTGCATTATCACGTTCTTTAACAAATTCAAGCCATAAATTATATCTTGTTGCAAGATCATTTTCAGCATTTTGTGCTTGTGGAATTAATTCATTTAATGGTTGAATAATTGTTGAATTTCCAGAAGTATTTGCATCTTGAATAACTCTATTTGTTTCTTGAATTTTGTCATTAATTCTTTGACCAAGATCATGATAGCTTATTGGAATTGCAGTTGGATCAGCAAGTGTTTGATGAGCTTGACGAATAAGATCTGCTAAATCATTATAATAATGATTTGTATCTGCTTGTATTTGTTCGGATGCAATTGCAGATGCAAGTTCATCTGTAAGATTTTTTCTTGCATTTTGTAAACGTTCAACTGCAGCATCAAGAGCTTTGTGAAGTTCATCAAGTTCATTTTGTTTATCATCATCAAGATTATTACGATTAATTTGTTCATCAGATAATCTTGAACGGATTGCATTAATACGTGCTTCTTCAGCTTCAAGAGCATTAATACGATCTTGAAGATTATTTGGTGTTGCATTATCAATATTTGATTCTGCAGCAGTAATATCATTATGAAGGGTATTGAGTTGTTCTTCAATAGCACGTTTAGATGCAATAAATGCAGCAAGTGCTGCAGCTTTTTCACCAACAGCATCACCAAGTTTTTTAAGAAGATCAGTAAGACGTGAAAGATTCCAATTTGTTTTTTCACGAATTTCATCACCTTCAGGTCCTTCAGGGATATTTTCATTATAATCTTCAAGTTTACGCTTTTGTTCAGTTAAACTATTAAATGCTTGTTGTTGTTCTTCAAGATTTTCAGGAAGTGATGTTTCATAATTGTCAAGGTTTTGTTGTAAATTAACAGTAAGAAGTTCAATTTGAGGTGCAATGGTATTAATTTTAGCACGATTTTCAAGATATTTACGTTTTTCATCAAGTTGTGCTTGAATATTATCCAGTTGTGGTGATAACATTTCATCTTTAATTGAATGTTCAATATGATTAAGAGGTTGTTGCATTTTGTTATCAATATTATTGGCTGGTTTACGTAATTTACGAAGTTGTTCAACTAAATCACCAGATTTTCTTATTTCATCATCAATAATACCAGTTTCACCAAGTGCAGCAACATTAATACCAAGATCATTAATTTTAGCAAGAAGATTTTTATAATCTTGAAGTAATTTTTCTTCTGTATTAATATCTTCATTTAGTGGAGCTGTGAAGGATTTAACATTTGAACGTAATTGTTCTGCACGTTTAGATAATGCATCACGTGTTGGTTTATCACTAATTTCATCAATATTAAGTGGTGAAATGCCTTCAATAATTTTGTTAAGGGCATTACAATCTTCTTTTGCTTCAGCAAGTGGATGCTTAATTTCACCATTTTCATATTTTGATGTAATTGGTTGTGTAGCATTTTCTAATTTAGCAAGTTCATCATTAATTGTTGAAATGATATCATTCTGTTTTCTTGCATTTTCAAGTTTCTTTGATAATTTGTCATTGATAGCTTTTGAGCGCTTTTTGATTGCCTTTTTACGATTTTTAATTTCATCATTTGGAATTGGTAATGAATCAATGCTTGTAATAAGTTCATTGATTGGAATAAGTTGTTGTTCATTTATTTGTTCCAAAAGTGAAATATCATTTGTTGCATCAATATCACGTTCAGCATTAGCAATATCATCTTCAGCTTTATTAAGTTGATTATTGAAAGTTTCTAATTCTTGACGTTTAGCAGTTTCATTTTGAATATCATCATAAAGTTTATTAAGTTGATTATCAAGACTTTGTTGTTGTTGAGTTAATGCATTTAATCGTGCTGATGGTTGTGTTAAGGGTTCAAGATCTTTAAGTTGATCTTCTTTGTTTTTGAGTTTATCACCATTTAATACATTTTGTTGTTTAAGTTCATTAACATTTTCAATACTAACTTGTGGATCAGTTGGTCTTAAATCATTAATTGCTTTTAATGTATTATTAATATCATTTGCAATATTATCAAGATCAGTATTAAATTGTTCAAGTTGATTTGCACGATCATTTGCTGCTTGACGTGTTGTATCAAGTCGTTCACGTAATTGTGAAAGTTCATCCTTTGATTTATTAAGTAATTTAGTTGCATTAGAATTATTTGGATCAATTTGTTGTAATAAAATATCTGCTTGTTCAACATGTGGAAGACTGCTTTCAAGAATTTCAACAACTTTACGAAGATCATCAACTGTTGCTGCAGGATCATTATCAATGCGTTCAGCTTTATCAATATCATCACGTAAAATAGAAATTTCACGGTTAAGATTTGATGAAATACCAGCTAATGCAAGGTTATCAGCAGCATCTTTTTCTTGTTCATTAAGTGATTCAGCAATATTATTAAGACGTTCACGAATTAATGGAATATTGTTTAATGTTTCATTATGGCTAATAGAAGTATTAGCATCTTGTGCACGATTTTCAAGTTGTTGAAGTTTATCTTCTATTGGTTTTAATTGTTCATGAATTGCAGCTAATGCAGCAGGCTTTTTATCAAGATCATCTGATTTATGAACAGCAATTGCATCTTCACCAAGTTTATTAATGCTATCAATAAGTGCATTTTGGTCTGCAATTAATTTCTTTTCACTTTCAATATCTTTTTCCAAACGATTAATAAGATTTTCACGAGTCGTTGATAAATTATTTAATAGGCCTTCAAGTTCATTAAGTTGTTCTTTAACTTCATTATTGCCTGGAAGTTGCTTTTGAAGCCAATCATTAGTTTTACGAAGTTGTTTTTGAGCTTCCTTAATTCTTGGCTCAATTGCTTCTGCACGACGTAATCCATCATTTGCAGATGAAAGTGATTGTGGTGTATTAAATTCATCTTTAAGTGATTGAATTGTTTCATTAATTGCATTAGCTTGTTCATCAAGTTCAGATTTTTTGGCTTTCCATTGTGAAATATTATCAAGTTGTTTTTGAAGATCGTTACATTTTTCAAGTAATTTTTTAAGAAGTTCGTTTGCATTATCACGATTTTTATCATATTGTGCACGTTCATCATTTGTAAATGTTTGAATAACATCATCTGAAGGTTCTTTATCCAAATGTTCTTTAAGGTCATTTGCTCGTTTAATTAAATTGTCGAGTGTTGCTTGAGCATTTTCTGCATTAAGATTATTTTGATCAGTAGGTTGTTGTTCCTCTGCTACTGAAACTTCATTAACAAAGTTGTTAAGACTTTGAGAATCATTTAATGCTTCAACAATTTTTTCATGTTCTTTTTCTTTTTCAGAAAGTTTAGATTTAAGTGTATCAAGTAAATCTTTAGCTTTTTGTTCTTCAGCTTCAAGCGGTGTAACATCAAGACCACCTTCAGATGCTTTACGAGCAATATCATTATTACTTGGTACAATATCACTTTCAATAATATCAATAGCCTTTCGCAAATTTTCAATTTGTTTATCACGTGTATCACCAATTATTTGAGGTTCTTTAGGAGTTTTTGATTTCTTTCCACGCTTTTTACCAGATTCTGGTTGTTCTTCTTCAACAACCATAACATTTTGTTGAATATTTTTTAGTTTATCCATATTTGCATTGATATTATCATTAAGTTTACGTTTTAATGCATTACGTGAATCATTTTTGGCTTTAACTTCTTCAACTTGTTGTTGTAATTGTGCTACAGTAGGATCATTTTCAGGTAATTGTGAAAGTTGTTGATGAATTTGTACAAATGTTTCTTCAGTAATATCTGGCTGTTGTGAAAGAATATCAATTTGTTGGCGAGTTTCAAAAATACGTTTTTCATTTCCAAGATTATCAAGATCTTGTATACGTTGTTGGGTTGCATTTTCAAGTTCGCTTAAACGATTATTGATATCTTGTAATGATGGTTCATTATTTCTTGCAACAATTCGACGATTACGACGTGCATCTGTATCCAATTTTGTTAAACGTTCCATTTCAGTACGAAGTGGTGGCAAAGCTTTTTCTTGAATATCAATTAAACTTTCTTTTGCTACTGATGGTACATCATTATTAAGATGATTAATTTCATCAATAATTTTGTTAATACCATCTGTAATACCACGTTCTTCAGCAAGTTCATTATGTAGACTGGTAAGATGATTTTCAAAATCTTCATTTGTTTGTTCCCAATCAGTTTCAATAAATCTTACATCAGCATATGGCATTTCACATGGATCTAATTGTTCAGAAAGACCTTGAAGTTTCAATAATGTTGGTTGATGAGTATTAAATGAATTACTTGCATTCTAAAAAAATAAAAATGATTGTTTAAATTTTGTTAAAAATAAAAATTAATTTACCTTAAGTGTTTCAAGTTGATTTTCAGCAACATTAAGTGGACGCAAATCAATATTTGCTTCAAAATCATTTAATACATTTCTAGCTTGATCAACTTGATCATTTGCATTATCACGTTCTTTAACAAATTCAAGCCATAAATTATATCTTGTTGCAAGATCATTTTCAGCATTTTGTGCTTGTGGAATTAATTCATTTAATGGTTGAATAATTGTTGAATTTCCAGAAGTATTTGCATCTTGAATAACTCTATTTGTTTCTTGAATTTTGTCATTAATTCTTTGACCAAGATCATGATAGCTTATTGGAATTGCAGTTGGATCAGCAAGTGTTTGATGAGCTTGACGAATAAGATCTGCTAAATCATTATAATAATGATTTGTATCTGCTTGTATTTGTTCGGATGCAATTGCAGATGCAAGTTCATCTGTAAGATTTTTTCTTGCATTTTGTAAACGTTCAACTGCAGCATCAAGAGCTTTGTGAAGTTCATCAAGTTCATTTTGTTTATCATCATCAAGATTATTACGATTAATTTGTTCATCAGATAATCTTGAACGGATTGCATTAATACGTGCTTCTTCAGCTTCAAGAGCATTAATACGATCTTGAAGATTATTTGGTGTTGCATTATCAATATTTGATTCTGCAGCAGTAATATCATTATGAAGGGTATTGAGTTGTTCTTCAATAGCACGTTTAGATGCAATAAATGCAGCAAGTGCTGCAGCTTTTTCACCAACAGCATCACCAAGTTTTTTAAGAAGATCAGTAAGACGTGAAAGATTCCAATTTGTTTTTTCACGAATTTCATCACCTTCAGGTCCTTCAGGGATATTTTCATTATAATCTTCAAGTTTACGCTTTTGTTCAGTTAAACTATTAAATGCTTGTTGTTGTTCTTCAAGATTTTCAGGAAGTGATGTTTCATAATTGTCAAGGTTTTGTTGTAAATTAACAGTAAGAAGTTCAATTTGAGGTGCAATGGTATTAATTTTAGCACGATTTTCAAGATATTTACGTTTTTCATCAAGTTGTGCTTGAATATTATCCAGTTGTGGTGATAACATTTCATCTTTAATTGAATGTTCAATATGATTAAGAGGTTGTTGCATTTTGTTATCAATATTATTGGCTGGTTTACGTAATTTACGAAGTTGTTCAACTAAATCACCAGATTTTCTTATTTCATCATCAATAATACCAGTTTCACCAAGTGCAGCAACATTAATACCAAGATCATTAATTTTAGCAAGAAGATTTTTATAATCTTGAAGTAATTTTTCTTCTGTATTAATATCTTCATTTAGTGGAGCTGTGAAGGATTTAACATTTGAACGTAATTGTTCTGCACGTTTAGATAATGCATCACGTGTTGGTTTATCACTAATTTCATCAATATTAAGTGGTGAAATGCCTTCAATAATTTTGTTAAGGGCATTACAATCTTCTTTTGCTTCAGCAAGTGGATGCTTAATTTCACCATTTTCATATTTTGATGTAATTGGTTGTGTAGCATTTTCTAATTTAGCAAGTTCATCATTAATTGTTGAAATGATATCATTCTGTTTTCTTGCATTTTCAAGTTTCTTTGATAATTTGTCATTGATAGCTTTTGAGCGCTTTTTGATTGCCTTTTTACGATTTTTAATTTCATCATTTGGAATTGGTAATGAATCAATGCTTGTAATAAGTTCATTGATTGGAATAAGTTGTTGTTCATTTATTTGTTCCAAAAGTGAAATATCATTTGTTGCATCAATATCACGTTCAGCATTAGCAATATCATCTTCAGCTTTATTAAGTTGATTATTGAAAGTTTCTAATTCTTGACGTTTAGCAGTTTCATTTTGAATATCATCATAAAGTTTATTAAGTTGATTATCAAGACTTTGTTGTTGTTGAGTTAATGCATTTAATCGTGCTGATGGTTGTGTTAAGGGTTCAAGATCTTTAAGTTGATCTTCTTTGTTTTTGAGTTTATCACCATTTAATACATTTTGTTGTTTAAGTTCATTAACATTTTCAATACTAACTTGTGGATCAGTTGGTCTTAAATCATTAATTGCTTTTAATGTATTATTAATATCATTTGCAATATTATCAAGATCAGTATTAAATTGTTCAAGTTGATTTGCACGATCATTTGCTGCTTGACGTGTTGTATCAAGTCGTTCACGTAATTGTGAAAGTTCATCCTTTGATTTATTAAGTAATTTAGTTGCATTAGAATTATTTGGATCAATTTGTTGTAATAAAATATCTGCTTGTTCAACATGTGGAAGACTGCTTTCAAGAATTTCAACAACTTTACGAAGATCATCAACTGTTGCTGCAGGATCATTATCAATGCGTTCAGCTTTATCAATATCATCACGTAAAATAGAAATTTCACGGTTAAGATTTGATGAAATACCAGCTAATGCAAGGTTATCAGCAGCATCTTTTTCTTGTTCATTAAGTGATTCAGCAATATTATTAAGACGTTCACGAATTAATGGAATATTGTTTAATGTTTCATTATGGCTAATAGAAGTATTAGCATCTTGTGCACGATTTTCAAGTTGTTGAAGTTTATCTTCTATTGGTTTTAATTGTTCATGAATTGCAGCTAATGCAGCAGGCTTTTTATCAAGATCATCTGATTTATGAACAGCAATTGCATCTTCACCAAGTTTATTAATGCTATCAATAAGTGCATTTTGGTCTGCAATTAATTTCTTTTCACTTTCAATATCTTTTTCCAAACGATTAATAAGATTTTCACGAGTCGTTGATAAATTATTTAATAGGCCTTCAAGTTCATTAAGTTGTTCTTTAACTTCATTATTGCCTGGAAGTTGCTTTTGAAGCCAATCATTAGTTTTACGAAGTTGTTTTTGAGCTTCCTTAATTCTTGGCTCAATTGCTTCTGCACGACGTAATCCATCATTTGCAGATGAAAGTGATTGTGGTGTATTAAATTCATCTTTAAGTGATTGAATTGTTTCATTAATTGCATTAGCTTGTTCATCAAGTTCAGATTTTTTGGCTTTCCATTGTGAAATATTATCAAGTTGTTTTTGAAGATCGTTACATTTTTCAAGTAATTTTTTAAGAAGTTCGTTTGCATTATCACGATTTTTATCATATTGTGCACGTTCATCATTTGTAAATGTTTGAATAACATCATCTGAAGGTTCTTTATCCAAATGTTCTTTAAGGTCATTTGCTCGTTTAATTAAATTGTCGAGTGTTGCTTGAGCATTTTCTGCATTAAGATTATTTTGATCAGTAGGTTGTTGTTCCTCTGCTACTGAAACTTCATTAACAAAGTTGTTAAGACTTTGAGAATCATTTAATGCTTCAACAATTTTTTCATGTTCTTTTTCTTTTTCAGAAAGTTTAGATTTAAGTGTATCAAGTAAATCTTTAGCTTTTTGTTCTTCAGCTTCAAGCGGTGTAACATCAAGACCACCTTCAGATGCTTTACGAGCAATATCATTATTACTTGGTACAATATCACTTTCAATAATATCAATAGCCTTTCGCAAATTTTCAATTTGTTTATCACGTGTATCACCAATTATTTGAGGTTCTTTAGGAGTTTTTGATTTCTTTCCACGCTTTTTACCAGATTCTGGTTGTTCTTCTTCAACAACCATAACATTTTGTTGAATATTTTTTAGTTTATCCATATTTGCATTGATATTATCATTAAGTTTACGTTTTAATGCATTACGTGAATCATTTTTGGCTTTAACTTCTTCAACTTGTTGTTGTAATTGTGCTACAGTAGGATCATTTTCAGGTAATTGTGAAAGTTGTTGATGAATTTGTACAAATGTTTCTTCAGTAATATCTGGCTGTTGTGAAAGAATATCAATTTGTTGGCGAGTTTCAAAAATACGTTTTTCATTTTCAAGATTATCAAGATCTTGTATACGTTGTTGGGTTGCATTTTCAAGTTCGCTTAAACGATTATTGATATCTTGTAATGATGGTTCATTATTTCTTGCAACAATTCGACGATTACGACGTGCATCTGTATCCAATTTTGTTAAACGTTCCATTTCAGTACGAAGTGGTGGCAAAGCTTTTTCTTGAATATCAATTAAACTTTCTTTTGCTACTGATGGTACATCATTATTAAGATGATTAATTTCATCAATAATTTTGTTAATACCATCTGTAATACCACGTTCTTCAGCAAGTTCATTATGTAGACTGGTAAGATGATTTTCAAAATCTTCATTTGTTTGTTCCCAATCAGTTTCAATAAATCTTACATCAGCATATGGCATTTCACATGGATCTAATTGTTCAGAAAGACCTTGAAGTTTCAATAATGTTGGTTGATGAGTATTAAATGAATTACTTGCATTCTAAAAAAATAAAAATGATTGTTTAAATTTTGTTAAAAATAAAAATTAATTTACCTTAAGTGTTTCAAGTTGATTTTCAGCAACATTAAGTGGACGCAAATCAATATTTGCTTCAAAATCATTTAATACATTTCTAGCTTGATCAACTTGATCATTTGCATTATCACGTTCTTTAACAAATTCAAGCCATAAATTATATCTTGTTGCAAGATCATTTTCAGCATTTTGTGCTTGTGGAATTAATTCATTTAATGGTTGAATAATTGTTGAATTTCCAGAAGTATTTGCATCTTGAATAACTCTATTTGTTTCTTGAATTTTGTCATTAATTCTTTGACCAAGATCATGATAGCTTATTGGAATTGCAGTTGGATCAGCAAGTGTTTGATGAGCTTGACGAATAAGATCTGCTAAATCATTATAATAATGATTTGTATCTGCTTGTATTTGTTCGGATGCAATTGCAGATGCAAGTTCATCTGTAAGGTTTTTTCTTGCATTTTGTAAACGTTCAACTGCAGCATCAAGAGCTTTGTGAAGTTCATCAAGTTCATTTTGTTTATCATCATCAAGATTATTACGATTAATTTGTTCATCAGATAATCTTGAACGGATTGCATTAATACGTGCTTCTTCAGCTTCAAGAGCATTAATACGATCTTGAAGATTATTTGGTGTTGCATTATCAATATTTGATTCTGCAGCAGTAATATCATTATGAAGGGTATTGAGTTGTTCTTCAATAGCACGTTTAGATGCAATAAATGCAGCAAGTGCTGCAGCTTTTTCACCAACAGCATCACCAAGTTTTTTAAGAAGATCAGTAAGACGTGAAAGATTCCAATTTGTTTTTTCACGAATTTCATCACCTTCAGGTCCTTCAGGGATATTTTCATTATAATCTTCAAGTTTACGCTTTTGTTCAGTTAAACTATTAAATGCTTGTTGTTGTTCTTCAAGATTTTCAGGAAGTGATGTTTCATAATTGTCAAGGTTTTGTTGTAAATTAACAGTAAGAAGTTCAATTTGAGGTGCAATGGTATTAATTTTAGCACGATTTTCAAGATATTTACGTTTTTCATCAAGTTGTGCTTGAATATTATCCAGTTGTGGTGATAACATTTCATCTTTAATTGAATGTTCAATATGATTAAGAGGTTGTTGCATTTTGTTATCAATATTATTGGCTGGTTTACGTAATTTACGAAGTTGTTCAACTAAATCACCAGATTTTCTTATTTCATCATCAATAATACCAGTTTCACCAAGTGCAGCAACATTAATACCAAGATCACTAATTTTAGCAAGAAGATTTTTATAATCTTGAAGTAATTTTTCTTCTGTATTAATATCTTCATTTAGTGGAGCTGTGAAGGATTTAACATTTGAACGTAATTGTTCTGCACGTTTAGATAATGCATCACGTGTTGGTTTATCACTAATTTCATCAATATTAAGTGGTGAAATGCCTTCAATAATTTTGTTAAGGGCATTACAATCTTCTTTTGCTTCAGCAAGTGGATGCTTAATTTCACCATTTTCATATTTTGATGTAATTGGTTGTGTAGCATTTTCTAATTTAGCAAGTTCATCATTAATTGTTGAAATGATATCATTCTGTTTTCTTGCATTTTCAAGTTTCTTTGATAATTTGTCATTGATAGCTTTTGAGCGCTTTTTGATTGCCTTTTTACGATTTTTAATTTCATCATTTGGAATTGGTAATGAATCAATGCTTGTAATAAGTTCATTGATTGGAATAAGTTGTTGTTCATTTATTTGTTCCAAAAGTGAAATATCATTTGTTGCATCAATATCACGTTCAGCATTAGCAATATCATCTTCAGCTTTATTAAGTTGATTATTGAAAGTTTCTAATTCTTGACGTTTAGCAGTTTCATTTTGAATATCATCATAAAGTTTATTAAGTTGATTATCAAGACTTTGTTGTTGTTGAGTTAATGCATTTAATCGTGCTGATGGTTGTGTTAAGGGTTCAAGATCTTTAAGTTGATCTTCTTTGTTTTTGAGTTTATCACCATTTAATACATTTTGTTGTTTAAGTTCATTAACATTTTCAATACTAACTTGTGGATCAGTTGGTCTTAAATCATTAATTGCTTTTAATGTATTATTAATATCATTTGCAATATTATCAAGATCAGTATTAAATTGTTCAAGTTGATTTGCACGATCATTTGCTGCTTGACGTGTTGTATCAAGTCGTTCACGTAATTGTGAAAGTTCATCCTTTGATTTATTAAGTAATTTAGTTGCATTAGAATTATTTGGATCAATTTGTTGTAATAAAATATCTGCTTGTTCAACATGTGGAAGACTGCTTTCAAGAATTTCAACAACTTTACGAAGATCATCAACTGTTGCTGCAGGATCATTATCAATGCGTTCAGCTTTATCAATATCATCACGTAAAATAGAAATTTCACGGTTAAGATTTGATGAAATACCAGCTAATGCAAGGTTATCAGCAGCATCTTTTTCTTGTTCATTAAGTGATTTAGCAATATTATTAAGACGTTCACGAATTAATGGAATATTGTTTAATGTTTCATTATGGCTAATAGAAGTATTAGCATCTTGTGCACGATTTTCAAGTTGTTGAAGTTTATCTTCTATTGGTTTTAATTGTTCATGAATTGCAGCTAATGCAGCAGGCTTTTTATCAAGATCATCTGATTTATGAACAGCAATTGCATCTTCACCAAGTTTATTAATGCTATCAATAAGTGCATTTTGGTCTGCAATTAATTTCTTTTCACTTTCAATATCTTTTTCCAAACGATTAATAAGATTTTCACGAGTCGTTGATAAATTATTTAATAGGCCTTCAAGTTCATTAAGTTGTTCTTTAACTTCATTATTGCCTGGAAGTTGCTTTTGAAGCCAATCATTAGTTTTACGAAGTTGTTTTTGAGCTTCCTTAATTCTTGGCTCAATTGCTTCTGCACGACGTAATCCATCATTTGCAGATGAAAGTGATTGTGGTGTATTAAATTCATCTTTAAGTGATTGAATTGTTTCATTAATTGCATTAGCTTGTTCATCAAGTTCAGATTTTTTGGCTTTCCATTGTGAAATATTATCAAGTTGTTTTTGAAGATCGTTACATTTTTCAAGTAATTTTTTAAGAAGTTCGTTTGCATTATCACGATTTTTATCATATTGTGCACGTTCATCATTTGTAAATGTTTGAATAACATCATCTGAAGGTTCTTTATCCAAATGTTCTTTAAGGTCATTTGCTCGTTTAATTAAATTGTCGAGTGTTGCTTGAGCATTTTCTGCATTAAGATTATTTTGATCAGTAGGTTGTTGTTCCTCTGCTACTGAAACTTCATTAACAAAGTTGTTAAGACTTTGAGAATCATTTAATGCTTCAACAATTTTTTCATGTTCTTTTTCTTTTTCAGAAAGTTTAGATTTAAGTGTATCAAGTAAATCTTTAGCTTTTTGTTCTTCAGCTTCAAGCGGTGTAACATCAAGACCACCTTCAGATGCTTTACGAGCAATATCATTATTACTTGGTACAATATCACTTTCAATAATATCAATAGCCTTTCGCAAATTTTCAATTTGTTTATCACGTGTATCACCAATTATTTGAGGTTCTTTAGGAGTTTTTGATTTCTTTCCACGCTTTTTACCAGATTCTGGTTGTTCTTCTTCAACAACCATAACATTTTGTTGAATATTTTTTAGTTTATCCATATTTGCATTGATATTATCATTAAGTTTACGTTTTAATGCATTACGTGAATCATTTTTGGCTTTAACTTCTTCAACTTGTTGTTGTAATTGTGCTACAGTAGGATCATTTTCAGGTAATTGTGAAAGTTGTTGATGAATTTGTACAAATGTTTCTTCAGTAATATCTGGCTGTTGTGAAAGAATATCAATTTGTTGGCGAGTTTCAAAAATACGTTTTTCATTTTCAAGATTATCAAGATCTTGTATACGTTGTTGGGTTGCATTTTCAAGTTCGCTTAAACGATTATTGATATCTTGTAATGATGGTTCATTATTTCTTGCAACAATTCGACGATTACGACGTGCATCTGTATCCAATTTTGTTAAACGTTCCATTTCAGTACGAAGTGGTGGCAAAGCTTTTTCTTGAATATCAATTAAACTTTCTTTTGCTACTGATGGTACATCATTATTAAGATGATTAATTTCATCAATAATTTTGTTAATACCATCTGTAATACCACGTTCTTCAGCAAGTTCATTATGTAGACTGGTAAGATGATTTTCAAAATCTTCATTTGTTTGTTCCCAATCAGTTTCAATAAATCTTACATCAGCATATGGCATTTCACATGGATCTAATTGTTCAGAAAGACCTTGAAGTTTCAATAATGTTGGTTGATGAGTATTAAATGAATTACTTGCATTCTAAAAAAATAAAAATGATTGTTTAAATTTTGTTAAAAATAAAAATTAATTTACCTTAAGTGTTTCAAGTTGATTTTCAGCAACATTAAGTGGACGCAAATCAATATTTGCTTCAAAATCATTTAATACATTTCTAGCTTGATCAACTTGATCATTTGCATTATCACGTTCTTTAACAAATTCAAGCCATAAATTATATCTTGTTGCAAGATCATTTTCAGCATTTTGTGCTTGTGGAATTAATTCATTTAATGGTTGAATAATTGTTGAATTTCCAGAAGTATTTGCATCTTGAATAACTCTATTTGTTTCTTGAATTTTGTCATTAATTCTTTGACCAAGATCATGATAGCTTATTGGAATTGCAGTTGGATCAGCAAGTGTTTGATGAGCTTGACGAATAAGATCTGCTAAATCATTATAATAATGATTTGTATCTGCTTGTATTTGTTCGGATGCAATTGCAGATGCAAGTTCATCTGTAAGGTTTTTTCTTGCATTTTGTAAACGTTCAACTGCAGCATCAAGAGCTTTGTGAAGTTCATCAAGTTCATTTTGTTTATCATCATCAAGATTATTACGATTAATTTGTTCATCAGATAATCTTGAACGGATTGCATTAATACGTGCTTCTTCAGCTTCAAGAGCATTAATACGATCTTGAAGATTATTTGGTGTTGCATTATCAATATTTGATTCTGCAGCAGTAATATCATTATGAAGGGTATTGAGTTGTTCTTCAATAGCACGTTTAGATGCAATAAATGCAGCAAGTGCTGCAGCTTTTTCACCAACAGCATCACCAAGTTTTTTAAGAAGATCAGTAAGACGTGAAAGATTCCAATTTGTTTTTTCACGAATTTCATCACCTTCAGGTCCTTCAGGGATATTTTCATTATAATCTTCAAGTTTACGCTTTTGTTCAGTTAAACTATTAAATGCTTGTTGTTGTTCTTCAAGATTTTCAGGAAGTGATGTTTCATAATTGTCAAGGTTTTGTTGTAAATTAACAGTAAGAAGTTCAATTTGAGGTGCAATGGTATTAATTTTAGCACGATTTTCAAGATATTTACGTTTTTCATCAAGTTGTGCTTGAATATTATCCAGTTGTGGTGATAACATTTCATCTTTAATTGAATGTTCAATATGATTAAGAGGTTGTTGCATTTTGTTATCAATATTATTGGCTGGTTTACGTAATTTACGAAGTTGTTCAACTAAATCACCAGATTTTCTTATTTCATCATCAATAATACCAGTTTCACCAAGTGCAGCAACATTAATACCAAGATCACTAATTTTAGCAAGAAGATTTTTATAATCTTGAAGTAATTTTTCTTCTGTATTAATATCTTCATTTAGTGGAGCTGTGAAGGATTTAACATTTGAACGTAATTGTTCTGCACGTTTAGATAATGCATCACGTGTTGGTTTATCACTAATTTCATCAATATTAAGTGGTGAAATGCCTTCAATAATTTTGTTAAGGGCATTACAATCTTCTTTTGCTTCAGCAAGTGGATGCTTAATTTCACCATTTTCATATTTTGATGTAATTGGTTGTGTAGCATTTTCTAATTTAGCAAGTTCATCATTAATTGTTGAAATGATATCATTCTGTTTTCTTGCATTTTCAAGTTTCTTTGATAATTTGTCATTGATAGCTTTTGAGCGCTTTTTGATTGCCTTTTTACGATTTTTAATTTCATCATTTGGAATTGGTAATGAATCAATGCTTGTAATAAGTTCATTGATTGGAATAAGTTGTTGTTCATTTATTTGTTCCAAAAGTGAAATATCATTTGTTGCATCAATATCACGTTCAGCATTAGCAATATCATCTTCAGCTTTATTAAGTTGATTATTGAAAGTTTCTAATTCTTGACGTTTAGCAGTTTCATTTTGAATATCATCATAAAGTTTATTAAGTTGATTATCAAGACTTTGTTGTTGTTGAGTTAATGCATTTAATCGTGCTGATGGTTGTGTTAAGGGTTCAAGATCTTTAAGTTGATCTTCTTTGTTTTTGAGTTTATCACCATTTAATACATTTTGTTGTTTAAGTTCATTAACATTTTCAATACTAACTTGTGGATCAGTTGGTCTTAAATCATTAATTGCTTTTAATGTATTATTAATATCATTTGCAATATTATCAAGATCAGTATTAAATTGTTCAAGTTGATTTGCACGATCATTTGCTGCTTGACGTGTTGTATCAAGTCGTTCACGTAATTGTGAAAGTTCATCCTTTGATTTATTAAGTAATTTAGTTGCATTAGAATTATTTGGATCAATTTGTTGTAATAAAATATCTGCTTGTTCAACATGTGGAAGACTGCTTTCAAGAATTTCAACAACTTTACGAAGATCATCAACTGTTGCTGCAGGATCATTATCAATGCGTTCAGCTTTATCAATATCATCACGTAAAATAGAAATTTCACGGTTAAGATTTGATGAAATACCAGCTAATGCAAGGTTATCAGCAGCATCTTTTTCTTGTTCATTAAGTGATTCAGCAATATTATTAAGACGTTCACGAATTAATGGAATATTGTTTAATGTTTCATTATGGCTAATAGAAGTATTAGCATCTTGTGCACGATTTTCAAGTTGTTGAAGTTTATCTTCTATTGGTTTTAATTGTTCATGAATTGCAGCTAATGCAGCAGGCTTTTTATCAAGATCATCTGATTTATGAACAGCAATTGCATCTTCACCAAGTTTATTAATGCTATCAATAAGTGCATTTTGGTCTGCAATTAATTTCTTTTCACTTTCAATATCTTTTTCCAAACGATTAATAAGATTTTCACGAGTCGTTGATAAATTATTTAATAGGCCTTCAAGTTCATTAAGTTGTTCTTTAACTTCATTATTGCCTGGAAGTTGCTTTTGAAGCCAATCATTAGTTTTACGAAGTTGTTTTTGAGCTTCCTTAATTCTTGGCTCAATTGCTTCTGCACGACGTAATCCATCATTTGCAGATGAAAGTGATTGTGGTGTATTAAATTCATCTTTAAGTGATTGAATTGTTTCATTAATTGCATTAGCTTGTTCATCAAGTTCAGATTTTTTGGCTTTCCATTGTGAAATATTATCAAGTTGTTTTTGAAGATCGTTACATTTTTCAAGTAATTTTTTAAGAAGTTCGTTTGCATTATCACGATTTTTATCATATTGTGCACGTTCATCATTTGTAAATGTTTGAATAACATCATCTGAAGGTTCTTTATCCAAATGTTCTTTAAGGTCATTTGCTCGTTTAATTAAATTGTCGAGTGTTGCTTGAGCATTTTCTGCATTAAGATTATTTTGATCAGTAGGTTGTTGTTCCTCTGCTACTGAAACTTCATTAACAAAGTTGTTAAGACTTTGAGAATCATTTAATGCTTCAACAATTTTTTCATGTTCTTTTTCTTTTTCAGAAAGTTTAGATTTAAGTGTATCAAGTAAATCTTTAGCTTTTTGTTCTTCAGCTTCAAGCGGTGTAACATCAAGACCACCTTCAGATGCTTTACGAGCAATATCATTATTACTTGGTACAATATCACTTTCAATAATATCAATAGCCTTTCGCAAATTTTCAATTTGTTTATCACGTGTATCACCAATTATTTGAGGTTCTTTAGGAGTTTTTGATTTCTTTCCACGCTTTTTACCAGATTCTGGTTGTTCTTCTTCAACAACCATAACATTTTGTTGAATATTTTTTAGTTTATCCATATTTGCATTGATATTATCATTAAGTTTACGTTTTAATGCATTACGTGAATCATTTTTGGCTTTAACTTCTTCAACTTGTTGTTGTAATTGTGCTACAGTAGGATCATTTTCAGGTAATTGTGAAAGTTGTTGATGAATTTGTACAAATGTTTCTTCAGTAATATCTGGCTGTTGTGAAAGAATATCAATTTGTTGGCGAGTTTCAAAAATACGTTTTTCATTTTCAAGATTATCAAGATCTTGTATACGTTGTTGGGTTGCATTTTCAAGTTCGCTTAAACGATTATTGATATCTTGTAATGATGGTTCATTATTTCTTGCAACAATTCGACGATTACGACGTGCATCTGTATCCAATTTTGTTAAACGTTCCATTTCAGTACGAAGTGGTGGCAAAGCTTTTTCTTGAATATCAATTAAACTTTCTTTTGCTACTGATGGTACATCATTATTAAGATGATTAATTTCATCAATAATTTTGTTAATACCATCTGTAATACCACGTTCTTCAGCAAGTTCATTATGTAGACTGGTAAGATGATTTTCAAAATCTTCATTTGTTTGTTCCCAATCAGTTTCAATAAATCTTACATCAGCATATGGCATTTCACATGGATCTAATTGTTCAGAAAGACCTTGAAGTTTCAATAATGTTGGTTGATGAGTATTAAATGAATTACTTGCATTCTAAAAAAATAAAAATGATTGTTTAAATTTTGTTAAAAATAAAAATTAATTTACCTTAAGTGTTTCAAGTTGATTTTCAGCAACATTAAGTGGACGCAAATCAATATTTGCTTCAAAATCATTTAATACATTTCTAGCTTGATCAACTTGATCATTTGCATTATCACGTTCTTTAACAAATTCAAGCCATAAATTATATCTTGTTGCAAGATCATTTTCAGCATTTTGTGCTTGTGGAATTAATTCATTTAATGGTTGAATAATTGTTGAATTTCCAGAAGTATTTGCATCTTGAATAACTCTATTTGTTTCTTGAATTTTGTCATTAATTCTTTGACCAAGATCATGATAGCTTATTGGAATTGCAGTTGGATCAGCAAGTGTTTGATGAGCTTGACGAATAAGATCTGCTAAATCATTATAATAATGATTTGTATCTGCTTGTATTTGTTCGGATGCAATTGCAGATGCAAGTTCATCTGTAAGATTTTTTCTTGCATTTTGTAAACGTTCAACTGCAGCATCAAGAGCTTTGTGAAGTTCATCAAGTTCATTTTGTTTATCATCATCAAGATTATTACGATTAATTTGTTCATCAGATAATCTTGAACGGATTGCATTAATACGTGCTTCTTCAGCTTCAAGAGCATTAATACGATCTTGAAGATTATTTGGTGTTGCATTATCAATATTTGATTCTGCAGCAGTAATATCATTATGAAGGGTATTGAGTTGTTCTTCAATAGCACGTTTAGATGCAATAAATGCAGCAAGTGCTGCAGCTTTTTCACCAACAGCATCACCAAGTTTTTTAAGAAGATCAGTAAGACGTGAAAGATTCCAATTTGTTTTTTCACGAATTTCATCACCTTCAGGTCCTTCAGGGATATTTTCATTATAATCTTCAAGTTTACGCTTTTGTTCAGTTAAACTATTAAATGCTTGTTGTTGTTCTTCAAGATTTTCAGGAAGTGATGTTTCATAATTGTCAAGGTTTTGTTGTAAATTAACAGTAAGAAGTTCAATTTGAGGTGCAATGGTATTAATTTTAGCACGATTTTCAAGATATTTACGTTTTTCATCAAGTTGTGCTTGAATATTATCCAGTTGTGGTGATAACATTTCATCTTTAATTGAATGTTCAATATGATTAAGAGGTTGTTGCATTTTGTTATCAATATTATTGGCTGGTTTACGTAATTTACGAAGTTGTTCAACTAAATCACCAGATTTTCTTATTTCATCATCAATAATACCAGTTTCACCAAGTGCAGCAACATTAATACCAAGATCACTAATTTTAGCAAGAAGATTTTTATAATCTTGAAGTAATTTTTCTTCTGTATTAATATCTTCATTTAGTGGAGCTGTGAAGGATTTAACATTTGAACGTAATTGTTCTGCACGTTTAGATAATGCATCACGTGTTGGTTTATCACTAATTTCATCAATATTAAGTGGTGAAATGCCTTCAATAATTTTGTTAAGGGCATTACAATCTTCTTTTGCTTCAGCAAGTGGATGCTTAATTTCACCATTTTCATATTTTGATGTAATTGGTTGTGTAGCATTTTCTAATTTAGCAAGTTCATCATTAATTGTTGAAATGATATCATTCTGTTTTCTTGCATTTTCAAGTTTCTTTGATAATTTGTCATTGATAGCTTTTGAGCGCTTTTTGATTGCCTTTTTACGATTTTTAATTTCATCATTTGGAATTGGTAATGAATCAATGCTTGTAATAAGTTCATTGATTGGAATAAGTTGTTGTTCATTTATTTGTTCCAAAAGTGAAATATCATTTGTTGCATCAATATCACGTTCAGCATTAGCAATATCATCTTCAGCTTTATTAAGTTGATTATTGAAAGTTTCTAATTCTTGACGTTTAGCAGTTTCATTTTGAATATCATCATAAAGTTTATTAAGTTGATTATCAAGACTTTGTTGTTGTTGAGTTAATGCATTTAATCGTGCTGATGGTTGTGTTAAGGGTTCAAGATCTTTAAGTTGATCTTCTTTGTTTTTGAGTTTATCACCATTTAATACATTTTGTTGTTTAAGTTCATTAACATTTTCAATACTAACTTGTGGATCAGTTGGTCTTAAATCATTAATTGCTTTTAATGTATTATTAATATCATTTGCAATATTATCAAGATCAGTATTAAATTGTTCAAGTTGATTTGCACGATCATTTGCTGCTTGACGTGTTGTATCAAGTCGTTCACGTAATTGTGAAAGTTCATCCTTTGATTTATTAAGTAATTTAGTTGCATTAGAATTATTTGGATCAATTTGTTGTAATAAAATATCTGCTTGTTCAACATGTGGAAGACTGCTTTCAAGAATTTCAACAACTTTACGAAGATCATCAACTGTTGCTGCAGGATCATTATCAATGCGTTCAGCTTTATCAATATCATCACGTAAAATAGAAATTTCACGGTTAAGATTTGATGAAATACCAGCTAATGCAAGGTTATCAGCAGCATCTTTTTCTTGTTCATTAAGTGATTCAGCAATATTATTAAGACGTTCACGAATTAATGGAATATTGTTTAATGTTTCATTATGGCTAATAGAAGTATTAGCATCTTGTGCACGATTTTCAAGTTGTTGAAGTTTATCTTCTATTGGTTTTAATTGTTCATGAATTGCAGCTAATGCAGCAGGCTTTTTATCAAGATCATCTGATTTATGAACAGCAATTGCATCTTCACCAAGTTTATTAATGCTATCAATAAGTGCATTTTGGTCTGCAATTAATTTCTTTTCACTTTCAATATCTTTTTCCAAACGATTAATAAGATTTTCACGAGTCGTTGATAAATTATTTAATAGGCCTTCAAGTTCATTAAGTTGTTCTTTAACTTCATTATTGCCTGGAAGTTGCTTTTGAAGCCAATCATTAGTTTTACGAAGTTGTTTTTGAGCTTCCTTAATTCTTGGCTCAATTGCTTCTGCACGACGTAATCCATCATTTGCAGATGAAAGTGATTGTGGTGTATTAAATTCATCTTTAAGTGATTGAATTGTTTCATTAATTGCATTAGCTTGTTCATCAAGTTCAGATTTTTTGGCTTTCCATTGTGAAATATTATCAAGTTGTTTTTGAAGATCGTTACATTTTTCAAGTAATTTTTTAAGAAGTTCGTTTGCATTATCACGATTTTTATCATATTGTGCACGTTCATCATTTGTAAATGTTTGAATAACATCATCTGAAGGTTCTTTATCCAAATGTTCTTTAAGGTCATTTGCTCGTTTAATTAAATTGTCGAGTGTTGCTTGAGCATTTTCTGCATTAAGATTATTTTGATCAGTAGGTTGTTGTTCCTCTGCTACTGAAACTTCATTAACAAAGTTGTTAAGACTTTGAGAATCATTTAATGCTTCAACAATTTTTTCATGTTCTTTTTCTTTTTCAGAAAGTTTAGATTTAAGTGTATCAAGTAAATCTTTAGCTTTTTGTTCTTCAGCTTCAAGCGGTGTAACATCAAGACCACCTTCAGATGCTTTACGAGCAATATCATTATTACTTGGTACAATATCACTTTCAATAATATCAATAGCCTTTCGCAAATTTTCAATTTGTTTATCACGTGTATCACCAATTATTTGAGGTTCTTTAGGAGTTTTTGATTTCTTTCCACGCTTTTTACCAGATTCTGGTTGTTCTTCTTCAACAACCATAACATTTTGTTGAATATTTTTTAGTTTATCCATATTTGCATTGATATTATCATTAAGTTTACGTTTTAATGCATTACGTGAATCATTTTTGGCTTTAACTTCTTCAACTTGTTGTTGTAATTGTGCTACAGTAGGATCATTTTCAGGTAATTGTGAAAGTTGTTGATGAATTTGTACAAATGTTTCTTCAGTAATATCTGGCTGTTGTGAAAGAATATCAATTTGTTGGCGAGTTTCAAAAATACGTTTTTCATTTTCAAGATTATCAAGATCTTGTATACGTTGTTGGGTTGCATTTTCAAGTTCGCTTAAACGATTATTGATATCTTGTAATGATGGTTCATTATTTCTTGCAACAATTCGACGATTACGACGTGCATCTGTATCCAATTTTGTTAAACGTTCCATTTCAGTACGAAGTGGTGGCAAAGCTTTTTCTTGAATATCAATTAAACTTTCTTTTGCTACTGATGGTACATCATTATTAAGATGATTAATTTCATCAATAATTTTGTTAATACCATCTGTAATACCACGTTCTTCAGCAAGTTCATTATGTAGACTGGTAAGATGATTTTCAAAATCTTCATTTGTTTGTTCCCAATCAGTTTCAATAAATCTTACATCAGCATATGGCATTTCACATGGATCTAATTGTTCAGAAAGACCTTGAAGTTTCAATAATGTTGGTTGATGAGTATTAAATGAATTACTTGCATTCTAAAAAAATAAAAATGATTGTTTAAATTTTGTTAAAAATAAAAATTAATTTACCTTAAGTGTTTCAAGTTGATTTTCAGCAACATTAAGTGGACGCAAATCAATATTTGCTTCAAAATCATTTAATACATTTCTAGCTTGATCAACTTGATCATTTGCATTATCACGTTCTTTAACAAATTCAAGCCATAAATTATATCTTGTTGCAAGATCATTTTCAGCATTTTGTGCTTGTGGAATTAATTCATTTAATGGTTGAATAATTGTTGAATTTCCAGAAGTATTTGCATCTTGAATAACTCTATTTGTTTCTTGAATTTTGTCATTAATTCTTTGACCAAGATCATGATAGCTTATTGGAATTGCAGTTGGATCAGCAAGTGTTTGATGAGCTTGACGAATAAGATCTGCTAAATCATTATAATAATGATTTGTATCTGCTTGTATTTGTTCGGATGCAATTGCAGATGCAAGTTCATCTGTAAGATTTTTTCTTGCATTTTGTAAACGTTCAACTGCAGCATCAAGAGCTTTGTGAAGTTCATCAAGTTCATTTTGTTTATCATCATCAAGATTATTACGATTAATTTGTTCATCAGATAATCTTGAACGGATTGCATTAATACGTGCTTCTTCAGCTTCAAGAGCATTAATACGATCTTGAAGATTATTTGGTGTTGCATTATCAATATTTGATTCTGCAGCAGTAATATCATTATGAAGGGTATTGAGTTGTTCTTCAATAGCACGTTTAGATGCAATAAATGCAGCAAGTGCTGCAGCTTTTTCACCAACAGCATCACCAAGTTTTTTAAGAAGATCAGTAAGACGTGAAAGATTCCAATTTGTTTTTTCACGAATTTCATCACCTTCAGGTCCTTCAGGGATATTTTCATTATAATCTTCAAGTTTACGCTTTTGTTCAGTTAAACTATTAAATGCTTGTTGTTGTTCTTCAAGATTTTCAGGAAGTGATGTTTCATAATTGTCAAGGTTTTGTTGTAAATTAACAGTAAGAAGTTCAATTTGAGGTGCAATGGTATTAATTTTAGCACGATTTTCAAGATATTTACGTTTTTCATCAAGTTGTGCTTGAATATTATCCAGTTGTGGTGATAACATTTCATCTTTAATTGAATGTTCAATATGATTAAGAGGTTGTTGCATTTTGTTATCAATATTATTGGCTGGTTTACGTAATTTACGAAGTTGTTCAACTAAATCACCAGATTTTCTTATTTCATCATCAATAATACCAGTTTCACCAAGTGCAGCAACATTAATACCAAGATCATTAATTTTAGCAAGAAGATTTTTATAATCTTGAAGTAATTTTTCTTCTGTATTAATATCTTCATTTAGTGGAGCTGTGAAGGATTTAACATTTGAACGTAATTGTTCTGCACGTTTAGATAATGCATCACGTGTTGGTTTATCACTAATTTCATCAATATTAAGTGGTGAAATGCCTTCAATAATTTTGTTAAGGGCATTACAATCTTCTTTTGCTTCAGCAAGTGGATGCTTAATTTCACCATTTTCATATTTTGATGTAATTGGTTGTGTAGCATTTTCTAATTTAGCAAGTTCATCATTAATTGTTGAAATGATATCATTCTGTTTTCTTGCATTTTCAAGTTTCTTTGATAATTTGTCATTGATAGCTTTTGAGCGCTTTTTGATTGCCTTTTTACGATTTTTAATTTCATCATTTGGAATTGGTAATGAATCAATGCTTGTAATAAGTTCATTGATTGGAATAAGTTGTTGTTCATTTATTTGTTCCAAAAGTGAAATATCATTTGTTGCATCAATATCACGTTCAGCATTAGCAATATCATCTTCAGCTTTATTAAGTTGATTATTGAAAGTTTCTAATTCTTGACGTTTAGCAGTTTCATTTTGAATATCATCATAAAGTTTATTAAGTTGATTATCAAGACTTTGTTGTTGTTGAGTTAATGCATTTAATCGTGCTGATGGTTGTGTTAAGGGTTCAAGATCTTTAAGTTGATCTTCTTTGTTTTTGAGTTTATCACCATTTAATACATTTTGTTGTTTAAGTTCATTAACATTTTCAATACTAACTTGTGGATCAGTTGGTCTTAAATCATTAATTGCTTTTAATGTATTATTAATATCATTTGCAATATTATCAAGATCAGTATTAAATTGTTCAAGTTGATTTGCACGATCATTTGCTGCTTGACGTGTTGTATCAAGTCGTTCACGTAATTGTGAAAGTTCATCCTTTGATTTATTAAGTAATTTAGTTGCATTAGAATTATTTGGATCAATTTGTTGTAATAAAATATCTGCTTGTTCAACATGTGGAAGACTGCTTTCAAGAATTTCAACAACTTTACGAAGATCATCAACTGTTGCTGCAGGATCATTATCAATGCGTTCAGCTTTATCAATATCATCACGTAAAATAGAAATTTCACGGTTAAGATTTGATGAAATACCAGCTAATGCAAGGTTATCAGCAGCATCTTTTTCTTGTTCATTAAGTGATTCAGCAATATTATTAAGACGTTCACGAATTAATGGAATATTGTTTAATGTTTCATTATGGCTAATAGAAGTATTAGCATCTTGTGCACGATTTTCAAGTTGTTGAAGTTTATCTTCTATTGGTTTTAATTGTTCATGAATTGCAGCTAATGCAGCAGGCTTTTTATCAAGATCATCTGATTTATGAACAGCAATTGCATCTTCACCAAGTTTATTAATGCTATCAATAAGTGCATTTTGGTCTGCAATTAATTTCTTTTCACTTTCAATATCTTTTTCCAAACGATTAATAAGATTTTCACGAGTCGTTGATAAATTATTTAATAGGCCTTCAAGTTCATTAAGTTGTTCTTTAACTTCATTATTGCCTGGAAGTTGCTTTTGAAGCCAATCATTAGTTTTACGAAGTTGTTTTTGAGCTTCCTTAATTCTTGGCTCAATTGCTTCTGCACGACGTAATCCATCATTTGCAGATGAAAGTGATTGTGGTGTATTAAATTCATCTTTAAGTGATTGAATTGTTTCATTAATTGCATTAGCTTGTTCATCAAGTTCAGATTTTTTGGCTTTCCATTGTGAAATATTATCAAGTTGTTTTTGAAGATCGTTACATTTTTCAAGTAATTTTTTAAGAAGTTCGTTTGCATTATCACGATTTTTATCATATTGTGCACGTTCATCATTTGTAAATGTTTGAATAACATCATCTGAAGGTTCTTTATCCAAATGTTCTTTAAGGTCATTTGCTCGTTTAATTAAATTGTCGAGTGTTGCTTGAGCGTTTTCTGCATTAAGATTATTTTGATCAGTAGGTTGTTGTTCCTCTGCTACTGAAACTTCATTAACAAAGTTGTTAAGACTTTGAGAATCATTTAATGCTTCAACAATTTTTTCATGTTCTTTTTCTTTTTCAGAAAGTTTAGATTTAAGTGTATCAAGTAAATCTTTAGCTTTTTGTTCTTCAGCTTCAAGCGGTGTAACATCAAGACCACCTTCAGATGCTTTACGAGCAATATCATTATTACTTGGTACAATATCACTTTCAATAATATCAATAGCCTTTCGCAAATTTTCAATTTGTTTATCACGTGTATCACCAATTATTTGAGGTTCTTTAGGAGTTTTTGATTTCTTTCCACGCTTTTTACCAGATTCTGGTTGTTCTTCTTCAACAACCATAACATTTTGTTGAATATTTTTTAGTTTATCCATATTTGCATTGATATTATCATTAAGTTTACGTTTTAATGCATTACGTGAATCATTTTTGGCTTTAACTTCTTCAACTTGTTGTTGTAATTGTGCTACAGTAGGATCATTTTCAGGTAATTGTGAAAGTTGTTGATGAATTTGTACAAATGTTTCTTCAGTAATATCTGGCTGTTGTGAAAGAATATCAATTTGTTGGCGAGTTTCAAAAATACGTTTTTCATTTTCAAGATTATCAAGATCTTGTATACGTTGTTGGGTTGCATTTTCAAGTTCGCTTAAACGATTATTGATATCTTGTAATGATGGTTCATTATTTCTTGCAACAATTCGACGATTACGACGTGCATCTGTATCCAATTTTGTTAAACGTTCCATTTCAGTACGAAGTGGTGGCAAAGCTTTTTCTTGAATATCAATTAAACTTTCTTTTGCTACTGATGGTACATCATTATTAAGATGATTAATTTCATCAATAATTTTGTTAATACCATCTGTAATACCACGTTCTTCAGCAAGTTCATTATGTAGACTGGTAAGATGATTTTCAAAATCTTCATTTGTTTGTTCCCAATCAGTTTCAATAAATCTTACATCAGCATATGGCATTTCACATGGATCTAATTGTTCAGAAAGACTTTGAAGTTTCAATAATGTTGGTTGATGAGTATTAAATGAATTACTTGCATTCTAAAAAAATAAAAATGATTGTTTAAATTTTGTTAAAAATAAAAATTAATTTACCTTAAGTGTTTCAAGTTGATTTTCAGCAACATTAAGTGGACGCAAATCAATATTTGCTTCAAAATCATTTAATACATTTCTAGCTTGATCAACTTGATCATTTGCATTATCACGTTCTTTAACAAATTCAAGCCATAAATTATATCTTGTTGCAAGATCATTTTCAGCATTTTGTGCTTGTGGAATTAATTCATTTAATGGTTGAATAATTGTTGAATTTCCAGAAGTATTTGCATCTTGAATAACTCTATTTGTTTCTTGAATTTTGTCATTAATTCTTTGACCAAGATCATGATAGCTTATTGGAATTGCAGTTGGATCAGCAAGTGTTTGATGAGCTTGACGAATAAGATCTGCTAAATCATTATAATAATGATTTGTATCTGCTTGTATTTGTTCGGATGCAATTGCAGATGCAAGTTCATCTGTAAGATTTTTTCTTGCATTTTGTAAACGTTCAACTGCAGCATCAAGAGCTTTGTGAAGTTCATCAAGTTCATTTTGTTTATCATCATCAAGATTATTACGATTAATTTGTTCATCAGATAATCTTGAACGGATTGCATTAATACGTGCTTCTTCAGCTTCAAGAGCATTAATACGATCTTGAAGATTATTTGGTGTTGCATTATCAATATTTGATTCTGCAGCAGTAATATCATTATGAAGGGTATTGAGTTGTTCTTCAATAGCACGTTTAGATGCAATAAATGCAGCAAGTGCTGCAGCTTTTTCACCAACAGCATCACCAAGTTTTTTAAGAAGATCAGTAAGACGTGAAAGATTCCAATTTGTTTTTTCACGAATTTCATCACCTTCAGGTCCTTCAGGGATATTTTCATTATAATCTTCAAGTTTACGCTTTTGTTCAGTTAAACTATTAAATGCTTGTTGTTGTTCTTCAAGATTTTCAGGAAGTGATGTTTCATAATTGTCAAGGTTTTGTTGTAAATTAACAGTAAGAAGTTCAATTTGAGGTGCAATGGTATTAATTTTAGCACGATTTTCAAGATATTTACGTTTTTCATCAAGTTGTGCTTGAATATTATCCAGTTGTGGTGATAACATTTCATCTTTAATTGAATGTTCAATATGATTAAGAGGTTGTTGCATTTTGTTATCAATATTATTGGCTGGTTTACGTAATTTACGAAGTTGTTCAACTAAATCACCAGATTTTCTTATTTCATCATCAATAATACCAGTTTCACCAAGTGCAGCAACATTAATACCAAGATCACTAATTTTAGCAAGAAGATTTTTATAATCTTGAAGTAATTTTTCTTCTGTATTAATATCTTCATTTAGTGGAGCTGTGAAGGATTTAACATTTGAACGTAATTGTTCTGCACGTTTAGATAATGCATCACGTGTTGGTTTATCACTAATTTCATCAATATTAAGTGGTGAAATGCCTTCAATAATTTTGTTAAGGGCATTACAATCTTCTTTTGCTTCAGCAAGTGGATGCTTAATTTCACCATTTTCATATTTTGATGTAATTGGTTGTGTAGCATTTTCTAATTTAGCAAGTTCATCATTAATTGTTGAAATGATATCATTCTGTTTTCTTGCATTTTCAAGTTTCTTTGATAATTTGTCATTGATAGCTTTTGAGCGCTTTTTGATTGCCTTTTTACGATTTTTAATTTCATCATTTGGAATTGGTAATGAATCAATGCTTGTAATAAGTTCATTGATTGGAATAAGTTGTTGTTCATTTATTTGTTCCAAAAGTGAAATATCATTTGTTGCATCAATATCACGTTCAGCATTAGCAATATCATCTTCAGCTTTATTAAGTTGATTATTGAAAGTTTCTAATTCTTGACGTTTAGCAGTTTCATTTTGAATATCATCATAAAGTTTATTAAGTTGATTATCAAGACTTTGTTGTTGTTGAGTTAATGCATTTAATCGTGCTGATGGTTGTGTTAAGGGTTCAAGATCTTTAAGTTGATCTTCTTTGTTTTTGAGTTTATCACCATTTAATACATTTTGTTGTTTAAGTTCATTAACATTTTCAATACTAACTTGTGGATCAGTTGGTCTTAAATCATTAATTGCTTTTAATGTATTATTAATATCATTTGCAATATTATCAAGATCAGTATTAAATTGTTCAAGTTGATTTGCACGATCATTTGCTGCTTGACGTGTTGTATCAAGTCGTTCACGTAATTGTGAAAGTTCATCCTTTGATTTATTAAGTAATTTAGTTGCATTAGAATTATTTGGATCAATTTGTTGTAATAAAATATCTGCTTGTTCAACATGTGGAAGACTGCTTTCAAGAATTTCAACAACTTTACGAAGATCATCAACTGTTGCTGCAGGATCATTATCAATGCGTTCAGCTTTATCAATATCATCACGTAAAATAGAAATTTCACGGTTAAGATTTGATGAAATACCAGCTAATGCAAGGTTATCAGCAGCATCTTTTTCTTGTTCATTAAGTGATTCAGCAATATTATTAAGACGTTCACGAATTAATGGAATATTGTTTAATGTTTCATTATGGCTAATAGAAGTATTAGCATCTTGTGCACGATTTTCAAGTTGTTGAAGTTTATCTTCTATTGGTTTTAATTGTTCATGAATTGCAGCTAATGCAGCAGGCTTTTTATCAAGATCATCTGATTTATGAACAGCAATTGCATCTTCACCAAGTTTATTAATGCTATCAATAAGTGCATTTTGGTCTGCAATTAATTTCTTTTCACTTTCAATATCTTTTTCCAAACGATTAATAAGATTTTCACGAGTCGTTGATAAATTATTTAATAGGCCTTCAAGTTCATTAAGTTGTTCTTTAACTTCATTATTGCCTGGAAGTTGCTTTTGAAGCCAATCATTAGTTTTACGAAGTTGTTTTTGAGCTTCCTTAATTCTTGGCTCAATTGCTTCTGCACGACGTAATCCATCATTTGCAGATGAAAGTGATTGTGGTGTATTAAATTCATCTTTAAGTGATTGAATTGTTTCATTAATTGCATTAGCTTGTTCATCAAGTTCAGATTTTTTGGCTTTCCATTGTGAAATATTATCAAGTTGTTTTTGAAGATCGTTACATTTTTCAAGTAATTTTTTAAGAAGTTCGTTTGCATTATCACGATTTTTATCATATTGTGCACGTTCATCATTTGTAAATGTTTGAATAACATCATCTGAAGGTTCTTTATCCAAATGTTCTTTAAGGTCATTTGCTCGTTTAATTAAATTGTCGAGTGTTGCTTGAGCGTTTTCTGCATTAAGATTATTTTGATCAGTAGGTTGTTGTTCCTCTGCTACTGAAACTTCATTAACAAAGTTGTTAAGACTTTGAGAATCATTTAATGCTTCAACAATTTTTTCATGTTCTTTTTCTTTTTCAGAAAGTTTAGATTTAAGTGTATCAAGTAAATCTTTAGCTTTTTGTTCTTCAGCTTCAAGCGGTGTAACATCAAGACCACCTTCAGATGCTTTACGAGCAATATCATTATTACTTGGTACAATATCACTTTCAATAATATCAATAGCCTTTCGCAAATTTTCAATTTGTTTATCACGTGTATCACCAATTATTTGAGGTTCTTTAGGAGTTTTTGATTTCTTTCCACGCTTTTTACCAGATTCTGGTTGTTCTTCTTCAACAACCATAACATTTTGTTGAATATTTTTTAGTTTATCCATATTTGCATTGATATTATCATTAAGTTTACGTTTTAATGCATTACGTGAATCATTTTTGGCTTTAACTTCTTCAACTTGTTGTTGTAATTGTGCTACAGTAGGATCATTTTCAGGTAATTGTGAAAGTTGTTGATGAATTTGTACAAATGTTTCTTCAGTAATATCTGGCTGTTGTGAAAGAATATCAATTTGTTGGCGAGTTTCAAAAATACGTTTTTCATTTTCAAGATTATCAAGATCTTGTATACGTTGTTGGGTTGCATTTTCAAGTTCGCTTAAACGATTATTGATATCTTGTAATGATGGTTCATTATTTCTTGCAACAATTCGACGATTACGACGTGCATCTGTATCCAATTTTGTTAAACGTTCCATTTCAGTACGAAGTGGTGGCAAAGCTTTTTCTTGAATATCAATTAAACTTTCTTTTGCTACTGATGGTACATCATTATTAAGATGATTAATTTCATCAATAATTTTGTTAATACCATCTGTAATACCACGTTCTTCAGCAAGTTCATTATGTAGACTGGTAAGATGATTTTCAAAATCTTCATTTGTTTGTTCCCAATCAGTTTCAATAAATCTTACATCAGCATATGGCATTTCACATGGATCTAATTGTTCAGAAAGACTTTGAAGTTTCAATAATGTTGGTTGATGAGTATTAAATGAATTACTTGCATTCTAAAAAAATAAAAATGATTGTTTAAATTTTGTTAAAAATAAAAATTAATTTACCTTAAGTGTTTCAAGTTGATTTTCAGCAACATTAAGTGGACGCAAATCAATATTTGCTTCAAAATCATTTAATACATTTCTAGCTTGATCAACTTGATCATTTGCATTATCACGTTCTTTAACAAATTCAAGCCATAAATTATATCTTGTTGCAAGATCATTTTCAGCATTTTGTGCTTGTGGAATTAATTCATTTAATGGTTGAATAATTGTTGAATTTCCAGAAGTATTTGCATCTTGAATAACTCTATTTGTTTCTTGAATTTTGTCATTAATTCTTTGACCAAGATCATGATAGCTTATTGGAATTGCAGTTGGATCAGCAAGTGTTTGATGAGCTTGACGAATAAGATCTGCTAAATCATTATAATAATGATTTGTATCTGCTTGTATTTGTTCGGATGCAATTGCAGATGCAAGTTCATCTGTAAGATTTTTTCTTGCATTTTGTAAACGTTCAACTGCAGCATCAAGAGCTTTGTGAAGTTCATCAAGTTCATTTTGTTTATCATCATCAAGATTATTACGATTAATTTGTTCATCAGATAATCTTGAACGGATTGCATTAATACGTGCTTCTTCAGCTTCAAGAGCATTAATACGATCTTGAAGATTATTTGGTGTTGCATTATCAATATTTGATTCTGCAGCAGTAATATCATTATGAAGGGTATTGAGTTGTTCTTCAATAGCACGTTTAGATGCAATAAATGCAGCAAGTGCTGCAGCTTTTTCACCAACAGCATCACCAAGTTTTTTAAGAAGATCAGTAAGACGTGAAAGATTCCAATTTGTTTTTTCACGAATTTCATCACCTTCAGGTCCTTCAGGGATATTTTCATTATAATCTTCAAGTTTACGCTTTTGTTCAGTTAAACTATTAAATGCTTGTTGTTGTTCTTCAAGATTTTCAGGAAGTGATGTTTCATAATTGTCAAGGTTTTGTTGTAAATTAACAGTAAGAAGTTCAATTTGAGGTGCAATGGTATTAATTTTAGCACGATTTTCAAGATATTTACGTTTTTCATCAAGTTGTGCTTGAATATTATCCAGTTGTGGTGATAACATTTCATCTTTAATTGAATGTTCAATATGATTAAGAGGTTGTTGCATTTTGTTATCAATATTATTGGCTGGTTTACGTAATTTACGAAGTTGTTCAACTAAATCACCAGATTTTCTTATTTCATCATCAATAATACCAGTTTCACCAAGTGCAGCAACATTAATACCAAGATCATTAATTTTAGCAAGAAGATTTTTATAATCTTGAAGTAATTTTTCTTCTGTATTAATATCTTCATTTAGTGGAGCTGTGAAGGATTTAACATTTGAACGTAATTGTTCTGCACGTTTAGATAATGCATCACGTGTTGGTTTATCACTAATTTCATCAATATTAAGTGGTGAAATGCCTTCAATAATTTTGTTAAGGGCATTACAATCTTCTTTTGCTTCAGCAAGTGGATGCTTAATTTCACCATTTTCATATTTTGATGTAATTGGTTGTGTAGCATTTTCTAATTTAGCAAGTTCATCATTAATTGTTGAAATGATATCATTCTGTTTTCTTGCATTTTCAAGTTTCTTTGATAATTTGTCATTGATAGCTTTTGAGCGCTTTTTGATTGCCTTTTTACGATTTTTAATTTCATCATTTGGAATTGGTAATGAATCAATGCTTGTAATAAGTTCATTGATTGGAATAAGTTGTTGTTCATTTATTTGTTCCAAAAGTGAAATATCATTTGTTGCATCAATATCACGTTCAGCATTAGCAATATCATCTTCAGCTTTATTAAGTTGATTATTGAAAGTTTCTAATTCTTGACGTTTAGCAGTTTCATTTTGAATATCATCATAAAGTTTATTAAGTTGATTATCAAGACTTTGTTGTTGTTGAGTTAATGCATTTAATCGTGCTGATGGTTGTGTTAAGGGTTCAAGATCTTTAAGTTGATCTTCTTTGTTTTTGAGTTTATCACCATTTAATACATTTTGTTGTTTAAGTTCATTAACATTTTCAATACTAACTTGTGGATCAGTTGGTCTTAAATCATTAATTGCTTTTAATGTATTATTAATATCATTTGCAATATTATCAAGATCAGTATTAAATTGTTCAAGTTGATTTGCACGATCATTTGCTGCTTGACGTGTTGTATCAAGTCGTTCACGTAATTGTGAAAGTTCATCCTTTGATTTATTAAGTAATTTAGTTGCATTAGAATTATTTGGATCAATTTGTTGTAATAAAATATCTGCTTGTTCAACATGTGGAAGACTGCTTTCAAGAATTTCAACAACTTTACGAAGATCATCAACTGTTGCTGCAGGATCATTATCAATGCGTTCAGCTTTATCAATATCATCACGTAAAATAGAAATTTCACGGTTAAGATTTGATGAAATACCAGCTAATGCAAGGTTATCAGCAGCATCTTTTTCTTGTTCATTAAGTGATTCAGCAATATTATTAAGACGTTCACGAATTAATGGAATATTGTTTAATGTTTCATTATGGCTAATAGAAGTATTAGCATCTTGTGCACGATTTTCAAGTTGTTGAAGTTTATCTTCTATTGGTTTTAATTGTTCATGAATTGCAGCTAATGCAGCAGGCTTTTTATCAAGATCATCTGATTTATGAACAGCAATTGCATCTTCACCAAGTTTATTAATGCTATCAATAAGTGCATTTTGGTCTGCAATTAATTTCTTTTCACTTTCAATATCTTTTTCCAAACGATTAATAAGATTTTCACGAGTCGTTGATAAATTATTTAATAGGCCTTCAAGTTCATTAAGTTGTTCTTTAACTTCATTATTGCCTGGAAGTTGCTTTTGAAGCCAATCATTAGTTTTACGAAGTTGTTTTTGAGCTTCCTTAATTCTTGGCTCAATTGCTTCTGCACGACGTAATCCATCATTTGCAGATGAAAGTGATTGTGGTGTATTAAATTCATCTTTAAGTGATTGAATTGTTTCATTAATTGCATTAGCTTGTTCATCAAGTTCAGATTTTTTGGCTTTCCATTGTGAAATATTATCAAGTTGTTTTTGAAGATCGTTACATTTTTCAAGTAATTTTTTAAGAAGTTCGTTTGCATTATCACGATTTTTATCATATTGTGCACGTTCATCATTTGTAAATGTTTGAATAACATCATCTGAAGGTTCTTTATCCAAATGTTCTTTAAGGTCATTTGCTCGTTTAATTAAATTGTCGAGTGTTGCTTGAGCGTTTTCTGCATTAAGATTATTTTGATCAGTAGGTTGTTGTTCCTCTGCTACTGAAACTTCATTAACAAAGTTGTTAAGACTTTGAGAATCATTTAATGCTTCAACAATTTTTTCATGTTCTTTTTCTTTTTCAGAAAGTTTAGATTTAAGTGTATCAAGTAAATCTTTAGCTTTTTGTTCTTCAGCTTCAAGCGGTGTAACATCAAGACCACCTTCAGATGCTTTACGAGCAATATCATTATTACTTGGTACAATATCACTTTCAATAATATCAATAGCCTTTCGCAAATTTTCAATTTGTTTATCACGTGTATCACCAATTATTTGAGGTTCTTTAGGAGTTTTTGATTTCTTTCCACGCTTTTTACCAGATTCTGGTTGTTCTTCTTCAACAACCATAACATTTTGTTGAATATTTTTTAGTTTATCCATATTTGCATTGATATTATCATTAAGTTTACGTTTTAATGCATTACGTGAATCATTTTTGGCTTTAACTTCTTCAACTTGTTGTTGTAATTGTGCTACAGTAGGATCATTTTCAGGTAATTGTGAAAGTTGTTGATGAATTTGTACAAATGTTTCTTCAGTAATATCTGGCTGTTGTGAAAGAATATCAATTTGTTGGCGAGTTTCAAAAATACGTTTTTCATTTTCAAGATTATCAAGATCTTGTATACGTTGTTGGGTTGCATTTTCAAGTTCGCTTAAACGATTATTGATATCTTGTAATGATGGTTCATTATTTCTTGCAACAATTCGACGATTACGACGTGCATCTGTATCCAATTTTGTTAAACGTTCCATTTCAGTACGAAGTGGTGGCAAAGCTTTTTCTTGAATATCAATTAAACTTTCTTTTGCTACTGATGGTACATCATTATTAAGATGATTAATTTCATCAATAATTTTGTTAATACCATCTGTAATACCACGTTCTTCAGCAAGTTCATTATGTAGACTGGTAAGATGATTTTCAAAATCTTCATTTGTTTGTTCCCAATCAGTTTCAATAAATCTTACATCAGCATATGGCATTTCACATGGATCTAATTGTTCAGAAAGACTTTGAAGTTTCAATAATGTTGGTTGATGAGTATTAAATGAATTACTTGCATTCTAAAAAAATAAAAATGATTGTTTAAATTTTGTTAAAAATAAAAATTAATTTACCTTAAGTGTTTCAAGTTGATTTTCAGCAACATTAAGTGGACGCAAATCAATATTTGCTTCAAAATCATTTAATACATTTCTAGCTTGATCAACTTGATCATTTGCATTATCACGTTCTTTAACAAATTCAAGCCATAAATTATATCTTGTTGCAAGATCATTTTCAGCATTTTGTGCTTGTGGAATTAATTCATTTAATGGTTGAATAATTGTTGAATTTCCAGAAGTATTTGCATCTTGAATAACTCTATTTGTTTCTTGAATTTTGTCATTAATTCTTTGACCAAGATCATGATAGCTTATTGGAATTGCAGTTGGATCAGCAAGTGTTTGATGAGCTTGACGAATAAGATCTGCTAAATCATTATAATAATGATTTGTATCTGCTTGTATTTGTTCGGATGCAATTGCAGATGCAAGTTCATCTGTAAGATTTTTTCTTGCATTTTGTAAACGTTCAACTGCAGCATCAAGAGCTTTGTGAAGTTCATCAAGTTCATTTTGTTTATCATCATCAAGATTATTACGATTAATTTGTTCATCAGATAATCTTGAACGGATTGCATTAATACGTGCTTCTTCAGCTTCAAGAGCATTAATACGATCTTGAAGATTATTTGGTGTTGCATTATCAATATTTGATTCTGCAGCAGTAATATCATTATGAAGGGTATTGAGTTGTTCTTCAATAGCACGTTTAGATGCAATAAATGCAGCAAGTGCTGCAGCTTTTTCACCAACAGCATCACCAAGTTTTTTAAGAAGATCAGTAAGACGTGAAAGATTCCAATTTGTTTTTTCACGAATTTCATCACCTTCAGGTCCTTCAGGGATATTTTCATTATAATCTTCAAGTTTACGCTTTTGTTCAGTTAAACTATTAAATGCTTGTTGTTGTTCTTCAAGATTTTCAGGAAGTGATGTTTCATAATTGTCAAGGTTTTGTTGTAAATTAACAGTAAGAAGTTCAATTTGAGGTGCAATGGTATTAATTTTAGCACGATTTTCAAGATATTTACGTTTTTCATCAAGTTGTGCTTGAATATTATCCAGTTGTGGTGATAACATTTCATCTTTAATTGAATGTTCAATATGATTAAGAGGTTGTTGCATTTTGTTATCAATATTATTGGCTGGTTTACGTAATTTACGAAGTTGTTCAACTAAATCACCAGATTTTCTTATTTCATCATCAATAATACCAGTTTCACCAAGTGCAGCAACATTAATACCAAGATCACTAATTTTAGCAAGAAGATTTTTATAATCTTGAAGTAATTTTTCTTCTGTATTAATATCTTCATTTAGTGGAGCTGTGAAGGATTTAACATTTGAACGTAATTGTTCTGCACGTTTAGATAATGCATCACGTGTTGGTTTATCACTAATTTCATCAATATTAAGTGGTGAAATGCCTTCAATAATTTTGTTAAGGGCATTACAATCTTCTTTTGCTTCAGCAAGTGGATGCTTAATTTCACCATTTTCATATTTTGATGTAATTGGTTGTGTAGCATTTTCTAATTTAGCAAGTTCATCATTAATTGTTGAAATGATATCATTCTGTTTTCTTGCATTTTCAAGTTTCTTTGATAATTTGTCATTGATAGCTTTTGAGCGCTTTTTGATTGCCTTTTTACGATTTTTAATTTCATCATTTGGAATTGGTAATGAATCAATGCTTGTAATAAGTTCATTGATTGGAATAAGTTGTTGTTCATTTATTTGTTCCAAAAGTGAAATATCATTTGTTGCATCAATATCACGTTCAGCATTAGCAATATCATCTTCAGCTTTATTAAGTTGATTATTGAAAGTTTCTAATTCTTGACGTTTAGCAGTTTCATTTTGAATATCATCATAAAGTTTATTAAGTTGATTATCAAGACTTTGTTGTTGTTGAGTTAATGCATTTAATCGTGCTGATGGTTGTGTTAAGGGTTCAAGATCTTTAAGTTGATCTTCTTTGTTTTTGAGTTTATCACCATTTAATACATTTTGTTGTTTAAGTTCATTAACATTTTCAATACTAACTTGTGGATCAGTTGGTCTTAAATCATTAATTGCTTTTAATGTATTATTAATATCATTTGCAATATTATCAAGATCAGTATTAAATTGTTCAAGTTGATTTGCACGATCATTTGCTGCTTGACGTGTTGTATCAAGTCGTTCACGTAATTGTGAAAGTTCATCCTTTGATTTATTAAGTAATTTAGTTGCATTAGAATTATTTGGATCAATTTGTTGTAATAAAATATCTGCTTGTTCAACATGTGGAAGACTGCTTTCAAGAATTTCAACAACTTTACGAAGATCATCAACTGTTGCTGCAGGATCATTATCAATGCGTTCAGCTTTATCAATATCATCACGTAAAATAGAAATTTCACGGTTAAGATTTGATGAAATACCAGCTAATGCAAGGTTATCAGCAGCATCTTTTTCTTGTTCATTAAGTGATTCAGCAATATTATTAAGACGTTCACGAATTAATGGAATATTGTTTAATGTTTCATTATGGCTAATAGAAGTATTAGCATCTTGTGCACGATTTTCAAGTTGTTGAAGTTTATCTTCTATTGGTTTTAATTGTTCATGAATTGCAGCTAATGCAGCAGGCTTTTTATCAAGATCATCTGATTTATGAACAGCAATTGCATCTTCACCAAGTTTATTAATGCTATCAATAAGTGCATTTTGGTCTGCAATTAATTTCTTTTCACTTTCAATATCTTTTTCCAAACGATTAATAAGATTTTCACGAGTCGTTGATAAATTATTTAATAGGCCTTCAAGTTCATTAAGTTGTTCTTTAACTTCATTATTGCCTGGAAGTTGCTTTTGAAGCCAATCATTAGTTTTACGAAGTTGTTTTTGAGCTTCCTTAATTCTTGGCTCAATTGCTTCTGCACGACGTAATCCATCATTTGCAGATGAAAGTGATTGTGGTGTATTAAATTCATCTTTAAGTGATTGAATTGTTTCATTAATTGCATTAGCTTGTTCATCAAGTTCAGATTTTTTGGCTTTCCATTGTGAAATATTATCAAGTTGTTTTTGAAGATCGTTACATTTTTCAAGTAATTTTTTAAGAAGTTCGTTTGCATTATCACGATTTTTATCATATTGTGCACGTTCATCATTTGTAAATGTTTGAATAACATCATCTGAAGGTTCTTTATCCAAATGTTCTTTAAGGTCATTTGCTCGTTTAATTAAATTGTCGAGTGTTGCTTGAGCGTTTTCTGCATTAAGATTATTTTGATCAGTAGGTTGTTGTTCCTCTGCTACTGAAACTTCATTAACAAAGTTGTTAAGACTTTGAGAATCATTTAATGCTTCAACAATTTTTTCATGTTCTTTTTCTTTTTCAGAAAGTTTAGATTTAAGTGTATCAAGTAAATCTTTAGCTTTTTGTTCTTCAGCTTCAAGCGGTGTAACATCAAGACCACCTTCAGATGCTTTACGAGCAATATCATTATTACTTGGTACAATATCACTTTCAATAATATCAATAGCCTTTCGCAAATTTTCAATTTGTTTATCACGTGTATCACCAATTATTTGAGGTTCTTTAGGAGTTTTTGATTTCTTTCCACGCTTTTTACCAGATTCTGGTTGTTCTTCTTCAACAACCATAACATTTTGTTGAATATTTTTTAGTTTATCCATATTTGCATTGATATTATCATTAAGTTTACGTTTTAATGCATTACGTGAATCATTTTTGGCTTTAACTTCTTCAACTTGTTGTTGTAATTGTGCTACAGTAGGATCATTTTCAGGTAATTGTGAAAGTTGTTGATGAATTTGTACAAATGTTTCTTCAGTAATATCTGGCTGTTGTGATAGCTGTTGAACTGTGGTTTGTATTTCTTGAATAGCTTGTTCTGCTTTTTCCTGTGATTGTTGTTGAATTTTACGAATTTTGTCAGCAATTTTGCTTTCCATATCTTTTAGGGTTTCTGCATTTGGTTTAACATAATGTCTTGTTGGGATGTAAATTCTTTCCGCCTTGATTGCATCTTTCATTACTTCAAGAACAGGTAATTCATTCTGAAATTTTTTGGTACTTTTTTTTTTGGTTTTATGGCTTTGTTTCTTTTTTTCAGCTGTTTATTTTGTAGTTTTTCTTACGTGGTTTTTGCCCTTTTTGAAGTTTATGTTAGAAAGTTTTTGATTAAAACTGTTTCGAAAAATGATAAAGACTTAAAGGTTTTTTCTCTTATAGAAAGGGGAAGCCAAAAGAAGAAGAATGTTTTGTAGAAATTGGCTTTTTTGTTCTGTTGAAAGAGGATAATGCGAGCTTTATTTATTTTTTGTTTGTTTCTTAAGAAATTTTACTAATTGATAGGCATGATGAAAAAGACTATTGGTTAAAAAATATCGGAATTTTTTGCCGGCGTTTTGAAATAATTTCAACACTTTTTGACCGAGCTTATCGGACTCAGTTTTTTAACTGGTTCTGATAAAGCAAATTACAAGTTGGAAGCTAATCTTAAAAAAGTTCACCTTTTGCCTTAGGCACATATTTGCAAAAGTGCTGTCTTTATAAGAAACCAAAAAGATGTGATATTTTGGTTTGAGGCAGGCACTTCTTTAGTTTTTCCCCCCAGTTTTTTTTTTCATTCACAAATTTGAATAAATACAGTGAGCTTGTGTTGAGAATTTAAAATGAGCGGTTGCTTTTATGAATAAAAAAAATTTTTTTGAGATACCTTGTAGCATAACTTTTTTTTATTTTTTATTTTTAACGAGCTTGTTCACTATAGCATTTTTCTGTAGTTCATTTTGACACATGATTTACAGTAGGATGTTTTTCTTAGTAAGAAAATTTTGCTTACCTCATCATCTGCAATTGTCGCAAGCGTTTCTTGTAAATCATTCTGTTTTGAAATTTGTTCCAGTTCATTTTTAATTTCATCTTCCAGTGTTTTAGCGATATTTTGCATTGTCGATTGTGCTGTAATTATATCTTGTATAACAGTGTCATTAGGTGACAGTTTTTCAATTTTGTTTTGTAATGCTTGTAGTTCATCCATATCATTGGAAACTCCCTTAAAAATTTTTTTTGTTTGTTAAAACCCATATAAATTTTTTAGCTGATACTTACTTTAAGAACCTTTTCTTCTTGTTTAGCAGTTTCAATATCCATCAAAGCTTTTTCTTCGAGATCTTTTGCTTTTGTTTCCCATTTAGAAATAATGCCTTGAGCTTGTTCAACCAAATGTTTTAATTCATCATTTTCTTGGAGCTTTTTGTTTACATATTCAGAAATAGCTTGAAGTTCTTTACATTTTGTTTGCAGGTCTGCAGCTAATGGTAAATTAATTTGTGTTTTTCCAAGTTCTTCGGCATCTTTTAAAACGGTTTTTATTGTATTTTGTACATGATGTAAACTTGTTGTTGATGGATTAATTTGATGTAAAACTTCTTCAGCTGCTTCTTTCGCGTCATTTGTTTTTTCAAGCGCAATTTTATATTTGTCGTGAATATCGGCACTTCTTTTAAGCTTGTGAATTAATTGATCTTCAAGGTTTAGCAAAGACTGCACAAGATCAACAACACGATTTCGGTATTCTTGCACAGTTTCAGGAGTATCAGGAGTTTCATCAGTTTTCGTAAGAATTTGTTCCAAACCTGATCGTCCTTCACGTGATGCTTTTATTAGAAGTGCATATTGTTCAGGCTCTTCAATTGCTTCATCAACTGTGCTTAATTTTTCAAGATTATATTTAATATCTTCAGCTTGTTCAATAAGTTTTGCAATGTCAACAGGTTCATCACCATTTTCAAAGCTTGGTTGTGCACTAATTGGTGGTGAAACATCTTCTTCCATTTTTTGTTGAATATTTCGAAGATTGTCATAAATTCCTTGTAATGTTGGACTTAATTCTGAAGACTGTAAAGCTGGTCTTTCTTTTGATTGTAAAGATCTGCTTAATTGTTCTTCAACAACTTTAATAATTGTAAGTACAGAATTTGTGATCTTTAATACAATTCTTCGACGTCGAGTTGGAGTTGAAAGTGGTGAACCATCAATGCTTGAAGCAATATAGCGTCTTGGCTTTTTACATAATCTTCTAAGTACATCCATTTCAAGTTCGATTGTTCGGAGATCATCTTTAACTTTTGGTCGAACACCTTTTTCTGCTGCAGCTCGGACATCAGCTTCAATTTTATTTAAATCTATCATTATTTGATTGTAATTTAATTGTAATTGTCTTTCATCTTGAATTTCACTTTCTAAGTTTTCAACAAGATTCTAAAGAAAACACTTCGATTTTTAGAAGTATTGTAACTTATAAGCTTACTTTGGCAGCAGTAATTTCACCACGAAGATCATTTGTAAGTGATTCCAAAAGTGTGTGATCAGATGGTGATTTTCTTGATGCATACGTAATTTTTGCTAAATGCTTGCTTGCAGTAGTTGCAGTTGCAATTATTTCCTGAAAATTAAAAATTGCTTTTAACAGATTAATACTAGAGGTTATTATTACATTTAATTGTGGTACATCATGTTCTGCACGTTCTACAGGTTTAAGTGGAAGCATTTCATAAAAGTCACGGATGCCGCGAAGTTGTTCACAAATTGTAGCAATAGCTTGTCGAATATCATCCATTGGTTTAGGGCCTTTAGGATTTGAAGCAACTTGCCGCAAAAGGTCAGCCTCCTCGTGTGGGGTTGCTAATGTAGGTAATGGATGAGCGGTTCTTTCCGATTCTTTTCTAATAACTTCACTATGAACCGATGCTAAATCGCTTTCAAGATCTTCTTCCTTTTCAATATGTGAACCAAAAGATGAAGTAGAAGCAATAGAAAGTTGTGACTGTGCAGCAAGACTTGTAGAAGGTAAATCAGTACGAATATCAATTGAAATCTCTTTTAATGGTGGAAGATTCATACGATTAAGTCGATCAAGAATATTACGATATTTTGCAGTTTGTTCTTTTGCAAATGCGGATTGTTGTTCACTCTGAAATTTATGCAATTCAAGTTTATTAGCTAACCTTTGATGTTTTTCGCAATTTTCTTTCAGCTTTTGTAATTGAGCTTGTCTTTCCAAGAGTTCCAAATCAACACGTGATTCAATCTGTACTAAATCTTTTTCAACCTGAAACAAAAAATTGCAAAATATTTGCAATGAAAAGGAAAAAAAGTTAGAGTCAAAGCTGACTCACCAAATCAATCCATTCAGCAAACGCCGCAAGATTTCTTAGCAGCCTTTGTTCCTTTTCATTTCTTCGATTAAATTTCATAACTTTTGCGTCAACGTTAAAAGCGTTACTTTCGAGGTCATCAAAAGCTGATTGCCAGTTGTCACGAAGAGATTTAAGTTGAGGAGTATCAAGGGATTGTTTTAAATCACCAATTGTTTGTTTAGCATATTTCCATTCGCCATGATCCAGTTTTGTTACGGCATCAATATCTCTGTTACTAATACCTTCATCAATAAGTCCTTCAATTCGTTTAATTTCTGTTCTAAGTGCAGTAACACTTTCGGCAACAGCATTATGAACATGTTCAATTCGTCGTCGATTTCGTTCTTCATGTTCACGGCGTTGCTGTTCAAGCCTTTCAGGAGAAATATTTGATGAAGATGTTGGTAAACGATCCAGGCAGCGAGCAATCTCGTCTATTATCGTTTTCTCTTTAGAACTTGTGTCCTAAAATTTGAAAAAAAATTTATACCTAAAAATTTGCATATTTTTAAAGGATCACTTACCATACTGTTGAGAATATAGGTAGCTGCTAGAGACGATATGGGTTGCTGCTCCTTTTCTTCGTTATGTGTCGTTCTCGGTTCGAATGGGTAAATGGAGGTTGCCAGAAGAGGCACCAACTCACGGTTGAGTGCGTCTACACGTTCGGATACTTGCTGAAAGAAGGCGGTACTTTGATCAATTTTTTTGTCATTTTGGAAGGAAAAATGAAATAAGAAACAAGTGAAAAAATTAATACTCGATTGACGGATGCCAAGGGACAGGTTGGCAACAACATTTTTTTCAAAAAAAAACAATACGCGAGTATTTTTCTTTTGCTTTGAATTTAATGCAAAAAAAATTGCGAGTGAACCGATAACACGGAAAATAGAAAGAAAAAGTCAATCAAAGGCTCTCTCTCTATGCGACACATGCTCGTCCCATCACTTCTTTTTATTCTTCTTTTCAGTGGCAGAAAATACGTGTGCGAGAAAAAAAAATCTTTTTTTGTGTTGTTTTTGTTGCAGAATAACACCCAGTGGCAGTGGGGCGGTCGCGATCGATCCCTCTTCTTTCAGTTAATCGTTAATAGGGGGATATCGAGTGACATTGCTTATTTAGCCCAAAAAAAAAGCGAACACTTACCGCTTCAGGCTCAATGCCAATCAATGCAGTTGTAGGAGCACGCGCAGCTTCATTAAGTTTTTGAACGGAATGTTCGAAATCTGTCACAGTCATTTCAGCACGTCTTTGTTGATCAGAAATTCGGTCGCTTTGTGTGCGTGCTTTATCTTGTAAATCGTTGAGATCGTTCGACTAAATAATATTTTTATGTTTTGTTTTATGGTCTTTAATTAATAGATTTCTTTGCTTACAATCTTTTTCAACTTTTCGCCGGTGTCGTCGGAATTAAACGGCAAAGAACGAGCTTGTTCACTAATTTCAATAGTTTGTTCAATGGTTTTTCGAAAATCTTGAAGGAGTCCAAGGAAGATTTGTCTTTCAGTCATAAGTCGTCGAGCTTTTTCAAGTTGTGCAACCAAAAGACGGAATCTAAAAAATATTTTGTTGCATATATTTTTCATTTGCTTTTTTTGTTCTCTTACTTTTCTTTAATTCTTTCACATTCTAATTGGAAAAATTGTGTTTCAATACCACGTAATTCAGTTTCAATATTATCAGCTTCAGGTCGTAATTCTATATCAATTTGTCTCAGCCTCAAATCAATACTTTCACGAACTTCATCTATTTGTGATGAAGTTATTATCCGCCATTTATTTTGTTCATGATGGATTGCTTTAATATTTTCATAAAATTGTTGTAAGCGTCCAAAAAATTCCATTTTTTGTTGGATAATTTTTTGTACGCGAATTGCGTGTTCAAATAATTTATACTGTTTTTCTTCCTCTGGATAATTTCTTTCAAGTTCAGCCGCTTCGTCGATGATTCCCTGCAATTTCAGATATTTTTTTTTAAAAAATTTTCATAATCCTTTTTTATGTTTTAAATTAATTCAAAGTCAGTTCGCATTATTAATTTTTGTTCAAACGTGATTCAATTTTTTTTAATGTTTTTTATAATTCGGTATTAAAAAAATCTCAGACACATGGTACAAAAACGAGAATAGAATTTTGCTTCCGAATTAATATTGATTTTTTTATCCTTGAATGAGTTTTAAAAAAAGATGAGATGTACGAAAAAAGAGAAGTGAGAGAGAGAGAGACTTCATTCAATGTAAAAAAGAATAATAAAAATATATTAGAGTTCCCGTAAAAAATCATTTAATCAAAAAACTTGACAGTGTAAATAAAGAAAAATAATAAACAGAAAAAAATAGAGATACGACAAATTTCCAGATGATTGGCGTAATTTGTTGCAATTTTTCTTTTCTTTTCTTCAAAGGTGCAAATGATATTTTGTTTGTTTTAAAAAAAATGGGATAAATTTCGAGAGAATGAAATGAGATCAGTTTGAACTTGTTTTTATCACGGGGGTTTTCATGTGTTCATTACAGTACAGTACTCTTCAAAAAACATTTTGGAACAGATTTATTTCTATTATTTAATGAAAGCCATTAATTTAGCCGTGTGTTTTTTGATTTAATGCTTTTAAAAAGAAAATGTGCAAACATTTATCAAAATTTATTTTTCTCAAACGTATGCTGCTTTAAAGATTTTTTTGTGTAAAAAAAAGCAAAAAAAAAACAATCTAATAAAAATGAATGTGAAAAAGATTTTTGATTTCTCTCTCTCTCATAACATATCTTTTCACCTTTTTTTACACAAAAATATTTGTTCTTTTTTTAATCTTCAATCGGGAACAAATTTTTTTATAAAAAATCAATAAAAAGTCTATTTTTGACTCAACTTTTTTTTGGCTGCCATAAAAAAGAAATGAATGAAACTGATTTTAAGTCACCTCTCTTATATTTTTTTTGCGTGTGTTTCAATCAAAGGGATTTTTTCGCAAAAATATAAAAAAAACGGAAAAAATAGAAACAACTACCGGTTTTTTTACTCTTTCTTTTTTTTTCAATACTCAGAGAAAGGCCAAATTTTAATGTTTCTTTTTTTTTAAAAACAAACTACTTTGGGAGTTTTTTTCTTTATTTATTTGAAACATTGGTTAAAACTAATTTGTCATTTATTATTCAATTTTAAAGTTCCTACAAAAAAAGTTTTGAATGACCTCAACAAAAAATTTTAAGGGTAGAAACGGGAACAATGAATGCTTAATTTTAATGTTTGCTATTTTTTACTCCAAAAATGTCTTTCTTATCACAGATTTTTTTGTTTCAAGTGTTCGGTATATTTTTTTGTTTTTGGAAAATTGCCAATAAATTAACCAAAAAAATTGATAAAAACATAAAAGAAATATTTGTGCAAAGAGAAAAAAAAGTTTTAAAGTTTTTTTGACGCTAACTTAATTCGACACGAATTAAAAGAGAGCTTTTTAAAATATTTAATGCAAGAAATTAAAAAACGAAAAAGGGAGAATTGAAAAGATAACAACAAAAAAGGTAAAATAATAATGTATAAATTTTTTAATGTGAGAAAAAAAGGGGTTTAATTTTTTTTTTTAATGGCAAATCCCCAAATGGCTTTTAAGAAAAAAAGTATAACTTTTGCACTTTGATTTTTTCAGCAAAAGCTTATTTTTATCACCTTTCATCAAAAACTGTCAACAAAATTTTGAAGGAAAAAAAGAAGGGGGTTCAAATTTCATATATAAACGAACGAACGACAAATTTATTTTTTTCTAAAAAGTAGCAAAATTTGCTTTAATATGGAAAAGAGAAGGAGATTAGTTTCACAAAATAATAAAAGTAAGGTGTTTTTTTTCTCTTCTCATATGTTTTAAGCAGAAACATAAGATGATATTTTTCTCCAAACAGCAGGCGCTAGAATTGTAGTAAATTTTTATTGGGTGTTTGTTTGCAAAAACGATAAGAAAATATGAGAAAGAAATGAGGAAAAAAGGTAAAGAGTAATTAGTTGTGTTTTTAAGCAAGCAACAAAAGTAAAAAAAGGGAACAGAACAAAAAAAACTTTAAAGCGATTTAAAATGAAACAAAAAAATAAAAAAAGATGATATTACAGGAAAGAAGGTAAAAAAATGTCTATTCAGCAAAAAAAAAGAAAAAACTTTTTGTTGGGCGCCGACATTTTTGTGATAGCAGCGTTCGGAAGCTTAATTACTGCTGCTTTTTTTGAGGGGGTTTTAATCAATGTTTGTTTTGTGAAAAATTATCCTGTTAATTTTTAAAACATTAAATTTTGCAGAAAATGTAATGAGTTTAATCTATGACCCTAGGACTTTTTAAAAAGCTATAAAAAGAGTTAACTGTAATAGAAACAAGTTTTTTTTTAAAAATTTACTTTCAAAAAAATGTGAATCTTTTCACATCTTTATTTTTTCTTTATAAAAACCGTTAACAATAAAAAAGCAACATTGAATCTAAATCAAAAGTCTGTAAAAAATATAAATATAAAGTTTTTTTAATGGGCCAATAAAAAAATATAAATTTTTTGTGTCTTTTCCGCTTTCTCCCCGAACGCGAAAAATAAAAAACTAATAAACACATTGTTAAAAGAAATTGTAAAGGGATCGGCTCAAAAAAATTGTAATAAAATTGGATCATTTTCAAAACATAGCCGCAAAAATGAAACTTTTAGTTTAGAAAATGACAAATTATATAATTAACTTAAAAAATTAAAGTGTTCCTTTCAGAAAAAATGAAGAGGGCCAGTTAAAAAAGTAAACATTTACAAATTATCTATCTTCCCTTTCATTTTTTCTGATATCGAACACACACTTTCTTTACTTAAAAAACTTGTAAAAAAAGAAAGAACAAACAAACGGAACGTAAAAAAATGACAATTGGAAATAATCAATGCAAGAGACAGAAGAAAAAGAAAGGTGAAAAAAAGAAATTTGCTAAAGTTTAGGACAAATTTTTTGCAGAAAAAATAAACGAAGTCAAAAGATGCTTTATCAAAAATGAAATGATTATACGGAAGTTCGTTCAAAATAAAAAAAATAAAAACAAAAAATGAATGTCACTTTTGAATTGAAAGAATTTATCAAAGATAAAAAATATGGGGATTCAAATGTTTCAGACAAAATGTTACAAATCGGCAATAGAATTTTGAAATTTAGGGTGCATTTTTATACAGTAAAACTGGAAAGTGTCTTGACAAGAAAAAGTGCGAAATAAAGTTGCCCAAAAAATTCCATGGCACATTAAGGTAAAGCGAACAATATGCCATTAAAAAAATTTTTAGGAAAACCAAAAAATGAGACAAAAATTTTTGCAAAAATATATATTTGTGTGTTCATTTTTAACAAATTAGTTAAGTTATTTGAAGGACACTCAAACAGATAAGATTATCATGAAAAGACTTCATTCTTTTTTTCGAAGGGGTTTTCACATTTTTCATGATTGCCCATCGATCATTTCTTAAAAACCAATATTCTGATCAAAGATAGCAGCAAAAAATTCAGAAATATTTTTAGCGCCAAAAAAGCTCAAAAAATGTTGCAAAAAAGATTGAAAACGGAAATAAATAATAACAACGGATTTTTTTCAAAAAATTTTTTAACCAAAAGGGATTGTTTAAAAGCAATTTTTCAATTTTACTGGGGGCTGAAAGCAAAAAAAAAAGCATAAAAAAATAAAGCCAACAGGCATTGATTGAACAGAAAAAGAAGAAGACGGTGACAATCAACAAAGTTGTTAAAACAGCTAAAAAAACGGACATTCTTTTTTGTCCAAAACGTAAAAACAAATGAAAAATTTAAAAAGTCAAAAAATTATTCTTACAAATGATCAAAGCCTCAAAAAATGCTATTTTTAAAGGGAATATTTTTCAAGGTTAATTTTTTTTGTTGGAAATGGAAAACAAAATGGTCAAAGATAAAATTGATAAAAAAAACATTTTTTAAAATAATTGTAAAAAAAATTCTACAGAGATTTGCAAAATAAAATACGAAGTTTCAAGTGATTTTAGAAGGGCTCAAATTGAAACATTTAACTCTTTCTTTTTTTTACTCGCGTGAAAGGTTTATTTTTTTCCGGTCGTTAAAAAATGAAAGCAAAAGTTGAATGAAAAGGGGAGAAAAAGTAATCGAAAAACATGCGCAACACCTGAAAAAAAAAGGGAAATTGTGATTTGCGCGCTAAAATATGTTGTGTACAACTACTACGTGTGTCAAGTACATTGTCACTTTTTATTTATATTATATTATTCTTTTTCATCTTTTTTGTTTCTCTCTCTATCCACCTCCGACAAAAACAACAAGTTAAAGAAAGAAAAATAGACATGTTTTCTTTTCTTGTTTCATATTTTTATATTACAAAAAAAGTTTTCTTGTCTTTATAGGGCTGATAAAATATTTTCCATTTTATAATCCTTAAATGGAATTCTTTCTTAATCAGTTAATGGGCGTTAAAATTATTAAACAATGTTTTAAAAATGGGAACGTCTAAAGAAAATGTTTGAATGATTGAATGATAAACATTTTTGTTGATAATAAAAAATTAATTTGAACAAATAATGGAACTGACATTGAATCAAGGTTAGATTTTAGGAACAAAAAAATCGTCGATTGATAAAAATATTTAAATGCTAAAACTCACTTTGATGATAATTTCTGCAATTGCTAAATCTTCTTCAGGAGTCATTTGAAGTTCACGTAAACGAATTTCAAAGCGTTCGAAAACTCGCTTTGATTGATGTAATTTTTGTTCACCAACATTTTTACGTAAACTTGAAATTTTTCGTTGTGAAATTGTTAAAAGTGGTAAATCAATTGTTAAATCCGTGAAACGTCGGGAAATTCTTTCAATATCTGATTCAATAAGTGCAAATTCAGATGGCTTTTCTGCGACTCGAAGTCTTTGAGCAAGTTTTTCAAGCTCTGAATCAATTTGAATCAAGCGTTCCATTTGTAAAAATTTATTCTTCCATTCAGTTTCCATTGGTTGGAATTGTGGATGTTCAAGAGCATTGTGAAGGATTAAAGATTCATTAATCATTTCCATTTCAAGGATTGAAGCCTTTGCACCAGCTGCAGAATCTTCTCTACGATCAAGGATTTTGCGTTTTCGTTCAAGTAAATCTGCAATTCTATCAACATAATTTGGTGATCTTGAACGAAGATTTGGCGATGGAGGTTCAAATCGATCTCGAAGATTTGTAACTCTTTGAAGGGTTGATGTTGAAGATGATGAAGTTGATGGTCCACCTGTTGGAAGAATGAAAGAATCCGTAACATCAATTGATGATGGAAACTGAAATTATTGATTTTTTTAGTGTTTTTATCAATTATTAATTGACTTACAGTGAAACCAGATCTTAGCGATGTAAATGAAAGACGAAGTTGTCCAGGACTAATTATATCAGAATATTTTTCTTCAAGTGTATCAATTAAATATCCAGCTTGTTCAAGATATTCTGCTCTTTCACGAATTTGTAGCCCACCCAAATATGTTTTTGTATCACTTTGTTGAATATATGCTTCAACTTCACGAAGTCTCTTTTCAATATCTGATAACATTGGTTGAACACCTCGAAATGAATCTAATCGAGCAGGAAGGGCAGCTCGAATCCGTTTATAATATTCATTTAATCGATCCTTTTCTTCACCACTTAATTTTTTATTTAGCCGAAGCCTTTCATCTTCCATTTCAACAATTTGTTTTTGATATTCCTGCAAAGATTTTATAAATTTACTAATTTGCATATATTTTCGTACAAAGAGATTTTAGGTAAACTTTTGGTCTCAAAGAGAAAAAAACGTCATACTTATTTATGTTTTTTGCTTATTTTAATCTTTGATAATTGTTAGTTTTTTTTATTCTGTTTTCTGCATTTTTGTTAATAAATAAAAAAACATCTGTCAAAAAAGATTAATTTTGACAGTCAATAAAAATTTGGTGGTTTTGCGCGTGGCAGTGTTCGTTTTTTTTACATTCGTTCATTCAGAGTTTCAATTCTTTTCACTTTTTTTATATTTTGTGGTGACTGAAAGTAATGCATTTAAGTTACTTTTCAATACCACATAAAAAAATTTTTTCTCGCCTGAAGACAGAAAAAAAGTGTGTGTGTTTGATTTTTTTGTTTTTTAAGACTCTAAAGTTTTTTTTGAAGGTCGAAAATTGCGAAAGATTTTTTTTGCAATGGAATGTTAATAAAAAAGAAAATCAAGAATAGAAATAAAAAAGTAAAATTTTGATGTGTATATTTTAGGTAAATTTGATGATAATTAAAAGTGTCAAAATCAAAATAAAAATTGAAAGAAAGATAAAAAAAATGTCGTTGCCCTTTGCACCACATAATGAAAAAATTTTGTTTTAATTATCGAAAATTGTGAATCATTCCAATCAAGACACAAAAAATTTAAGGGGTTCAAAAATGTATTAAAAATTCGCTAAATAAAGCAATACAGAAAAATATTTTGCCACTTGAAATTTAAAAAACTTACATTAAGCTTTTCACTTAATTTTGCAGCACCATGTGCAGATTTTGCACGTCGACGTAAAAGTTGTGAAACAGAAATTAGCCATTGTTCAAGTCGGGTACCTCTTAAAGAAGGAATTGTTGAAAGTTCTTCAAATCCAAATGTCAGGGGTTTTGGGGAAGATAAAGTTGTTGATGCGGATGCTGCAACTGTTGATGGCATTGGTGATGAAGAAGTTGCAGGATGAATATTAACAACTAATCGACCCCCAATTGGACGCAAAGATGATAAATCATGAATTCGTCGACGATATGAACCAAGTCGAGCATTAATTGTTCCACGTGCAGATGGGGATGATCTCTTGCCTAAATTATCACCAATTGCTTCAAGTCGATCAAGTAAAACTCGAATTTCTTCATCAATATTTCGCTTTTCTCTTTCATATCGAATTAAATATGTATCCATTTTAGAAGCTTCTGATTCAAAGTCTTTCCAAAGTTCAAGAAGTTCTTCTAAGAATTTTCTCATATCGCGAAATTGTGTTGAAATTTCATTTGCAGCAGAATGGGCATCTGCCATTGATTGTTCACTTTCAACTTTAAGGGTTTCAGGTTCCAACGGAATCACTTCGCGCATTTCAGCCAATAATGTACGAAGATGATTTTCTGGAATTTTTTCGGCTTCCTTCTGAAAAAAGAATTACAGTAATATTTAATGCAAATTTTAAAAGCTAAAGCTTACATTATATTCAGTAAGCCATTGCTGTAAAGCTGAAAAGCTTTCAGCAGATTTCCAAATATCCATTTTTTTGCCTAATTCTTCAACAAAAACTAATATGCGATAATGTGCACGTAAAAGTAGGAGGGTTTCACGACGAATTTTATATTCATCTGAAAGGGCTTGAATTCTGACTTCCAAAGGAGCCAAGAGTTCTTTGCTAACTCGATCATCAAAAATTGCACGTTCAAGTTTTTGCTTTTGCATTGGCATTGATTTGAAATGTTTTTCAAGGTTATCAATCATAGAATCCAAAGCCCAAAGGGAATGTTTTGCCTTTTCACGATTTACATCAATTGAAGAATGAACCAGCTGTTCACCAGAAGATAACCATTGTGCAAAATTCATTAATGGTTCAGGTAATTCATTTTCTAGCCGATGACTCCATTCTCGAAGTAGCTCAGAAAAACTTTTCCATTCTGAAAGAATTTTTGTCCAATCATCTGGTGGAAGTGAATGGGATTCATCTCGAAGTTGATTAAATAGTACACGACGTTCAAGAAATTCACGACGTCTTCGAGTAAACCACTGAAAAAAAACACAATAAATTTGCATATTTATCGAAAATTTTGTGAGCTTTTACCTGATGATCAGCAAAATAATCTTTTGGAAGATTATATTTATCATGAATAAATGTTTTAACTTTTGGTTCGGCAGCAATTGTTTTAATCCATTGAATTAAAGAAATATAACGATCTGCAATTTTTTCTGTTGAAATTCCTGTAAATCGAGAGGAAGTTGGTGCACGAAGAAATTGTGAAACATATGTAATAATTGAACGTTTATCAGGTTTTTCATGTAAAACATCATCAACTTCAAGCAAGGGACGAATATTTAAATGTACCCGAGCAAGTTCAAATGCATTTTCAATATTTTCACGTGGTGTTCGTCTCTTTGCTACTTCCATATCAACTAATGCAGGATTTGATCGATGTACCAATGCCATAAATGCTAATCCATCACGCCATGATTTATCCATATCATTAATTTGTAAACCATATTTTCTAAAAATTTAATGTTAACCATAGGTATCGAAATTTCGAAATTTTAGAATTGTTAGGATCGTAATTTCAAAATTCACAGATTTTAGGATCCGTAATAAATAAGGGTTTGTATCAAAATTTCGATGTTTTGGACTTTTACAGTCAGAATTTTTCTTTTCATTTCAAGACCATCTGCGAAAAAACTTACTGTCCAATTTCACGTTGAATCCATTCAAGTAAAATTCGATCAACGGTTGTTTTATTTCGATGTAAAACATTTGGTAAAAGTGATGAACTAGCTTTTCGCGGAGTTGTTTGTGCAGACGTTGATGGAGTTGTTGAATGCTGTACACCAGAGCCATCGTAGCCCCATTCACGTAAAAGATTAAGATTTGTTTCAATTTGAAAATGTAAAATCATTTGCCAAATTAGTCCCAAAACAATTCGAGGATTTCCATCCGCAAGATCCGTTGGATTATTATTAATTAGCTCAAGTCCACGTCGACGTAATACACCCAAAGCTGTTGTAAGATTTGAAACATGATGAACACGTTTTGATACTCGAGCTTTGTTAACTGGCTTTAAAAAATATTATTTAGCTACGGTCGGTGGTCTTGCAACGATTTTTTTGTTCATTCATTTGTTCATTGTTTTTCAATTAATAACAGTTAATTAATGACTTATAAGGTTTTTTCGTACAAAACTCATTTATTATTTTAAACGTTTTTATATTTTTTTGACTAAAGAAATCCATCAATGTCAGTCAGCTTCTTTTTTTGTTTGTTGAAATTTCAAAAAAAAAGAAAAAAGAAAAAACTGAAAATCATGTTTTTTTCAGTGGCCATTTTTTAACTGCCTTTATTTAAACTTCGTAAAAAAATGATGGAAGATTATTTCCCGCCAAAAAAAACAACCAAAAATAAGGGTAAAAACTTTTCGTATGATTCCATGTAAACAAAAAACTTACCAATGCTTCACCAGTTAAAACTTCAATTAAATGACATAAATAAACGCCATCCTTTAAATCTTCAAATAAATCTCGAATTTGACCAGAGGATGAATGCTATAAAATGTAAACAATATTTTACAAGTTTTACCCCAAAAAACATATAAGATATTTTCAGGACTATCGATATTGGAAAAAATCTCTTGCCACGAAAATACCGAAATTAAAAAAAACTTACCGTTTCAAGATGATAATTTACCCATCTTGTGTATGTATTTTTTTGAATTTTTTCATGTTCATCTGAAACAGCTCGAAGAGGTGATAAATATTGCCACATTTTTGATTAATTGTATTTTTTAAATTTTATCCCCAAAAAAAGTAATAAAGGAGAATCCGACTTGACACAAGCGTTCGTTTTTTGTTTCTCAGCCAAAAAAAAACAAAAAAACGATGGGGCTTTCAAGTTCGATAAATCCCTTTTCTCTTTTTGTGATGATGAACAGTTGATGCTGTTGTAGATGAAAACCACTTGAAGAAGAGAGAGAAGGAGAGACAAAAGAAAAATTGTAATTATGATAAGAGTCAAATATAAAAATTTTAAAAAAAGTAGAAGACAAGACAAGAAATGTTTTGATTGTTGAACACCGGAATTGATGAAAGTTGATGGTTTGCAAATTAAATTACCGCAACCAATTAGTTGGATTATTTTCTTGAATTTCTCTTTTTTCTTTTTTTTCAAATTAAAATAGTTTTATAAATTAAATATTAAAAAAAGTGTGATTAAGTAAATTAAGTCAAAGAAGAGAGATCGAACACTTTTTCTTGTTTGGGAATGAATTGACTGAAAAAGAGAATTAAATAATAAAAATTACATTAAATTTTGTAAATATTGCAAAAAAAAGAACCGATCGAAAAAAAGAAGCATCAACAAAACTCAAAAAAAAGTTAGTTTTTTTTCTCAAGAAGCCTTTTGATATTTTTTTTATTGGAAAGAAAAAAGGGGGAAAGGGGAATTGAAGTTAAAAAGGAACACCGCTATCAAAACAATTTGTGCAACAAAAAAAATTGTTGAATCTATTTTATCTCTTTCTGGGTTCTGGGTGGGGAAGGTTAAAGTTAAGGAAGCAACGTATGAGATGACGACTTTAAATAATGCGTGTGTTTTAAGTCTCTTTTTTTCAACAGAGATAACAAATATAATTTAAGGTTGGAGGTACCCCAGTCATCTTTTTAATACCAAAGCGCTCCAATAACAGCTCAATTGATCATAAAACAACAAAAAAAATAGAATTTCTCCAAAAAGAAATAAAATCATAAAAACTTTAATTGCAACAATCTGTCATCTGTTTTTCAAATGAGAGAGCTCAAATAAGGTAAGTAAAAACATACGAAAAAAAATAAATTAAAAAAGCATAAATTTTTAATTTCTCTCATTTTTTTTATTGCTTAAATAAACTTTCACCTTCAATATTATTTTTTACCTAAAAGGGTTAACAAATAAAAATTATTTGTAAATGATTTAAGGCTTTTTTTGACAACTGGCGCTACCCAAACAGCGATGAGTGTCTACGAAAAAAATAGGCATAAATTAAATTTTACTGCTTTTTTCTTTATGAAAAAAACGAAAAATCAACGTTTCTTTATTTTTTTTGGGGAGCTTGTTTTTCTGGGAAATAAGAAAAAAAAGCGCGAAATGAGAAAAACTGATCTGAAACAAAAAATAGTTTCTTTCAAATGTTTTGGAATGTTTTAGTATTGAAGAAAACGCGGCATCAAAAAGAGCAAAACATCAGTGCCGAAAAACACTTTCTCTTTTTTAATGCCTTTTTTATATAAAAATAAAAAACAAAAAAAGCTGTTGAATGATCCCTTTATTTTTTTCTTTCTTGCGCAAAGGTTATAGTTCCTATTTTTTTCCCGGCAGATTTTTTTCTATGTTAAAAATTCAAGGCTAAGAAAAAAAATGGAAATTTGATCTGAGACAAGGGCAATGAAAGCGCAAAAGAAAGAGTGAAAAAATAAACAGGAACACAGATTTTCGCGCAATTTTTTTCTTTTTATTTTTTACAGCTGCAAAAAAACAACAAAAATGTGCTGGCTTTTTTTTTCAGCTTTGTTTTTAATCTTTCAATTTAGACTGCCTTAAGAAAAAAAAGTGTTCAGAACCAAAATTTGCACTAAAATAAAAATATCAAAAATTTGCAGAAAGCAAAAAAAATAGTCTGGAAAAACTTTAAACAAAAAATGTTTCAAAGAAGAAAAATTTCGAAACAGTGAGAAAAATTTGGTTTTAAAAAAACAAAAAAGGGCTTAAAATTTAAAAAAATTATCACATTTGACGCTTAAAAAACGTAATAATAGTTCTTTTTTGCTGCTAATAATAATAATCCCGTTCCTCAATAAAAAAAAACAAAGCGGCCAATAAAAAATTCTATTTGAAAAAAACTAACAAAAATAGTTTCCATTTTTGAATGTAAAAAATTTTGGATAATTATTTTATTTATAAAAATCTATTTTTTTGAGGGACGCGCAGTAACAACAAAAACATTCGAATATAGTCATCATTAGAGGAAGAGAGAGGAAATATTAGAGGGAAAATGGAGGGATGCTGCTGGAAATATACGTATGCAAAAAAATCTTCTTTTTGCAAAATGTTTCAACTTTGTTTTGAAATTTTGAAAAAAAAAGAAGACAAAAAAACGCGGTAAAAAATTTGCGTGCAAAATAGCAAGAAGAAAGTAGAAAGTAGCATCCCACACAGCTGGAGGCCATTTGGGAAAGCAAGAAAAAAATAGAAGAGGAGAAGAATGAAAGATTGTTGCGCGAAAAATACACTTTTTTTTAAAAAAGAGAGGGAAAAAAAGCACGCGTTATAACTTTCTCTTTTTTTGCTATTTTTATTGTTGTTGTTTTTGCCAAAAGGCGCCATACTTTTTTATGTATATTTTTTTTCTGTGTTGTAGTTTCTTCTTTTCTCTTTGGCACCACAAAAAAAAATTGAAGCGAAAGGCAATCAATTCTAAACAAGGGAAAGAGAGGGAAAAAAGAGAAGAGGGGAAAGAGAAACGTCGGAAGTTTGGTTTGACAAGCCAAAAAAAAGAGAAACATCCCTCTTTCTTCCGGTTAACCAAAAAAACAAAGTGTTAAATGATTTTCCCAAAAAGGATTTCCCATACTTTTTTTAATAACTAACATATTTTGCATCCTTTAAAAGAGAGAGGGACTTTGATAAAGAAAAAAACAACTTGTTTGAGTTTTGTTGATGTTTTTGAAAAATTTAAATTTTAAGAAATAAAATAAATTTAAAACAATTAAAAGCAAAAAGAAATAAAGTTTAAATAAAAAAAGATATAAAAAAATAGGTAAAACAAGAATGTTTGAGATTAAAACAGCGGAAATAGCATATATTTCCCTTCTGTCTTTTTTGTTGCAGAAGAAGAAAATAAGGATTGTGTAAATAAAGACAAATAAATAAAAAAGAAACTCAAGTTAGAACACATTTTTTTGAAGAAGAGATTTTTTTCATTTAAAGTAAATGTTTAAAAAATGTTTTGAAATCCAAATTTTTTCAACTTACGTTTATATGAACGAATGCAACAACATGGACTTCTTCGAGATGGCATTTTCTTTTTTTGAGAAATATATAAATTTATTTAAATGTAAATTGATATTTTGTTAAAATAGGATGATTGTTCTCAAATACAAGTGGGAGAGATAAATGCAGAAAAAAATATCTCACGCTTGAATGATGCCAGTTTCAACTTAAGTAGATGAATGGAGAGTAGAAGGGGAGTTAAAAAAAGGTGTCGCCGATAATCAGTGCCTTTCTTTTTTTTTCTCGGTGAAAATCAAGGAGAAAAACGGAGAAAAATTAGTAGGCAAAGAAAATTTTCTGTAGAAAAAATTAATTATTTTCAATCAAAGAAAAACAATGTTTTCTGGCACGCGTCAATCAAAGAAAAAATAATAATTAACAAATTAACGGAAATAATTATTTATCCATTTTGATGGATCTTTCTTTCTTTAAATAATAAAAATAAGTTATTTCAAGGGAACTGTACAAAGTGGAAAACAAAAAACTGAAATTTTATCACAAATTTGGTCCAAAAAAATTGTAAAAAGTGCCATATGTTTTTAGCGAACTTAAAAGCAACCAAAAAAACAAATTCGTTCCGTTTTCGAAAAGATTAAAACAAAATTTTTGAAATTTAGACCGTTTTTAAGCTTCAGATCCGGTTTTTATCTGAAACTTGAAAAAGCAACAAAAATGACATAAACTTTGTAAGCAAACTTTATAAAGCTTTTAAAAAATAGCAGCCTCTTTTACATGTTTTTTTAAAAGATATGAAAGAGTCTGCTAAAATGTTAAAAAACAATAAAAAAAGCAAAATAAAAATATGGCGTTTTATTACTTTTAACAAACTAATTTACGATCTCCTTCGATTTTAAAAATAGCAAATAAGAATAAGCATACGTTTTTACATTAAAAAAGAGTTATTTCTTTTTTCTTGGAAGCAAAACACAAATAATCGATTCAAAAGCTTTAATAAATATAAAAGATTTTTTAATTAATTGAAATTTTGCATCCAAAAAAAGAGAAAAAAGTGGTTTTTCTAAAGCTTGAAAAATATGAGATTCTTTTTTTGCAAAGAGGAATACTGCTTTTTCAAGTGGGTTGCTTAAAAAAAGCGCAACATTTTTTATCTTTTTTTTGCTGTTTTTTATGGATAAAAAAATATTGTTGGAAACTTTGTTTCAAAAAAGGGGACCGCTTATTTTAATGAGTTATTTTAACGAAAAAAATTTGAAAGCCACCCTTTCAGCTGCTAAGACCCATCAGTTATTATTTTTTGATAACAATGTTAAAAAAGAATGTGACGACAATTTTGTTGTCACACATTTTTGAAGTCCGCGGACGTTTGCAAAAAAAAAGTGAATAAAAAAAGCAAAGCCTTAAAAAGTGAGGAAATTTCAAACACGTTGGAAGAAAGGAAGGGATTCTCATCCATTCATTTTCATTCATTCATTCCTTTGATGGAAGGAAGGAAGAGGGCAAACATGAAAAAGGCTCAGAAAAAATATTTTTGAGGAAAGGAAAAAAGTCTTTTGCTTTTGTCGTTGGTGTTTTTGCTCTGGAAAAAACTCTTTTTTTGTACATACAAAAAAGCAAAGCAAATGTTTGAATCACACTCCCTTTTTTGGTGGTCCAAAAATTGTAACTGATAATTCATAAATGAACGTAAAAAAAGGCAACAGCGGAAAAAATTATTTTTTTCATAATTTATTCAATTTTGGCCACTTTTTTATTTGTGTCGAGTTTTTTTATTGAGCCCAAATTTGAGGACATAAAAATGTTTTGGAGTTCCTTTTTTTCTGCAGCAGCAGCAGTGTTGTTGCCAAGGCCAGAAAAAAGAAAATCGCACAAAAATGATGGTTTATATTATTATTTTTATTATTTTGCAAAAGAAAGCAGCAGCAGCAGCCAAGGAAAGATGACGAAGAAGAAACGAGAGTCTCGCGCATTTACGCCTTTTTTTGCTCGAGCCATTGATGGAAGAAAAAATTCACTCGAGCAAACAAGTGTTTTCCACCCTCATTTCTTTTCTCATTCATTTATTTCATCAACACCAAAATCAAAGGAATATAAGTAAACGTAGAACTTTTTTGTTTTCGATAATCCGTTTATTAATTTCATACTTCAGATTTTTAACCGGAAATATACACACACATTTCCTTTCCAAAAGTGTCCGATCGGAACTCAATAAAAAAGAAAAAATTTTGCACACATATGTTTTACAATCGTTGTCGTCGGATATTATATTTGCATAATCCATGGAATCAAATGACACACTTTTTTTAAGAACAGGAGAGAGAAAAAAGATTTACAAACTCCAAACATGTGCTGCAAAAAACGACGCTGTTTTTGAAGTCACACATTTGTGTACGTAAAGCTAAAAAAAGAAAATTTGGCAAATGAAGCTTATCAAGATCGGCATCAATGAGAAATGATATTTGAATGCCAAGGTCAAAAAAAATCTAATTAAGCGATCAAATTATTTGATATTATAGTGATGGTGGTGGTAAATGAGAGATGGGTCAAATTAGAGATTCCAACTTTGAGGCACTTAGAGAGAGTAAGCAAAAGGTTTTGGGGCATAACATTCTTAAAAATTTAAAATAATCTTAATAAAAAAACTGCTATAAAATTTTTAAACGCCAATAAAAAGTAACCAGTAAATTTTTTTATTTAACTGCTACAAAAACAGCTGAAAAATTTGTTAAAAACAACTTAAAAATTAGGTAAAAGTATTCAAATTTAAGAAAATGAAACGCAATTGATAAAAATATTTGAAAGAAAAATGTGTTCTAACTTGAATTTTTTTTGAAAAAAAAGCATATTTGTAAGACAAAATAGCCAAAAAAAGAAAAGTTGAAATTTCGAGAAATAGTAACAAAAAATTCCCCAAAAAGAAATATTAATTTACCACAAAATAAAATAATAAATTTTAAAAAGCCTTACTGAGAAAAAATTCTTTCTTCTTTTCTGGAGTTACTTGAAGTGGTGATGGACGTAATGGTCCAAGTCGTTTAAACATATTTTTTTAATTATAATAAATATCAATGCAAACTTCTGAGAATAATTTTTGATAAGGTTAATAAATGTTTAATCGAAGAAATAAAATGTAGAAATAAAATAATGAATAAAATAAATGAATGAATTGAAATTAATCAAGAACTGTTAAATAAAAAATATTAATCGTTCGCAGAAAATCGTTTTTTAAATCGGTAAAAAAACGAATAATGACTTTTCTTTTCAGAAGGTTCTTTTTTTTTCAAAATTGGGTGTTAAATATTTTCTCCTTCTTTTTTACAGCAGAGTAAAATTCCAATCGACAAGCGTGAAAAGTTTATTTTACCGGTGACAAAAGTTTTTTCTATTAAACGATTTATTACAATAAAAATAATATAAAGATGGATGAATTAAATGAAAAAATGTGGTTGAAACGTTTGCAAAAAAATAAAATAAGAATGAATCAAATGGTTTTTTTACCCGGAAAAAAAGGACAAATTTTTTTGGCCGTGGCCATTTTTGTTTCTTATCAGTTGTAAAACTAGAAAAAAATAACAAAAACACAGGTGAATGAATGAAGAGATCGCACACAAAAAACAATTATACAAATATTTTTGGTTGAAATTATTATTTTAAGGAAGTAAAAAATAGCTAGAAAATTTTATTTATTGATAAAAATTTTTGAAAAAGTTTGAATTAAAATTTCCACAAATGATAAATTAAAAGAAACGACAAAAAAATTTTAACAGCATTAAATATTGAAAGATTTATGATATCCCTGTTTTTGCCAATTTTAAATTCAAAAATTAACTTACTCAAAAAAAGAAAATCATGTAATTTTCTAAAAATTTTCATTTCGAATTTGAAATGATTCGTTCTAAAAATAATATTATAAAATATTTATAACTTTTAAAATCAAAAAAGAAAAACACGAAAAATAAAAAAAATAAAAGTTTTTTAGGCAAAAAAAGCGTTGTTCTTGGCTTGAACAATTTATAAAATTGTTTACAGACACCTTTTTTGTAATGCAAAGCAGAAACCTTTTTATAAAAAACGCAAAAAATAAAAACAATCTTTGGAATAAAGCAACAAATGTAAATGTCTTTTTTCTGTAAAATCATTACTCAAAAAAGTCATTGAGGTTGTTGTTGCTTGCTTGCTGTGTTTCTCGGTGGGTCATCGACGACCTTATTACAAAAAAGTTTAACTGGTTTCTTTCTTTCAAAGTTTTTGCTTCAACCTTTTTTGTAAAAAAAGCTTTTTGACAAAAGAAATGGTCAAAATTTCTTTAAGCTTAAATAAATCAATGCTGTATTTCTGCATTTTAAAACAGTCAATGAAAAGTGGGAGATTAAAGTTTAATCATTAAACGAAAGTATTGCAGTTGATTTAATGGTAGGAATTTTGTGCCAAAATAGTGGCATGTAAAATATTGAAAAAATCTGACTTCAAAATTTTGCATTCCAAGTGATTACTGTAATCAAAAACATCTTTTATAAAAACGCAAAAAAAATAAAAACAATCTTGGGAAAAAAGTCAAAATTAGGCATAAAACACAAAAAAAAGCATTGAATTAAAATTTACTATGTTTTTAAAAAAAAAATAACAAAAAAGAGTAATGTTTGCAATTCCGATTAACGAAAGTTGAGCTCCTTTTTTTTCTCTCTTCTGTTACAATTTTAAGTTCCTCCGGGGGAGTAGAATTGAGTCAAGAAAGTTTTAAAAAAAAAGGTGTCATGAAAACAAACTTCGTTTAATAATTCCTTTCATTTACGTACACTTATTACGAAATCTAAGGTCAATATCACAAGCCAAAAAAAACTTTTTTAGAAAGTAAAAATTAAATACGAAAGCAAAAAAGTAGTCGCTTAAAATCAATGTTTAGCAAAAATGTTGCAAAAAAATATGTAAAAACAAAAGAATAATAAAAAAAAAGAGAGGATCGATCGAAGAATTATATTTTCAAGAAGTCACTTGAAAGAAAGGAAGAAAAAAAGGTTGGTTGTTACTTCAAGATTAAAAACAAAGAGACAAAGATGATGAAGGAGGGATAAAGCATAAAAATGTTTTCTGCTGCAAAAAAAAAAGATGGTGATGAACTTGTTGTAAAACACAAAAAAACAAGAAGAGGAACACGATAAACTGGATAAAGACATCTCAAGAGAGAAGAAATTCATAAGTGGTTTTCATCAATCAACAATAAACACAAAAAATGGGTTAAAAAACCTTTATCCGTTTGATTATGAGTTTTGATAAGAAAAATTTGCATAAATCTTAAGGTCGTTAAAATTTATGTAAATTTCATGTACCCAATTTGGGCTGCCAAAATCTGTGGCACTTGTAAATTTTTACTGCCCATAATAAAAAATATTACCATAAAATGAACTTCTGCTTCGAAGGCAATCTTGCATAATAATACAAAAAATAATAATAACAAAATTTATTAAAAGCAGCAACTAATAAAATAGAAAAATGTTTTTTCTCTTTAATGTTTAGGCTTTTTTACAAAATAAAAGTGATCAATACTAATGTATTAATCATCAGCGAAAAAAAACATTCCCTGATTTTATTAGTAACTGTTAATGTTCCAAAAAATAAGAAAAAGCAAAGGAAATGATATAGTTTTTCGGAATTAATCAAACTTTTCAAAAATTTCGCAAATTTTACTTTAAAAATATACCTCTTTAATTCTATTACAATATTTCGAAATTTGAAATAAAAAAATTTAAACTTACGGAACATATATTTCGTATACATTATATTACAGTATACCCTTTTGTATATAAATAATAATTAATATTTCGTTAAAAAATATGACAATTTTAAAATATTCGACTTTTTTTATTTAATTTATTTTTTCTCTTTTTTTGTAGCCGTTGTCACTTCTTTCGTTCAAAATCTCTTTTTGTGATGATTTTTTTGCTTTCTCATTAACGAAGAAGATAAAAAACAAGCCTCGAATAAAAATAAAATACACACTTGTTGAAATTTCAATATATTTTCTTTTTGAAATTTTTTTAAGTAGTAAAAAGTTTGCAACAAAAATTCGTTGAATGAATGAATTTTGTGTAGGCTGGAAGATTTAAAGATATTGCGATCATAAAAAATATATCTTTGTTATCCGAGATTGTTCTTCTTCTTTTTACAAAATTGAGATGATAGATGGTGGATGGATGGGATGAATGACAAAAGAAAAAAAAGTGATGATTCAAAAATTCAACAAAAATAAAAAAAGTTGTTGTCGTTGTTGTTGTTGCTGAAAAATCTCCCTTTTGTTTTTTGAAGTGGATTTTTGGTGATGAGAAGGCGGAAAAGCTTTCAAACAAAAACATAAGAGCTTTTTGAAGAACTTTTAAATTTTAAGAGTTTAAAACTTTAGGTTTAAAAACGTTGTTAAAATTGATAAAACACGCAAAAAAAAAGTCATGAAAAAAATAAAATTACAAAAAACAATAAAGCTAAAAAAAAAACGTTAAATCGAAAGAAAAAAGACTCCTGTCAGAAGAAACAAAAAAAAATTCCCTTCCTTTTTTCTCCTGTCTTTTTTCTTTTAATCATCGGATTTTTTTGTATGTTTGCGTTCATTTATTTCAAATATTTACTGTTTACTCACAATTTTTTTTTGCAAAAGTATTGAATCACGTACAAAAAGCATGGATAAAAAATGCCAATGGTAAAATTATAAAATGTTATTTTTGGTTGCTAAATAATTTAGCCTAAATTCGAAACTTTTCTTACAATTTTTATGTGTATTTTTGCAATTTTTAAGACTTTGAACATCACTTTGAATCAAAATAACTTCAGTCAAGTCCAAAAGATTTAGATATATTTATTTGTTGAAAATGAAATGCCAAATAAAAACCACAAAATGTAAGGCACAATATAAATTATAACAATAAAAAAACAATTTAAAAAATAAATAAATAACTAGGCAAAAAAATACATAATAAAAATTAAAATAAATACCGTATCACAAAAACACTGAGAAATCAAAATAAAAAAAGTAAAATTTACAAAATAATTTGATTTTTATAACTTGCTGATAAATCCTTGTATGGAAGAACAACAGAATTTAAAATAATTTGTTCATTTGAAACATGAACATCTGAACCAAGAATTGTTAAAGATGGATTAAGTCGGCCATCTGCATTGAACAAAGGTTTATTATCCAATTTTGCAAACGGAATGTTCGGATTTGGTGCAATCGGTGTACCTTCAACTCGGGCCCATAAACCTTAAAAAAATGAATTTTATATTGATAAACTACAGTATAAAAAACATACCAACAGTACTTCTCCAACCAATAACCGAATTTAAAATAATACAATGTTCTTCTAAAATACAATCCGGAAGAACAATAGATTCACGAATTCTAACACCTGCACCAATTTTCACACCGCCTCCAATTGAAACATTTGGGCCAAGAACTGCTGTTGGATGTACGGTGGCAGATGGATCAATAAATACATCACCTTCAATCTTTGCACCTTTTGAACAAAGTCTTTCAGGATACCGTTCACGATAAAGTCGAAGATAATGTCGATTTGCATATAATGCTGCACTAAAAAAAGGAAATTCGGTAAGTTATGCAACATTAATTAGAAGAAAAAAACATACGCAGCAGTTTTCGTTTGACTCCACCATCGAGTTGTATGAAATGCATGTAATGAACCATTTGAAGCCATTTGTGGAAAGATATCCATTTCAAACCAAATTTGTGGAATTCCACCATTTTTAATTTCTTTTGATAAAACTTTCCATATTTCTGGTCTTAATAAATAAATTCCACATGAAATATGTGTTGAAACAAATGTTGTTGGTTTATCAACATAATGCAGAACTTTACCACTGGAATCAACAACAACTGAACCAAAATTAATTGATTGTTCTCGAGTTGCTTCAGTTGTAAGAATAAGACACTGAGCATGTGGTTGTGAATTCATTTCATCAACCATTTCAGCAACAGGTAAATCTCCACAAACATCTGCATTAAGAACAAAAATACCTTTTGGATTATTTTGAAGAAGAATATTTTCAAACTTTAGAAGGCCACCAGCAGTCCCAAGCGAATCAGTCTCTTCAAGATATCGAATTGGAATAGAATATTTTGCTTTACAATCATTTAAAAAATTTGTAAATTCTTCTGCAGGATAAAAACCAAGTAAATAAATTTCTGAGAGATTTGATAACTTAAAAATGGATTACGGTAAAGTAAAAAACTACTATAATATAAAATATAACATACTTGACAAAGTTGTTCAATATGATGTTCAACAAGTGGACGTCCGGCAATTGGAAAAAGTGGTTTTGGAGATTGAAGAGATAAAGGCCGAAAACGTGTGCCTTAAAAGAATATACTTTAAAGTCTTAGAGGAAATCGGGCTAAAAATGCAGCAACAATCAATGCAGGTAAAATTAAGAATAAAGAATATAGCATAAATAAAGCACCACCTGCTAACCACATATCTTTTTTAAGTTTTAAACACAAATTTTTAAAAAATCAAATAACTAATGTATAACAAAGAAAATCAAAATGAACTCTATTTTTTTGAAAGTTTAAATGACCCACCTTTTTGTGCGCCACCAACAAGAATCACCGCTTTTACGGACATCACTTCTTTTTTATTTCGTCAAAAAATATATAAATGTGAATATCGTCAAATTGTTAGATCGGCGATATTTTGGAGAAAAAAAATGAGGGCAATGATTTTTTCTTTCACAAAAATATACGTTCAAAATGAATGAAAATAAGCCAAAAAAAATGAGATGACGACAACGACGTGTTTGATGCAAAAAAGAAAAATGCACGTCGCTTTATACAATAAACGTGGCGCTTTATCGATTCTAAATTGAACAAATTTTTACCAGGTCAACAAAAAAAAGAAGAGGAAGAACGTTCATTCGAGATATTTTACGAGTTGAAATCGCTTTGTTTTAAAATTAAATTTATTTTTTTAAACAAACAGTAAAAACGAATTCTTTTATAAAAAAAAATCAACAAAGAGATCCAAAAACATTCATATAAAAAATAAATAAAAAATCCAACAAAATGAAAGCAAAAAGTTGTTATTATTTTTTAAATCCAAATTTCTTCCTTTCATAAAATAGATCAGTTTTAGCACTTCCCAGATTTACAATCTTTGGACATCCATCTCGATCACGTTCAAGTAGAGTACATTCTTTGCAATAATATGCATCACTTACGCCAACTCCGCCACAAATAACACAACGACCCTGAAAAAAAGAAGTTGATAAAAATTTGTTTAAAAATGTTTACTTACTTGAAATGAACCATAATTACATTCATCACAAATCCGTACCAATGTTGCTGGACGAACATGAGAATCACAAATTACACATCTTCCATCACCTTAAAAATTAAAATTATTCTTAACAAATATTTTTTTTAAAAAACGAAACTTACATTTTTCACAAAGTCTTCCAATAGCAACACCAGGTTGTTTTCGACAAAAAATTAAATCAGCATGGTGCTTTGCCATAATTTTGCTTCTGATATTAAAATGAATATTATTAAATTATTGAAGAGACTAAAAGAAACCCATAATTTTTTTAAAAAAAACTTATTTAAATATCATTTTAAATTCTTAACACGAAATAAAGTAATATCAATTTTGCATGCACAAAAAAGCGTTTGATGTTTTTGGCTTGTTTTTTTTCTATTTTGGTTTTCTTCTGCTACATTGTAAAAATTTTTGTTTTTTTTTCAATAAATTTGATACACATTAAAAGCTACAAATTAATAGTTATGGCACGTGACAGAAGTCTTTCACCACGAGGTAAGCAACCTTTCTTTTTCTTTTAATAAGTCGTTCTTGCATCTTTTTTTAAATACAATTTTATTAAATTTTTTACAATTATAGTTTTTATCCATGAAAAAGATTGAAAGAATACTTTTTGGATGAAAAAAGTTGGGTTTTTTATGATAATAGTTGAAAATTCATGTTATTTTCTTTAGAACGCGATGAACGTCCTCGTAGACGCAGCAGATCGCCAATCCGACGACGTGAAAGAAGTCCAGCTGAAGGTTCAAGCCGTGATGTAAAGAAGCGTGATCATGATACAAGAAAACGAAGTCGAAGCAGAAGTCCTAGAGATCGTCGACATCCTGATAAAGAACGTGATGCTCGTCGATCACCAAGACCTGGCCGTGAACGTGATTATGAAAAAGATCGTGGACGTGAACATGATAGAGACCGTGATCGTTCAAAGAAAGATAAAAATCGTCAATCACCACGTATGTTTATTATTTCTAGAATTTATAAATTATATTTTTTTAATTTTTAGCTAAAATTGATCTTGATTCATTGACAAATGCTGAAGATGATATGATGAAGATGATGGGCTTTGGAGGTTTTGATACTACCAAAAATAAAAAAGTTGAAGGAAATATGGATGGTGTGGCAAAAGTAAATAAACCACGCAAATTTCGCCAATATATGAATCGAAAAGGCGGCTTCAATCGACCTCTTGATTACATTGCTTGATTTGTCATTTGTAAATCATTATGTTTTGATCTTTTCTTACTGTATAAATTTTGAATTTGTTATATTGTTCTTGCTACTTTTGCGTTGTTTCGCCTTTTGTATCAAAAAACTTCGTTTTGATAATCCATTTATGATTTGAATATTGATAGTTTTAGATACTAATATTTGGCTAATACTGATGTCTTAGAAGTTTTACACAAACTTAGATATTATGGAATTTATTGGTTGCTCTGTTTTTGTTGATTGCGGAACATTTGGTGCATATCAGGGCAAAGTCGCAGGTGTAGATGCAACAACATTGTCTTTGACACTCTCAAATGTTATGAAGTTGTTGCTTTTATTATGACGGTCATTTTAGAGCAAACGTTTTTAGAGATGGAGAATTTGTTCCAGGAAATCATGTACTACATTCAGCTGAAATTGTAGATATTAAAGTATTAAAAATGGGAACCGCACATGATCGTGGTGAAATCCTTCCTCAGCGACATAGCAAAACTGTTGCAATAAAAGGAAAATTTGTTAAGAATGCATCAAGTGAATCCCAGCAATCAACTTCAAAAGCTTCTCCTATAAAAACACTAAAAGAAAAAGTACTGTATGAAAAATCTAAGGACATTAAACCTGTTGAACAAATGGTACAAACAAATAGTTAGTTTTTCAATTTTTTTTTTGAAATTTTATGATTGATTTTTTAGCTAGTTTATCTGATAATGGCTTTAAAATTATGCAGCAACTTCTTCTTGCTCCTGTTTCAAATACTGCTGCTCAAGTTGACGTTGAAAAACATCTTGAATCTAAAATTATTTCTCCGCCTCCAAAGCAAACTTCGACTCCTATTGCATCTGATATGTTATTTAAGCAAAAAGAAAATCAGAAGCCAAAATCATCTCCTATGATTCCTACTGCAGCTATTAAAATTCTAAAACGTGGTGAACCTTTTCCTGTTCAGTCTGCTAATGGAAAGCCACAATCTACTAATCAAAAATGCAAACCTGAAGCTGATGATGCCAAACCACAAATTGTGAATGCTCCTAGTGATGAACAAAAGAAAGAAAGAAAAAAGAATAACAGAAAATCCAAGAAAAGTGAATCAGAAAAAAGTCAAATTACCTCAGAAAGCGTTGCTGAATTATCCGAAGGATCTCTTTCATTGAATACTACTCAATCATCTACTACTGTTGAAGCTCAATCATCTGCAAACGCTGATAGTGAAACTTCTCTTAATATTGAATATGAAAAAGCAGAATCTGTTGGAAGTGTACCAACTCCTATTCCTGGTGGTATTAAAATTGATCCTTTTCAACTTATTTCATCTCTTGCTGCCCCATCTTCTGTTAGTCCAACTAAATTTGCTACAAGTACACCAAAGAAGATGGTTCCTCAACGATCTCTTTTTGTAAATGATCAACCGGTAAGCAAACTTCAATATGAAAAGTTTGGTGATTTCAAGAGATTCACTGAAAAGCAAGCTCCAACTCCATGTAATTTGAATGCAAATAATCAACGACCACGTGGAAATACTACTAGTCCTTCTGGAGTTCCAACAAAAGATTTTGTTAATGGTTATGGGAAAGTTCATAAAAGAAATCGCGAACTTGATGGTCCAATTGATCATAATGCATTCAAAGATGATTTTGATTTTACTGGAAATTTAGCATTAATGGTTAAAGAAGAAGATGAAGATGATTCTACTGGTGACTCATTTGAACCTCCTGCACATATTCGAAATTATAGAAATGATGAAAATATTCTAAGTGATTCATCAAGAGTTATTTCATGGACTTCAACAATTCATGAATTTCAACATTCTGCTTTTGTCGATACTAAAGATGGCTTAAAAATTCCAATTCTTACTGTAGATGAAAAAAAGAAGTTTTTAAATGTACGTTTTTTTCAGCTTTTTTTGAAAATTCGTTATGGGTTTTTGTTTCAGATTGTTGCTAAAAGTTTGGGTAATGAAGTTTTTAATGCTTCAATTGCTGATCGTTTGACGTCAATGATTTTGGAAATTGTTACAAAAAATTATATTGAAGTTCAAAATGTTGTTGTTATTGGTTCGTCAGAAACAAGTGTAAGCCTTGTTAATCGTTTGGCAATGCATCTTTCAAATCGCAAGTATCATTCTTATTTTGTCAATTTTACTTCTCAAATTCCACTTCATAATATTGAATTTGTTGATGAAGATCATATTAAAACTATTGTACAAAATATTCAGGTTTGTTTTTCTTTTTTTTTTAGTATTTTTTTATGTGTTAATATTATTATAGATTGTTATCCTTTTGGAAAATGTTTCAAACAAATTAGAACTATCGTGGTTAAATCGTGTTGCACTTGGTACAGATTCTGCTCATGTAATTAGTCTTGAACAAGATTTTCCTCAATATCCTTTTGTTCATTCTCTTTATCTTGGAACTCTTGTTGAACAAATGGCTCAAAAACAAAAAAATCAAAATGAACGTTTTGTTGCGGATTTAGGCATTCCATTTTCGTGGTTCAAAGAAGAAGCAAAAAATGCTTTATGTGAAGCCTTCTCAAAGTCTACTATCATCAGTATTTAGATAATGCGTGTTTATTCTTACCGTTCCGGTTATCTTTTTATTGTTTTTTGTTTTATTTTAAATATTTTAGTTATTTAATTAGATTTTGAAACTGTTTTTTTGGCAGTATTGTACAATACTATTTTTTATTGTATTTTTATATTATTTTAAACAGTCTTGATGATATAATTTTTTATTCCTCGACTTGTTTATTTGCATTTTTTACTCAATTTAATAACTTTTGATGTACCAAATAGGGTTATGTTTTTACTTCAGTTGTAAAAATTGCATTTTCGATGTACCCTTTTTTCAATTTTCTCTTTTTTATGAATATAACTTTTAAGTTATACAATTTACAGAATATCATCCATTGATATCTTTTTTTCTGAAATGTTGAAGTAATTTTATCTTCCCTTCTTTTAACATTCTTTTTTTTACCATCCGATGATTGCAGTTTACTGTAATCTATTAAAATTTTTTCTCTCTCACGTCGATTTTTTTTATTTTTTTTCTTTTCTCCAATTTTATAACTTTTTAAAACATGTTTTGTCTGATAATTTTTTTGTAGTGTTTTTGTATTTACGTTTTTTTTTTAAAAAAAATAAATTATGTGATCGGCAAAATTATTTGACTTGCATTTTTTGAAAAACATAATATGATTTGAATTTTGAATGCAAATCTTAAAATCTAGTCAAAAAAAGTGCCAAAAATGACGCAATAAAACAACTAAGAAAGTTTTCACATTTTTAAAAGAAAACTATTTTGGGGCTGTCCAGATGTTACGTAATGCAATTGTTTGGTGGGTGGGGTTGGCACGCTTTGATCTTGTCGGCAAAATCCTGTGATATTTCATTACCTGATGGGTGGGTGGGGTAAAAAATCACGATTTTTGTATTACTCAACATCTGGACAGCCCCTTTTTGACGGATTTTTCAGTCCAACAAAAGTGAAATTTTAAATGAAAAATGTAGGGAACAATGATTCGTTTACAATAAAGCAAAATTCTTTAGAATTTTTTTTGCACATCTATACACAGATGTTTAGTAAATTAATATCTTTTTTGATTGGTGTTTTGGTTCTCTACATTTTTTGTTGCATTTTTATTAGTTCTTAAATATCAACTGCCTGTTTTCGATTAAAATTTTTTTATTTTAGGATCTTTTTTATAAAGATTTTTATCGTATGCTGAGGTGATGATGGAGAATATTTTCTCTTTCTATCCATTTTGTTAATTTTCGGCAGGTGCTTGTATGAATCATACACATCTTTTCTTTGAAAGCAAAGTTTTGCGCTACTTTTTCGCCAAACTTTCTTTCCCATTTTTGCAAAACACTAAAAAAAAGTTCAAAACATCCGTTTTTCTTTCTTTTTCGCCGCGCACTGACCTTTTTTTTCTCATTTCTTTTTTGGCTCTAAATTTACGAATAATTTCGACATGTGGCAATATATGTTTTTGAGCAAATCCTTTTTTTAAAAAATAAATTTTAGACTCTTTTTTAAACAAGCTGATTTTTTAAGAAACATTGACAAAAAAAGATGACGTTTTTTGGTATTAATTTTTTTATCTCAAAATATGTTTGTTTATAAAGTTTTTTTGATGATTTACGCGCGTTAATTTTTTACCAAATTTTGTTTTTTACTTTATATCATTCACAATCTTTTTTAGCTGACACATATGTCTAACGAAACAACAGCGTCTCAACGAACTTATAATTTATTGTCACAAGTAAGTGAGATTTTGTTGCTTGTGAATTTATTAATTTTACTGTTTTAGACTCGTATCGATCATGCTGGAATTCCTTTTATGTCAAATATAACTGATTGCTTTATTTGTTGTCAACCGTCTGACGTTTTTGGAATTGGAAAATGCCAACATCCAATTTGTATGGAATGTTCTATTAATATTCGAGTACTTGATAAATCTCAAACATGTCCACAATGTCGTTTTCCTATTGAAATGGTTGGTTTTTTTCTTATCTAAAAACAATGTGCGGCGATACTTTGATTCCAAGCGCATGCGATTTTCGTGGGAGAATTTTTTTCAGTCGCAAATCTTTTCGCGAGAAGAGCGCACATAAAAAGCGCATGCGCTGGAATCAAAGTATCGACGGGTATTGAAAATGTTAAACAATAGTTTTAGCTCTATTTTGTTTCTGCTCCAGATTCTTGGGATACTTTCACTTTTCCTTCAGGAGAAGTTTATCATCCAGATAGCAAAAAATATGGCATTAAATTTACAACTGATTATACTGTTAATTGCTACAATAGCTATTTGGCACATTCATGTCAAATTTGTGCTAAACGGTAAATACTTTTGAAACCATTTTTTACTTTTGAATTATTGTTATTTTAGTGGACCAAAAAATCTTTTTCCAACATTTGCTGCATTAAAAATTCATATGTCACAAGTTCATCAACGTATTTTTTGTTCAATTTGTGATCAACATCTTCAATCCCTTTCAAGAAATCGTATACCATATACACAAACTGAAATGGAAAATCATTTGAGGGGAACAAATAATGAAGCAAGCGGTCAAAGAGGTCATCCAATGTGCTGGATTTGTAAGTGGAACTTGTCTTTCGATGTTAAATTACCATAACAAATTTTAAGGCCAAAATAGATTTTTTGATGATGATTTTCTTAATCGACATTTAAAATCTGAACATTTCTTTTGTCAACTTTGTGATAATATGGGATCAATTGTTTCATTTTTTGATACACAAGAATTATATGTTCATTATGCAGTTGAACATTTTCCATGCGATGTTCGAGATTGTCAACATATGGGTATTGTGTTTTCAAGTGAAGAAGAACTTCAACTTCATAAAGTAATGATACTTTGTTATCGATGCATAGTAAGTACCATAGCTAATTTTTAGGCTGACGAACATGGATTTAGTTTACGTAATTTTGCTGCAATGTTTACTGGTCGTAGCAATCAATCGACTCCAAGGGGGGCTGTACCTTCTACTCAAAGTCAACCCGTTGCTCCTGCTGTTTTACCTTCTCCTGCTACAACTAATACAAATGGTCCAAGTTTTCGAACATCTTTATTAAATATTGCACGAACTCGTCCATCTGCTTCTTCTCAAATGTCAAATGCTCCAAGCGTTCAAACAGCTATTCTAAATATGAGTCAAAGAGAATCTGAACCTTCATCGTCCGCTTCAACTCGTGTTCTTCGATCAACAAGAAATATTCCAAGTAATCAAAGTGTTCAAACAACAAATGATGCACGAACTCGACCTTCTGTTTCTTCTCAAGCCTCAAATACTGCAAGTATTCGAACATCAATAGTGAATCAAAGTGGTCAAGAAGCATCTCCACCTTCCTCTTCATCTCGTGTTTTACGTTCATCTAGAACTACTCCAAATAATCAAAGTGTTCAAGTAGCACCTCCACTTTCTTCATCTCGTGTTCTTCGATCCGGTCGACAACTTTCAAGTAATGAAAGTGTTCGAACAGAACCGTCATCTTCTTCTTCGTCTCGTGTTTTACGATCATCTATTCAAAGTAATCAAAGTGTTCGAACAGCAATTTCAAATAATTCTCGAACATCATCTGCTTCTCGTATTCGTGCATCTCAAAATTCTACCGCTTCTCGAACCACCATTTCTTCTATTCCTGCAAGAAATATCAGGTAGATTATATAAAGTAATATTATTTATTAATGAGATCTTTTTTTGGGTTTAAATAAATGTTATTCAAAATTTGCTTTTTATTCATTTATTTTAAATCTCAGGCATGCTTACTTGTAATTTTCAATTTTCAATACTTATATAATTATTTTTTTATAGGTCTCCATCTCCTCAACCTATTAATTCTTCACCACTTAGCACTTCATCGGATGAAAGTTTAATGACAAATAATTATGGATCTCCATTACATCGTCAAAAGCGAATTATTTTTATTTACTGTATCGCTGCCATTTTCCTTGTTATTATTTTCCTTGTTATTATTAAATTTATTAGTAAGAAAACTTAGTTCAAAACAATCGTATTTTTCGGGTAATATTTTTATGCTCATATTTTTTTATAGTTTTATATAATCTTTGTTTTTCCATGTCTTTTCAGAAGTCTTTCATGTTATTAAGAATAAATTTTGCAATTGTTTTTTCTCATTTTTTTTGATTTTGTTTTCAATTACTTGTGTAAAATTAAATATCAAAAGTTTTGAACTCTTAAGTTTTTGGCAAAATGTGACAAACAAACATGTCTAAATAAATTCGAATGTAAAACGAAATTCATTGAACAACAATGAATCCGAATTATTAGCCGAGATTTTTTTCCTTTTAATTTATTAAAATTTTTTCAAAATCTTTGAAAAAATATGTCTGGAGAAAACGAATCATTTATAGCAGAATTAGAAGCTGCGAGCAATTTTACATCGACATTTTCTACATCTACAACACCTGCAGAATTTTCATTGCTTAAAGTATTAATTCTATCAGATAATGGAATTCAAACGTTTTGGCATGTATGGCTATCAATACTTCTTTGGATGACTGTTAGTTATATATTTGTACATATCATTGGATTTATTTGTGCTGTTTTAATGCTAAGACATCATCCATGGATGCTATTTATTTCTTTTCCATTCTTAGGTTGGCTTTTATTTAATCTTTGGGGTTTTAAAATATAATATATTTATTTTTAGCAATGCTTATAATTGGTCCATCAACATTTGGCGCAGTAACAAGTGCATCAATAGCAGGAACTTTAGCACTTGCAAATAAATCAATTACGGCTTGGCACTGTTTGATACTTGGTTTTGGACAAACGCTAATTATTATAATTCTTTCGTTTGCTCGAATTTTAGCAACTTTATAATTACTACATACATTCCAATCAACGAAAACGCTGCCTTTGTTTCTCTTTCTTTTTTTGCTTCAAATAAAAAACCGTCCTCAATGATTAATAATAATAACATTTATTTATTATTCATAATTTGTTAAATTTTGTTCATATATACATAAAGATTATATTTTAATTATTCACTGGGTGGTGTATCTCGATCTGGATTTTCTGCTTCTACAGTTGTTTCTTTATCAAATAATTCCAAATTAATAACTATTTTTCCTTTACTTGCACTTTTTTCTATTACCATATTATGAGCATCTGGTAAATTGCTTAATGGAAGTTCGATATCAATAATAGGAATAAGAGTTCCATTTTCAAGCATTGAATTTATTGAATTTGCCATATGTTCATATTCCTGAAATTTTTATATAATGTAATTTTTATCTACAGTAATCTTACATGTGGTTCAGTATGTGCAAGAAAAACTCCAACAACGGAGCTTTCTTTTTGCATAATTCTTCGAGGATCAATTTCAATTTTATCCCGATTTCCAATAATACAAATATGCCCGAATTTTGCAATTAAAGCCAAATCATAATTTAAATTGACGTTTGCAAGCATTTCCAAAATTACATCAAATCCACCAGGATATTTTTCCAAAATTGTATCAACATAATTTGCTTCATTATGATTAAAAACTTCATCAACTCCAGCTTTTTTAGCTATTTCAAGTCCTTCCTTTGAACCAGCAGTACCATAAACTTTTAGACCATGAGCTTTTCCAAGTTGAACTGCAGCTAGCCCAACACCACCGGATGCTCCATGGATAAAACTTTAAAAAAAGTAGGATCGAATAAAGTAATAAATTTTAAAAGTTAAATACCATGTTTGTCCAGGTTGAGCTTTTGCTTTAATAAATAATGCCCGATATGCAGTAAGATATGCAATACCTAACGTTGAACCTTGAGCAAATGAAATTTTTTCTGGTAATGAAAAAGCTGCTGAAGCTTTTACAACTGCAAAATCTGCACATGAACCTGTTACAGGTGTTGTAAACCAAACTCTATCACCAGGTAAAAATTTTTTAACATCTGATGCAACACGTTCAACAATGCCAGCTCCTTCTCGGCCAGGAATATACGGTACTTTTGGCAAATTTGCATAATTTCCTGATCGAATATATGTATCAACAGGATTTACCGCACTTGCTTTTACACGGATTAAAAGCTAAAAAAGCTTGGTTATGGAAATAAATGTACGAAAATTTTGTACCTGATTTTCACCAATTTCAGGAATATTTGCATTTTTTGTATATGTAATATTTGAAGCAGATCCAAATCGATGAACAATTGCAGCACGCATTTTTTAAATCTAAAATTTAAACTTTTTCAAATTTAACGATGGAAAACAAAATGAATAACGTTAAAAAAATTATTTCAGAGTTCTTCTTTTTTGAGCAAAACGGTTGTCAACACCTAATTCAAAGACGACCAAAAAAGAAGTTTTTATGTTTTTTTTGTTTGTAACATTTTTGTTGCTTCTTTTTTTTGTTTGTTTTTCAATAAAAAAATCAATAAGATCAAAACTTTTTAATATCAAACAAAAACAAAAAAGAGAAAAGAGAAAAGGTAAACGTTTAAAAAAGGACTCAATTTTTAAGTCTAAAAAACAAACAATAAATTAATTTTGGGTAACGGCCAAAAAACAAACTTTAAATTTTCGAATTCGTTTTAAATTTTTCATTTTGAAAATTTGGTCATAATTGAGGAGGTTACTGTAGCTAACGGAAAAATGACACACAAAATTAAATAGCGCTAAACAAAAATTTTAATAAATTTAAACCGAAAAAAAGCTCAAAAAGAAAAAAACATTGTAAAACTGAAAATAAGTTTTACAACGCATAATTAATTTAATAAATGTTTCAAAACTACCGTACGCCATTTAATATTTAACAATTCAAAAATTACTTTAAAGTCAATTTTTATGGCATTATTTTTATCAAGTAATCATTGTTAAAAAATAGTGTTATTTGTTAATTATTAACTTTTAACAAAACTTTTCAATCAATAAAAGACATCAAAATAATTAACCCCGCTATAAAGATTAAAGGGCTCTGAGGGGGTCCCAAAAAAACCACTGCAAAAAAGAGAGTATTATTTAAAAAAATTTTGTTCCCCGCTGTTCCCCCTGCCTTTTCATTGATTTTCGTTCAAAGATTTTTATAAAGGAGGGTGCCTTTTTTCTTTGTCTGTTGCAGAAACGAGAAAAGTAAAGAAAAAAATATGGGTGCTCGGGCTTGTTGCTGTGGCAAGCATAAATACACTACTACTACTACTTCTATTACTTTTTTTCTTTATTCAGCTATTTTTGAATCCCCCTTCCTTAAATATTATTATAAGAAAAGCCATCAATGAATTCAAGTCATCGAGAATCATTATATTTTTAAAGTCATTTGAATCATATTTTCTTAAAATTTCTCTTTCGTTAATATCACTTTTTTCCTACTTTAAATTTTTTACACGGATATCTTTGCAAAAATAAATTCAAATTTAAAGATCTCGTTTCAGATTTAAATATACTTGGGTTTTTAAAAATATATTCTCCATCAAACAGAAATTAAAATGAGCGGAGGTTTGTTAGAAAATTTTTATGCAGAATTAAACTATATATTAAAAATTTTAAGTTGAAGTTCCGCGAAATTTTCGTCTTCTTGAAGAACTTGAAGACGGACAAAAGGGTAAAGGTGATGGAAATATTTCATGGGGTCTTGAAGATGATGATGATATGACTCTTACACGATGGACTGGAATGGTTATTGGTCCATCAAGAGTAAGATCCTTTTAATACTCCATTACATATTTATTACTATAATTTTTAGACACCATTTGAAGCAAGAATTTATAATCTTCGAATTGAATGTGGACCAAATTATCCCCGTGAACCTCCAACAATTCGTTTTACAACTAAAATAAATATGAATGGTGTAAATCCACAAACTGGTGTTGTAAGTTTTTTATTCAAAGATATCCATAAAAAACTGATAAGAAAATTATTTAGATTCAAAATCGTTATCTTCCATCACTTCGTTCATGGAGCGTAAATTATTATATTAAAAATGTTTTGGAAGATATTCGAAAGCATATGATGACAGCAAAAGAAAATTTAAGGCTTCCCCAGCCACCAGAAGGTTCAACATTTTAGAAACACATATAATATGTTAACTGATTTTTGCCAAGTTTTTGCTGTTATTCATTTTTATATTGTATTTTTTTGAGCTCCAATTTCTTGCTCTCTTTTTCAATCGAAATCTTTTTTTATTCTTCTGCGGTTTCTGTTTTTCTCTCTTTTAAATGTTTTTTTTTACAAACATACACATGTCGATTGTTTTTTTGCCCATTCTTCGTGTGTTTTATTTAAATTCTTTGTGTATTTTATATTTTAGATGATTCAGAAAAATTTGTTTTTTATCCTCTGTGATGACTGTTTTTTTTTGTTTTTTTAGATAAATTTTTTTTTATTCTTTGGCAATTATTTCATTTTTGAAACAAACACTGGCAACTTTTTTTATTACAGAAAAACAGCAAAGAATAATAAATTAAATGTTTAAAAGAAAAAAGTAAAATCTATTTTTGTTTTAAAAAATCTGTAAAATAAATGTTAAAAAAAATGTGCATGGCTTCTTATTTTAATGGAATCTTTTATTATTTTTTGCACCTAACCACAGAGAACCAAAAAAAAATTTATTTTTTATTCGGTTTTAGCATTATTAAAAAAATTTGTCTTTTTCTATGAAATTGAAGTTTCTGAAAAATTTCTTCTTTGAATCAGAAAAGTAAACGCTCTGTATTTTCTTTATTTTTGCTTGAGTTTTTTTCTGGTTCTAAAAATTCCGCGAATGGTGACCAATATTTTTTAAAATTTAAAAAATGCAGACGATATAAACTTTTGAAACAAAATATAAGAATGATGCAGTATGTCTAATATTTAATTTTTGTCTAAATTATGAAATATGTTTTGTTTTTAGTCGTCATGAAAGCAAAATATTTCCGAGCAAAACATGTTGGTTTTTTAAATGCAGACTTACGCTTTTCATTTGTTTTTTTCAGACAAAAAAAAACGCTAGAAAGCTTTTTATGATTTTACAATGATAGAATTGAAATTTTAATACTCGGCAGTCGACTAAATATTCAAAATTGAACACATTCTTTATTTAGCGTGTTAAATTTTTATAAGTTTTTTTGTATTTATAATAGTTTCAAAATTTTGTTAATTAATAAAATTTTTATTTATTATAAAAATTTGTTTTATTAAAATCAGTGTTTTCCCGATCAAATATTTTCTGATTATTTATAAGGGATCGAAAATGGAATCAGAAAAGCATTGATCCACATACATACATAATTTTTCAGATGAAAACAAAAGACTTGTCATCTTTTGGTGACAAGTTTTCAAATACTCCACCTTCTAAAAAAGATGATCAATACAGTAATCTCAATTTAAATGAAAACCTTAAATGTTCAACAATATATCCTGTCCAATATAAAAGCATTTTAATTAATGAAAATAGGAAGGGCTTTGGTAAAAAAAGAAAAAAACTGCACTCTTTTCTAAAAGTGAAAAGACATCTTAAAAAACCAAAATGCGATCTTTTTATGGAAAAAAACAAACAAATTAGTGGACAAGAAAACGCATTCGGTGTCAAATTTTTTATTATTGTTGGGCATAACCAATTATTAAAAGATAAGTAAGGTCTCCAGCTCTAAAAATTTGTTTTGAAACATTAAGTTATAAAATTTGAATTTTTTGATTTTAAATTGCTAATTATTTGAAAAAAAATTTCTGTGAAAGACTGCAGTTTTAACTAATTTACCAGATTTAAAAGTTGAACAAAGTGATCGAAAAAAAGAAAATAGTGCCAAAAAATGGAATTCAGAAGTTAAAAAGGGCTTACAATTGTTTGAATCTTTAACCCTCAAAGATTCTGAAAAGGTTCAAAAACAACAAAAGAAAAATTCAAATGCAAATAACAGCACTTTATCCCTTCATATTGCAGCTAACGAAAATTCAACTAAAGATAAAAATTCTGTTGAAGGAAATCATTTCTTTTCAAAAAAGAAGGTCTCTAATATAAAAAACGGTATTTGAATTTAGGTGGTATCATTTTTCAGATTGGTAAAACATTAAAAGATATCAAACAACTTTTTATTTTGCCTTCATTGATAAATCCTTTTGAAATTCCTCGTCAACAAGAAGATGAAGATGAAAAGAAAGAACCAGAACTTATGCAATTTAAAGCATCTCAAAAATTGCTCAATCCGAATCAACTAAATTCATCTGCACAAAATGATAATGCCGATGGAAGAAAAACAGAAGAAAAAGGTTTCTAGTTTTTTTTGAACATCTTTCATAATTTGCATCGATACCTCTTGTCCTTATGACTAACTTAAATCAATAATTGCACCGTGATTTACCAAAAAAACCTTTTTTTAAGATTTGTATAGAGTTTTTTGGACTCAGACGTCTGTCTAGACTTCTCAAAAATAAAAGGTCGTTGAAAAAATCCATATTCAATGAAAAGGTCAAATAATTTTCAGCCAAGGGAAACCCATAAAAAACAAAAAATAGACACATTAAAAAATATATTCGGTTTTTGGTTTGCTATCTTTATATCATAAATTAAAAAGAAAATACGAAATCTGGGATCCGAGGATTCTGTATCTTTGAGATTAATCATGTTGAATTTTCTTATTTTTTTTCGCTTTTAGAGTAACTGGGTAGTTTTTTTTCTCGGCACGAAAGCTATTGTCTGGTCAGAGGTTTTTGCAATTTTTTAAAAAAAAGTGGCGAAAGAAAGCGTTTGCGATTTTTAAAATAAATTTTTACTAAAATATAAGTATCCTTATTTCTCCTTAGAAACTATTACTGTTCATTTCGAAACATTCATTTTTTGTTAATAGTATAAAGCTAAAACTGAATATGTTGAAATAGTTTAATAAACTATTCTTTAAAAGCTTTCCATCCTTTTTTAATACCCGTGTTTTATCCCTTTTTATTATTAATTCTTTTTATAAAAAAGTTCATTTAAGAAACTATGGATGATAGTGAACCATTACCATCAACTTCAACAGCCTTAACAAATTTAACGTTACCAAATAATTTTGATCAAACAACTTTATCAGAAGTTATATTATCTGTACATAATTTTCTTGAACGTATAAATTGTTCTGAAACTACCCGAATTCTTCGAGATGAAATAAATCGACAGCAACTTCTTGCACCTCGGCATAATCTTTTGGAAGATAGATTAGAGCCTGAAACATTTGAACATTTTTCTTCAACTCATGAAAATACTTCTGATCTCATACCACTTATTGGAAAATTGAATGATATTTCACAAAAGCGTTTTTTAAATGGTAATCAACCTTCAACTATACGATTATCGGCACATGCACCATATTCTCTTACATGTGCTGATACAAAACCTGGACAACCCCAAACTCCCCCATACCCTGCCATTCCAACATTAATGCCACTTCGATTAAATGGTTTTCGAACAAAAGAGTAAGTGTATCTACTGTAGATATTTAAAACTTATGAAAACTGTTATAATTTTAGTCGATTACAAACAATTAAATTTGGTGGAAATGTTCCAACACAAATGATTTTATCAAAAAAGATTTTAACAGATTTTAAACGGCATACTCGAATGATGGGACATAAATCACCAATTTATTGTATAACATTTGATCGAACAGGAAAATATATTATTACGGTAATTCTTTAAAATATACGATTACTTTAAAGTGTAAATATATTTATAGGGTGCTGATGATAATTTAATAAAAGTTTGGGATGCACAAACTTGCATCCTTCGATATACATTTCGTGGACATTCTGGAGAAATTTGTGATCTTGCAGTTTCACATGAAAATACCCTTCTTTGCTCTGGATCAAATGATAAAACTGTTCGAATTTGGTGTATGCAAAAAGGTATCCCGAAATATACTTTTAAACAACATACTGGACAAATTTCAACTGTTTGCTTTCCATCATTTTTTCAAGGTGGAATTCGATATTTAGTTTCTGTTGCAACTGATTGCAGTATTGTTTTTTATCGATGGATTAGTGAAACAAAAGACTTTTTGTAAGATTTCCTTTGTCATATCGTTACTATAACACTAATTAATAATTATATAGGGGTCTTGGTGAACGTTTCGTTCATAAAGAAGGTGGAACAGCTCGATTACTTTCTGCATCATATAGTGCTGGAGGGAATTTTGCTGCATTTGCAGGAACACAAAAAAATATTTATATTTATATGTTGGATGTTGAAAGTGTACAATGTATTGCAACATTAAAAGATGTTCATACTGATCAAATTGATACAATGGTTTGGTCACATCGTAGCCTAAAATTTGTTTCTGGAGCTCATGATGGTCGAGTATTTCTTTGGAGCTTTAAATATAATACATGGAAAGGTCAAGATCTCAATTTGTTAGTCTTTAATAATTAACAAGTAAATGTTTAAAGTGCTCAAACTTTTTAGACCTGATTCTACAACTGCAGTTATTATAAAACAAACAACAAAGAAAAATACAAATCGAATAAATACAGCTGCTTGGACCCTTGATGATAATTTTATTTTAACAACTGGTACAGATTGTTTTGTACGAATTTGGAATTCAAAAACTGGTGAACTTGTCAAATCTTTAAAAGGTCATGATAAACCAGCATATTATATGCGAGCACATCCAATAAATTGTGATTTAATTATTTCTGCTGGATATGATGGGAATTGTTTAATTTGGGATGTTTCAACTTTAAATTGTATTAAAAAGATTGTTAATACAGATGATTCATCAAAAAATCAATCAATTTTTGATGCCGCTTTATCACCAGATGGACAAATGTGTGTATTTGCAGATGATTCAGGACATCTTACAATTAATGGAATATTTGTAAATGAAAAAGCAAAAAAAGTTCCAAAACAACAATTTTTTAATACTGATTATAATCGATGCATCAATGATATAAATGGTTTTGTTACTGATACCGTAATCGGTTTACCCCCACATTTATGTGATCCACCATTGCTTGAAAGAGCTGATAATATTCAATATCCACCAGAATGGCAATTAATGATTCCTGGAAATTCTGCTCGAATGAGACATCCAACTCCTGAAGAAATGTCTCCTGGATACTTTAATGCTTGGAAAACTGAAGATATTTGTATCCCTTACAAAAATATGGAAAATGTTATTAGAACAGCAAATTTCGAAGCTTTACATCATACAAAAGAATATCAACGTGAAGTTCTAAAAACTCCACCAAAAGGTTGGAACACTGAACCTATATCACTAATAAAAAAGCCAGTTGGTAAGTTTCTTATAGCTAATTATGTGAGAATAACAAAAACATTGTTAAAGCTCGTACACCAGCTGTTCGGCAACCTGTTGTTGAACTTCCAATTTCGCCAGATCTTCCTCCTAATGTTGTGTATGATTGGACAGATTCAGAGGATGGAGATTATTCAGCTTCATCTGTTTCTGGTGATTCATTGTCTGAAGAAGAACAAGTTGTACAAGATTTTTTGGTTGACGACGAAAATGATAGTGATTATTATGTAAGACATCTATTACTCTACAAGTTTACAATGATCAAATTTTTAGTTGGGATATGATGGTCCAGATACTGTATTCAGAAATGTTAGACGTCGAAGACCTGTCCCTGCAGCACCAGCATCAACCAATAATAATTCTGGAAATGAAGCAGGTCCAAGTAGACCTAGACGTGAAAGAAGGACATCGGAAACAGCAGTTGGCAATCAAAGTAGATCAAATTCTGTTAGCCGAAGAATCAATGGCAGGCATACTCGAGCTAATCCTGTTGCTGATGAAGAAATTCCTCGTGCACGTCGAGCAGGTCGTGGAAGACCAAAAAGAAGACCACGTATTGTTGAATCTTCGGATGAAGAAATATCCACACAAGCATCACCAAATAGAGCTACAGAAAATCAAGTCGAATCCGATGAAAATGAACCTGTTCAAGCTGCTGCTACTGTAACTCCTGCGAGAGGCAGAAAGCCTATCACACAATTCCCCGATTGGATGAAAGTAGTTGTACCACAAAGATTTCCATATATTCCTCAACTCGGTGATCGTATTGTTTATTTCCCACAGGGTCATCTCAGATATATTCAAGAATGCAAAAAACAAAATCTGCAACCCAGCAAGAAACCTCCTGGAGATGCAAATAGCGAAGAGTTTGCTATAATTGAAAATATTGAATATAGATTGCAACCATATCGTTCATCGTTTCTCACATTAGCTTTAACTAACAGAAATGGCGTAAGCACAGGAAAAAGGATTAAACTACTGTAAGAGGTTCAAAAATCTGTCACCAAATTAACTTTTTCACTTTTTTAGACATCATGATATGAATAATTGCCCTGATTTTATTGTTCTTCAGCAATTTTATGACAATTCTGTTAACTATAATTTTGCACCAGGTTCAGATGTTGAAGCATTAATTGATGGTAAATGGTGGATTGGTACAATACAAGCAAGAGAATTTGAAAGACAAGGAGAATATAATGGCTCTCAGCTAAATTCCATTGAAATAAAATGGGAAAATGATCCTAATAATGAAAAATTAAGCCCATGGGAATTACAGCCAAGAACCCCCGGAAGGCGTAATGGTACAACTTCTACGCCCGAAGACAAAGAATTGTTTGGTACTTGTGTTGTAAAAATGGAAGATTGGCCTTTACCAACTGGTGGACCTGATGTTGGAAGAAATACTGAACTTGCAAGGGAATATTTTTTGGGAAAGTTAAATAGTGCTATTCAACAATTAAACAGATTGCCACTTTTATCACCTTTTCAACATCCTGTTAATCTTCGTTCGTTTCCTGATTATGCAGACAGAGTTGCTTATCCAATTGATTTGCAAACTATTAGTGAACGAATAACAAATAAATATTACAGGTATGATCACGAATTATCACAACTATAATAAAATAAATTTTCAGAACTTTAATTCATTTAAAGAAAGATATTCAAATGATTGCTGTAAATGCAACAAAATTTAACCAACGAGCATCCGAAATTACAGTAGATTCAAAACGATTGGTACAAACATTATTTCATGTCCTTGATACTGTAAATCCACCAAATGCATCCGAGTATTTTTATTCTTTAGAAGAAAAACCTCCATCAGAATTAACAGCATATGAACAAGATCTTTCATTAAAAATTGGGCATGAATCAACAGGAAATCGAGATCATCGAAGTGTATCTTCAGTTAATGGCGACTTCAGTTCATCACGAAATATTAAAGATGTTTGGATGGGCGACTGCAGAACAGCATGCAGTCAAGTTTTAAATGAACCAGCTAAAGAATTACTTCGAGAAAATGAAGAAGAAGAAAATAGCATTGATGAAATTCTCAAAAATTTTGAAGCAAAAAAGTACAAATCACCAAATGAATTACTTAATGCTTTAACTGAACTTATTCAAAGTTGTTTAAATAGCTACGACAGAAGACATGCAAAGCATCGAACCTTAAATACTTTAAATCAAACATTGGATAATACATTTAAGCCAATTATTGAAAAGTTTAATCGAATGGCAAATGAACGAACAAATAATCGACAAAAACGTGCTGCAGCAATTAATGCATCTTCAGCATGGAGAAATGGTCACCAACAATCTAAAGAAACTACATCGGGAAATCGTGAACTTCGTACAAGAAAAAGTAATATAAATGGCGAACAAATCATGAGAAGAAGTTCAAGATATCATCAAGAAGTAAATTATGCTGAACTTAACCAAGGAAATGTTTCAAGAGCTAGCAATGAAGAAAATTTAAATAATGGTTATCTAAATTCACAACCTGGTCCTTCAAGAAGATCTCAATCAAATATTCATTCACCTGCAAGTCGTGTAGCATCAAAAACTCCTCCAAGTAATCATCAAGAACAAGAAAGTTTTGAAAATAATGAAATTGATGAAGAAGAAATTCCAGCGGCTGATTATCAAGAAATTTATGAAACTGCTGAACCTAATACGGTAGCATCAAGTCCATCAGTTGATGAAAGAAATGATAGTGATTATGTTGGAGAAGAGGATGTTGAAGAGGAGCCAGAATATGAAGAAGAAGCTGTTGCAGAGCCACCACTTTCATCTGAATCAGAAGAAACTGCTGTAAGTACAGGAAATAGTTCAGCATCATCACGACCACGAAAAAAGATAACAAGGGGTAAGAGAAAAGTACGTGCTTCAACTGATTCAGCATCTTCAAGATCAAGTGAAGAAAATATTCGAAAATCTAAACGCAAAAGGTAATAAAAATTTGCATTTTAGAGTTTTTATCAAAATATTTTTTTCAGAAAAGCTAAAGCTCGTCAAGATTCACCAGAACCTCCACCACGTAAAAAAGCTAAACCCCAGCCAAAGAGGCCAGTTCGCACATCAAGAACCAGCAAAAGATATAATGAAGATAGTGATGATGACCAAGATGGTGAAGATGAATATAAAAGTCCATCCGTGACAAGATCAGGTCGTATAGTACAAAAAAAGCATTATTAAATTTTTCTGTTTTTATTATACTTCACTTTATTTGCTGTACTGTTTTTGCCTATTTTTAACGGGATACATATTTAAATTATTTTTTTGCAAATAAATTTATCACTATTCTTTGGTAAATTTTTGAAAATAAAAACTTTTATTATAAGATTTAAAAAATCAGGAATAGATCAACAACCTTAGTCAAGAGCGTTGTTGGTTAAATGAAATTGGAGTACACACAGATCGTATCGGATTCGTATAGTTAAAAAGCTATCTGCGCACAATTTTTTTTCTTTTTTTCAAAAAAAAGAGAAAACTTGCTTTCAAAAAAAAGTGTCAGTGCGATTCCTTTTTTCTTCTCTCTCTCGAATTTAGGAGGCATTTTGCCAAAACACAAAAAAACAATGGAAATATTTTTTTCACGAAATTTAATTTTTTTTGACATTAATTTTTTAAACAACAAAAAAAGTTATGGGAAATGTAAGCTTTTTTAAATTCTATATTCTTCTACATTAATCAACAATCTTCTATTTTAGCTTTACTTTGAGGTTCTCCGTGGTAAAACGCATTTTTTATGTGATTATCCAGAAGATGCAACACCAATTGATATCAAAAAAGATATACAAAAGTTCTTAAATGTAAGCATGCTTTATATTCTTTTTCTCTTTAATTACTTTATTTATATTTTAGTTTAAAGTTGAAGATCAAGTATTAAAAGTTCAAACTATTAGTGGTGAAGAAAATGATTGGAATTTATTGGATGACAATAAAAAGCTTGCTGATCAAGGACTTAATACTCGTGTTGCAAAAGCTGATTCTCCATTATCTATAGCTCTTATCGTAACTAGTATGTTTAATCTTTTTTATTAAATCGTTAGACATCATAATCGTGCATTTTGTACAAAAAAGAAACTAGCAGTAATCTTACTTTGCCAGATATATAGCTTCTTTAGTTTATTCGAGTATTTCTGGCAAAGGAAAGCTTTGTTTGGTACTTTTTGTAACGTATAATAGACAGTTTTCCTACGATAAAACTTATATTAAGTAACCACGTATTAATGTAACGCTATGATTTTCAGGTAGAGAAAAAGATATCAATATTGAAAGAATGTCAAGTCCTCCTCCAATGCCAGAAGCAATGCGCAATCGTGAAAATCCTGAAAATGAAGCTTAAGGATGCCTTTTTTCTGGAAAGAAAGGTATCTTCTATTTTTAAAGAAAAATGATTGCTTGCTTTTATATATTTAATCTTGTTTAAAGTTAATGAATTTGTTTTATGTTCGAATAATAAATTTGAGATTCTTTATCTTGGTCTGTTTTATGCAAATATTTTCTACTTTTAATATACATTTTAGGGAAGATTAACTGTAATTCAGATTGCACATTCAATCAAAGCAAAGTTAATAGATTTTTACGGGGATCCAATAATTTATTTGTAAAAATCCATTACACAAAACTATTCGATAACTTTCCCTCTTTTAAATAAGAGTTTACTGAAACATTGTGGTTCATTTTGGACAGCCTTTTAGTTGAACAAAGTTCTTAGGTGGCGATATTATTTTATTTATGAGAATTAATTTTTTTTTTGCTTTTACGTATCATTTTCGTAAGAGTGATGCAATATTCCTCTTTTTGCACAGGCAAAGAATGTGGCTTCAGAAAAATGTGGATTTTTTTTGATTGTCACTGAAACATATCCATCAAAAATGTTGCATCATTCTCACTATTTTATCATAGATGAAAAAAACTAAATTTAATAAACATCAAGTTTTAAAATTCTATAGTTTTTATTTTTTTCTAATTTATTTAAATGTGGAAATGGATTATTGAAACTAGTTTTTAAGTTATCCGTTGTCTAATTAGATTATTTGTTTTAATTGAAATACCCCAAAAATATTTTTAGATGACGACAAAAAAAAATATTTTGTTTTTAAAAGGCAAACAACAACGATGTTTTGCAAATGAAAATTCTCAAACGATTACTGATAATTGCAATCAAAATTTCAATTTTAATTTGAATCAGAATTACAAATGCCCAATTTTAGTTCCTGTTCAATTTTGTAGCAAATTAAATTGTGATAAATATTGCGGTAAAAAGAATTGCTGTAGTCTCCCACAGAAGACAATAAAAGTTTTTTGTTTAATCAAAAAAGGGGTTACTGTAAGTAATAAAATTTTTCTAAGAAAAAAACAATTCGTTATTTGCTGAATAATTTTGTGTGAAGTTTTTGATCTTTGTAAATTTAATGAGACTGCAGCAACATTTGAAAATACTAGATTCTACAGTATCTAAAAATTTTGAAGAAAAAACAAAGTTAAAATTATGCAATGAAACATCCGATTTATGTTTAAATGTATTAAAACGTGATTTTGAAACTGAAATGGAAACAAAAAAGCGTTGGGAAAAAAATGATGGCTCTTCAAATACAATCAACAATAGCACCATTTCCATTCGTATTTTTGAAATAGTTTTCAAAGAAGATTATTTATCATATCAAAAATTTTATAGACATCTCCGCTTATGAATGTACATCAAAAGTTCCTCCTGCATTTGATTCATTTAATGATAGTGGATTGAAAAAAGAAAAATTTGAATCAATTAAAAATACAAAACAAATATGTATTTCTTCAACATTTGGTATTCAAGTAATAAACAAACACAGGAAATTTCATGTATTTAATTTATTAATTACTTTTAGAATCCATTTGAATTTCCAAGACAACAAAATAATGAAGTACCAAGACCTAAAACGTTTCAATTTAGAGAACCTCAACAATTACTAATTCCAAGTGCAGCATCAAATCATAGTCAAATTCAACAACAACGTTTACTTTATTCTGCAGTTGAAACGTAAGGTCACGCATCCATTTCAATAAGAGCCAAATATCAATTTTGACAATAGCTGATTTGTCTAATCCTTCCGTCTGAAATTAGTTCTAAGTATTTTTAAAAATTTTTTATTACAAAAGTGTTCATCAAAAAGTTCCCACAATGCCATTGTATTACGGTAACCGTAAGAGGCCAATGCACATGGAAAGAAAAGTTTTCGAGCCGACGAGGCGGGCAAAATGTTTTTAATGAAAAACTAACACAGTTTCAAATTTTTTTGCTAAAATTTATAATTTTTCTAAAAATTTTTACCGTATTCTCAAATAATTATTGTATTTTTTGTAATTAATATATCGCTTATATTAATTATGTGTATTTGCAAAATAGTTTAGCAGTAATATATTTAGTCAATAAGATAAATAGAGTTATGGCAAAGCATTTTAAAATAATTTTAACACTTCGTGTTGATGTCTTTATGTTTGTAAGATTATATATTTCAAAGTATCCAAAAGATATACATTATTTAAATAAATGGAATATAAAGTACAAAAGATAAGAAAAAGTTGTAATCTCTCTTTGCTTAAAAAAATATGCTTAGTGCGCGGGTTTTGTATTGAAATATAAAATAATATTTGATTCGTTATAAACGTGCATTTTATTTGATTTATTCTAATGACATAATATTTAGGGTAATAGCTGAACCAGAAATGAAAACAAATGGTGAACGTCCTATGGCAATTGGACGTGAAGCTGCTGTAAGGATTAACCTTTTTTCATTTATGTAATTTTTAAAATTAATTCTTTCAGGATTTAGTATTTCTTGAAGTTCATCGTTACAAAAATCGCTTCTTTGTTTCTGTTCACAAAGATTCGACCATTGCAGAAGTTAAGCAAATGTTGAATGATGTAATTGATCCAGAAGGAAAACGTATGTTAATTTATTTTCCAAAAACTAATGCCATAATTACAAATATAAACGTTTCAGGGATGGAACTTTTTCGTCAATATGGTGGACAATATGAAAAACATTCAAAATTAAATGATAAATCACAATTAACAACTTGCGGCTTTCAACCTGATAATGCAACACCTGATCGACCTGCTGTTGTTGTTTTAACTTTTAATGATGGTAAGGTTTTTTTGCTACAAAAGGTTTTGGGGAAACAAAATGAAACTTCATTTTTTAGAAGATCCACTTCAAGTTATTAACAAACATCGCCCATAAACGCTGATTGATGCTATATAATTAATTATTTTTCTTCAACAGTCTATGAGTTTTTTCGCCCTCCTTTCTTTTTTGTAAATGTTTTTGTTTATTGAGAAGTTTTTACTTCATTATATCATTCCTTTATCTTTCTCCCCACATTTTCAACACTTTATCCCGTTTTATCTATCTCAAGAACGTGATTTTTTCCAATTTTGACAACGTTTTATTGTTTATTTTTTTGTGTAAGTATTTGCAACAACTGTTGCACTTTGTAATCTCAAAAAGCATTTGTAATAAATTTTTATAATCTTTCAACATGTTTTGCAATTTCATCAACAACACTTCGAGTTAATTTACATGCAGCTTTTAAAGCAGCTTGAGATTCTGCACCTTCACGATTTGCAACAGATTTTAAAATTGCATTTGCATCATCTTTATTTAACATTGTTCTCCATCGTCTTTCAATTTCATCAATAGTCGTTTTACGATTTGATGGACTTGAAGAAATTAATAATGAACGAGAACGTCGAATCCTTGCACGTGCAGCTTCAAGATCAGGAGATAAAAAAAAACTCTTTTTTGTAGATGGTTTTGAAGGAGTTCTTTGAAAGATAATTGTTGGAGCAAGAGATACCCGACTTCCACCTATAGTTCTGGATAATATATTTGGTGAAAGAGAAAGATTTGAAAATGACCGGCAAGATGTTCCTAATCCACTTGTCGTTGTTGTTGTTGTTGCAGCAGTTTGGGGACGACGTTGAAGTAATATCTAAAAATAGGATATTGTAGAATATCGAGAGAAAAAAAATTATGTTATATTACTGCATTTAAACGCTTAACAATATCATAATGAAAATCATCAATAGCTCTTTTTAGTCGAATTGAAGCTGTTGATGGAACAAGTTCTTCATTTATTGAACAAAGTTCTTCATATCGATACAATAAATCACAAAGGCTTGAAGCTAAAAATGAACATGAAGGCACTGGAAAATGTCTAAAATGTTTTAAATTTATTAATGGACAAAAATATAAATGTGTGACTAACGATGAAGTGCAAATCGAAAAATTCTTTAACAAATACGATAATCTTCGTGCAGCTAATCTCAATTGTGGCAGTTGTAATTGGCTATGATTTGAAAGACGATCCAGCTGAACCCGTACAGAATATAAATTTGCTGTTTCACGATTTAGCCGATCTTCTGAATGTGGTAATCCCAGGGGAACTATAAAATCCAATTGTAATTTTGAATTAATCAAAAAAAAGGCTTACGATTTCTTAAAAAATTTTCTACAGTTAAAATAATATTACTGCTTAGCTCTTCAACAACTTGTCCGGCAGTAATTGAATCAATATTTGGTGATGAATTTATTTCATTTATATGATTATTATCATATTTATCAGAATGTGAAGGTTGATGTTGTTGTGAATCGCCTACTAATTCAAGAGCGGTTTCTTGCCAAAGCTTTTGAAATCCTCGGCTTGAAATAAGCTCTGACATAAGCTTATCTGCCAATTCATTACTTTTCGATTTTGGCATTACTCTTTTTAAAAAGAAGGTAGTAACAAAAGAAAGAAAGTAAAAAAGCAGCAGAAAAAACTGAAGAGAAAAAACGCAAAAACATTTATTCAAAAAAGGCGCGCATATTTTTCCCCCAAAAATAAAAGACAAAGTACGAAAATTGCATAAACTAAAAAAAGAAGGCAGGTGCCATTTTGTTAAAATGAATGTAATTCAATTCCCGTTGGTAGAAGAAAGCTTTCTGTCATGCATAAACATCTCTCATTTATTTATTAAAAATGCAGGAATAAAAATATAAAAACAAGAGAACCAATAACAAAACAAAATAATTTTTTAAAAAACCAAACAAAACGTAAAATAAAAAATTTTATAGATCAATTCAATTTTGGACCTTAAGAAGTCGAGCATGATGAATTCTACGAAAACAAATTTCTTCAAATTTGGCTATAAAAAGATGAAACTACAGTAATTGTAACCGTTAAAATCCAAGAAGATAAAACTTACAAGAGAATAAGCAATAAACGAGATTAAGCTCTTTAATCTTGCAGACCTATAATAATTTAAAATAAAAACAATATTTTTGGCAAAGAAAAATCTTACATCAGTAAAAACCCAAGTAAGCATAAAAGGTACACGAATTTCATCAATATTTGGAAATTCTCGAACATCATCAAATGGAAAAATACCATATTTACGAAAATTGACAGAGACAAAAATGAATACTATCACTAGTTTTTTTAATTTGGTGATGATAATAAGCTTAATCGTGTTATGAAACGATATGGTGATCCACCAGCAGCAAATGAAGATACTCAAGAAGCTGATTTTAAAATTGATGAAGCAAAAAATCGAATGGATATTTTTATGGAAGATGATGAATCTGAGCAAAAAGAAATGTTTCTTTATTATTCTTTAAAATTAGGAAAATTATTAGGATTCCGAAAAACTTTATAATTTTGTCAATGTTATTTTGTTTCGTTTCTTACTCTAATAAATTAATTATTCAATATAAATGTAGAATTTAAAAAAATTAGCACAGATTATTTCAAACAAAAAAGTTAATCCATTTGAAAAAATTTAAAGAAACTATTCGTGACGGGAATCTATTACTAAAAACAAACAAAAAGTGAAATAATTTTTAACATTGTAACTATTTATGTAAAGTTAAAAATTTAATACACTTGGTGGAAAAAGTTACATTTGGTGGGCACCCACCAAGTGTAAACATACTTCCACCAAGTGTAACCGTACTTCCACCAAGTGTAACCTACTTCCACCAACTGTAAGTTACACTTGGTGGGCGGTCACTTGGTGGGCCCACCAAGTGTAATTTCCACCAAGTGTATTTCCCCCCTAGTTTTTTCCTTATTCCAAATCAAATTTGTTGTAAAGGAAATACCCATTACACTTGTAATTGATGAAAGAATGATGGAATACATTTGAAAATTTGTATGTTTATCCATGACAAACTCCGCTCCACAAAATGTAATAATAGGTTGTGCAATAATTTCAACACTATCAATAACTAATTCAACGAGAACAAAACATATAATATATTTTTCAAACTTTTTTTTTTGTAAGTAATGTTGCTTATTTAAATAAATGTTGTTTTAAAAAAAAATTCTTTATTAAAATGCTTAAATATTACATATTTAAAAAAAAATACAATTCATTTTTTTTCAAAAATATTACTTAAACAAAAAATTTTAAAATTGCGTTACACCGCCGCTTTTTTGCCACCATTTAATTTTGTCGACCACTACCGTAATTCTTTTTGGCGTTATGCAACTTTTTAGCACCAAAAGAATTCAAAATCTTTTTCGGTTTTAGAATTTTATCAAATTTTTTGCTTTCACAATTTTTATTGCCGTTGTTATAGAATTTATAACTAGCGAAAAATTAAAAATTAACAGAAATTTGCAACCATTTCAAAAACTCAAAATACTTCTTTCTTTTTTTTCAATTTTTCGTTGTTGTTTCATTCTACAATATTTTTCTGTAAAACAGTTTCTAATATTTTAGAAACGACTGTCAAATTTATTTCAGAAAATATAAATCCAATTCCACGCAAATATGAATAAAATCCATTTTTTGAAAACGATTTTCAAGAAATAAATTGCTGCATTTCTTTTATCAGAAAATCCTTGAAATATTTGTGCAAATGATGAAAAACAAATATACATAAATGATTGCAGCTTCATTTGGACATAATTAAATTATTGAACAACTTGTTTTTAACGGTGTATATAAATGTCTTTAAAAACATGTTCTACTTTAGTTTTTCAATGGTTTTTAAAAAAAATTTATTTAAAAAAGTTTAAATTAATTGTTACACAATTTTTGCCGGAAAAATGTTTTCCTTTTTTTGCATTTTTATTGAAATGTATTACAGTATGCCATTGCATTGTAAAAAAATACAAAGAATTTTATAAAATAATATTTTCTTTATTTGAACAATTACTTTGCATAATAATAAAAATATCAAAAAATAATAATAAAAATAAAAATAAAATTATTATGGATAATAAAAATAATAATATGATTAATAATAATAATATCAAAATTATAACAAAAAAACACGATTATTTTTGGAACCACTTCTTTTTTTCATTCTTTAAAAATTTGATCTTTTTTTAAAACAATCAAAATAGAACAAAAAAAATTTATTTAAAAATTTGGTAAGAATCTTTAAGAAAGAAAAAAAACACACATATATTTATTGTTAAAAATTGATAAAAAAGAATAAAAATTCAAAAAAGTGAATCATTGAATTTGGAGGAGGAAAAAAGAGAGGGGGAGAGATTTTTAATGGTTACAACGTTTCGTAATTATTCTTTTGTTTAATGTTTTTTTAGATTTAGGTAAAAAAATAAGAAAATACTGTAGGGCACAATTTTTTCGAATAATTTACCTAAAATCAAAACACACAAATTATTTTAAATTTTGGCGGCTAAATCAATTATCATGGAATATATTTTTTTTCGATTCATCAAAAAAAGGGATGTAAAAGTAAAAAAATTTTTAAAGGTCAATAATTATTATTGCCTTTTAAAAAATATTTTTACTTCAACATCAAATTTTAAAAAAGAGACTCGTAAGCAACAAAGAAAAATTTAAAAAAAGCCTTGAGAAAAAAATATGGGGGTAAGTGAAAAAATAAAAAAAACAGGGGGAAGAAAAACGAAGACGGACTTCGACGTTTTTTTTAACGAGCAAAAAAAAGAATCCTAAAAAAAGAGAAAAGAAAACACAACGAAAAAAACCCGAAAAAACATTCTTTTTTCTCGGCTCAGCCTAAAAAAAAGAGTGTATAAAAAATAGAGAAAAATGTTCAAAAATAAAAAACCATTAAAAACCGGCATCGGAAAAAATTAATTTTTAAATACGAAAAAATAAATATTTTAATAATAATTATTTTTTAAGCAGCTTGAGTCCCTTCTTTCTTTTTAAAAAAAATTTTTTGCTGTGTTTTTCTGTTGCTAAAAAATCTATTTCTTTTTTCTATTTTTTCGAAATGTAATCCTTTTCTTTTTAAGAGAAAAAATGATCTAATTCGAAAAAAACAGAAGAAAGAGCAGATAAAAATACGTATGTAATTTAAAAAGAAAAAATTCATTATAAAAAATAATATAATATTCTTTTGGAATGATTTAGAAGAAATGCGATAATAATAATAATATTAAAGAAGATAATAAGGTGTATATTTTTTAAAATAAAACAAAGAAAAAATAAGTTTTAACAAAATTCATTTCTTCTATTATTATACTTTTTTGTTTTAGCACTGAAAAACCACGTCAATTTGCCTCAAAAATATAATATGGAAAAAAAACAATCTTAAGATATAACTCTATGAAATTTAAAAATAATAATATTAATTTTTTTAAAAAAAATATAAATGTGGATAAAATTGACGCAGATTTACAAAACGAGAGAGAGAGAAATTTAACAAAACTAAAAAATAACCGTGAAATAATAAAAATAAAATATAAATGTTTTAATAATAAATTTAAAGGGAATTTTTTTTAAGAAATTTAAAAAAATATAAAGCATTTTTTTCTGTTTTTAAACCTGCTTTTCAGAGTAGAAATTAAACAAAAAATACGAATTTTAAGCAGTGGCAATTTGCGGGGCCAGCCCGGTATCCACAACTTTTGTTGATCCATTTGTTGTTGATGATGATGATGTAGTTGTTGCTGAATTTGTTGTTGTATCAACATCACCCCAAATTGATGATAACATATGAAATGCATCAGCATTAAATTTGTTGTATCTGAAATTATATTTGATTTATATCTGGGATTTATTAAATCTTCAACACTTACGTTGATGATGGAGAATCACCAAGTCCTTCATCTCTTGAATGTGAAGATGATGAAAGTGAAGAGAGGTAGTTAATTGTTGAAGTTCCAATTGTTGAACCATTATTATTATTATTATTATTGAGATAATTATTTGTTGACCCAAAACTATTTGCACGTGGATTTGGTAAAAAATCATTAAATAGACTGCTTTCATTAAACATCATTCGTGAAGTACAATTTTGTTGAGGGTTCCAATTTTGTGGATTATAAATATTTTCATTATTAACCATTTGTCGAAGACCCATTCCATTTGGTTGTTGTTGTGCAGACATCATATCATTACCACCATAAAATGGTGGAGGTGAACCTGATGCTGAATATGCTTTAATTCCAGTTCCAGGTGCTGCAGAACGTAATCCAGAATTACTATTACCACGATAAATATTTTCAATACCACAATATTCATTTCCATATCCAGAAATTTGTCGCATTGTTGGTTGTTGAGATTGTTGTGCAGCAAGGGTACCGTAACCCCCACCACCGCCAACTCGTGAAACATTTGAAACAGCAAGGGCAGCCATTTCATAATTTTGAATTGATGCAGATGGATCTGTCATTGGCATATTTCCTGTTCTTTGATAAATATGTTGTTCAATTTCACGACGAGCTGATTCAACATTGTGAGGAAGTCCAGTAACTTCAAAAATTGGTTCACGTTCACGGCTCTAAAATATATTTCCAATGTACATTTATGGTATTTGTTAGGGCACTGTATAAACTTACAGGTGTTACAATATAAGTATGAGATTCTTGTTGAATTCGTTTAATTGTTGCACCCTTTGGTCCAACAACTAATCCAACAACTCGAAGTGGTACACGAACATATGCAGTAACATGCCCTGGTGCACAACCACCTTGTGAATGCCTTCGTGATGCACGAATTTGTGTAAAATGTTCTGCAGCAAGTTCAATTTCACGTTTTGCTTCCATAACGTCTTCTGGTCGACCCGTTATCAAAAATACAGGATCTTCACCTCTTGGTGGACTTCGAATATATGTTGAAGTCTTTGCACGTAAAGCCTTAATTTTACAGCCTAAAAATATTCATAATTTAGTAAAGGCACTGAACAGTTGTCGTTATTGGTGGACTCAAGTCGGAGGGTAAAAATGAAAAATATCAGCAAAATGAAATTTCAAAAGCAGAATTGGCGCGCAAAAAATTTTAAATGTAGCAAAATAAAATGGGAAAAACTGAGAATAACAAAAACAACAATGATGAAGAATGGCATGGCATAAAAATAAGCCCGAGGCTGGCACGAATAGAAACCATTCAATTGCTTTTTATTTTTTTCCTCTTCTGCTTAAAATTTAAAATGACAAGCATGAATACAAGCTAGGGAAAAAGCGCTATTCAAAAAAATCTTTTTCAAGGTCTTTAATCCTAAAAAAGAGTTCCTAAAAAAAGGAGTTACACCAAAAAAAGCTATAATTTTTGCAAGTGCAGCAAAAAAGGTATACTATAATTAGTTCCCTTGATGATGATGATATAGGGATATAAATATTAAAAATCTCTAAAAAATGTCAGATACAAAAAATATCTTTTTTAGGCAAATATAATTTTTTAAATGTCAAAATTTGTAACGGAGAAAAAAAGTAGAGGCAATACAAAAATTTAGGTCAAATTTTTCATTTCTCTCAAATGGAAAAAAAGAAAAATGTTGAAACAAATAATGCCCAATTTGTTCATCTTCTTTTTTTTGAATATTTTAAACAGAGAAATTTTTTTGAGACAATGATTTTTTTTAAAAAAAAGGAAAAAAACAAACTGGCGCGAAAAAAAGAAAGAAACTGGTTGGGGTTTTTGTTTGCCGCTTCTGGCTGACTGCTGTTATCGAATTTTGCGAATCTTTTGAAATATCAAAATTTTAGGCGCCAAAAATGAATTTTTCTCACACATGAAACAAAACAACTGTAAATAAGAGTGATTGATTGCGGTAAGTGATAGCGCATCTACAGTTTTTTTTGATCCGTTTTAAAGATAGCAGAAAGAAAGAGAGAAGATTAAAAAATATCGTGTAAAATCTTTCATTTTTTTGAGTGATAGTAAACAAGAAAATAAAATTTTGACATTGGATCCCAGAAAAAAAGAATAAAAGAAGGCTTTCTTTTGCGCTTCGTTAAATTTTTTTCCATTTTTTATCCGCGCACAGTCGGAAGCTCTCAATTGAAAAATGAACTTTTGTCGAGAAATTCGTTTTTGAATAAAATGCGATGATCGGAGCAGGAACAGTAGCTTGACTTTTTCTTAAATTTCGATGAGAGAGATTGAATTATAAATTTTATATATATATATATAAAAATGCGGCAGCGCAAAAATATATTACACGCGAATAAATATATATACCCATTAATATATATTTTTTGGGGTACTGCTGCTACTACTTTTTTTCTTCTAATAAATATATCGGGGCGCCAAAAGGAAATACTGGCTTTTAAGTGCAGCACTTTGCTGTCGACCCTTTTTTCCCTCCTCTATTTTTTTTTCAATGCGCGGAAATAACCCTTCTCTCTTCTTTTTTCTATTCAAGTTTTTTTGGTCGGTGCTCTTTTTTTTTCTTCTTTATATTGCGCGTCTGCCTTTTATTGTCATTTTATATATCGTCGGAATCGAAGGTCGGCTTGGCGTCTTCTTCTTCTTCTTCTCTATTGCGTAACCTCTCCTGATGAGTGAAGGAAGAAAAAAAACATTTGAAATAAGCATAAAAAATTGGGAAGGAAAAAAGGGTATACACTAACCTTGACGACCAACAATTTCAGCTACATGTTCGGAAGATGGAACTTCAACAGATTCAGTTGTATGCCGATGTGCAAGCCGTTCATCCATCAACATTTCCATCATTGGTGAACAATCATCTGGAATTCCGGTTGAAGCTGATCCCGAACCTGGCTCATCTAATGGACCCATTTCATAAAACCATGCACCAGGAAGCTGTTGTTGTTGTTGTTGGGATAAAATCTGTGAGGAAAGTGATTGTTGTTGTTGTTGAAATTGTCCATTTTGTTGTTGTTGGTAATGTGGACCCAAATTTGTGGTATTACATAGCGGACCACCTCCAATATTATTATATCGTGTTGAAGAAGAAGAAAAATGTGATTGCGGGATTGCTGCCATTAAGGCCTCCTCAGAGGAGAGTCGGTCGCTACTAAAAAAAAAATGGGAGAATTAACTTTTTTTATAAAATTTAAAAATACAGTAGAGATTTTATTTTATTTTAAAAATATAAAATGACAAAACCAGGAATAAAATATAGAGAGAGAGAGAAAAAAAGAGGGGAGAGAGAGTGTTAATGAAGTAATTGCTGCGAAAAAAAATTTTTTTTTGAAGTGAAGAGAAACAAAATTGAGGTCTTTTTACATTGAAAAAATTGCAAATTGAGAAAAAGCTCCAGTCAACCAAAGAATAGAGAGAATAGGTCGCGCGAAAAATATATATTTTTATAAAAAATAATAGAAAAATACTTTTTTTTTCTATGGTTGTGGTAGCAGGTTGGGTTGAGTTGATGCATTCATTGTTGTTGTTGTTGAACGAAAATATAACCTACCACTACCACGACCAAAAAGAAATATTTTTTTTCAAACAATATCTAACACGTACTTGAATTGAAATTTGATCTTTAAGAAGTAGTAGTAAGTTTGAAAGCAAAAAAAATATGAAAGAAAGAAAGTCAATGCTTTTACATACTTTTTTTTACAAGAAATAAACTCTCCCCTTCTTCTTTGAAGTAAGTAAATTGAGAGAAAAGAAAAAGAGTTGCGGCATCCCTTTTTTTCTGCGAAAAACATTTTTCTTACAAAAATAGGCAAAAATAACTTTTGTTTTTAGGCCTAAAAAAGTTGTTGGCAAAAAAGAGGTTTCTGCTTTTACAGATAAATAAATAACATTTTGATGACGTTCCCTCTATTTTTTGATTTCTTATTTGAAAATGATATCAAAAATACAAGGAAGGAAGAAAGAGGAGAAAAAAACGGACGACAAACGCGCAAAAACCGATTGAACATTTTTTTAGGGTTGGAAAAGAAAAGTAAGCGGCGGCAAAGTTACAGAAGAAAAATTCTCACGGAATATATTTATTTTTTTGTTGCGCAGCAGCAGAAAAAAAAGAGAGAGAGCAAAAATCATGTTTAAAATAGCTGCATTTAATATAAAAATTTCTAGCAAAAAAAAGAAATAACTTTTTTTGAAATGAGCCACTTTTATTTCTTCTTTGCAAATGATTTCATTCATTCCCACAAAAATATACATATGTATAAAAAATAGATGAAAAACGGACAGCATCACGCAATATTGTGTGCCACATTTTTAGGCTTCTGCTACTTTTTTTCCCTTAATTTATTGAAGCCAAAAAAGCAAGCAGCAAAAATAAAATGCGAAAACCCAAGAGACTTGAACATTTTCTTTTTCTCACTGCTGCGGGTTTCTTCTGTTTTTAGACCAAAGGCTAAAAAACTCTTTTTTTAAAGCCTTTTTTGGAAAATAGCAAAGCTTGCCTTCTTTTTCATTTTCTTCCACTTCATCAGTTGAAGCTTAAATTCTTTTTTGCTCCTTCGGAAAATATGTATTCCTTCAAAAAATAACATGGAATTTTGCTTTTGCTGTCGTCAATGAAAAAAACTTTTTAAGAGTCGCCTTTAGAAGAAAAAAAAAGTGTTGATTGATTTCATTCAAAAAAGACGAAAGCCTTTTAAGGCATTGTTATATACATATATGTTGAGGGAATGGATTTAAAGCTTTTAAAAAACTTTTTTGGACTTTAAGGAATGCAAGTAAAAAAAAGTGGTTTAAAAACATTTTTTGAAAGAAAATTGCAAAAAAGAAAAAAGGAATACATTCGAATTTTTTGAATATTGGAGAAAAAAAGAAGTTGTTTTTCCTGAGAACTCTTGCGTCAGCTAAAATAAAAGCTTGAAACTTGGTCTTTTAAAAGAGAGTGAGTGAAAAAAGATGCCAATAATGAACCATGGAAACAAACCCCTTTCGTTTTAAAGAGAGAAAAGAAAAAAGGTTTAACTAAAAAAAACCAAAGAACGCCTAAAACAAACATTTGAGAAAAATAAAAAAACGAGGAAAAACACTTTTTTTGTGTTTTATCCCAGAAAAGAATTGTATTTTTTGAAGTCCATTTAATGAATGCTGCTGCAACATTATGACCGGCACCATCGGGCACCCCCTCCCCATTTTCCTAAAAAGGGGCAAGAAAAAAAAGTCACACATATTTATTCGCCACAGTTGTCAGTAAAAAAAAATTTTTAAAGCGTGTGCAATTTTTTTTACTCAAAAAAATTTTTTTGAGGCAGAATAAAAAAAAACGAACAACTCGAAGCAAACAAGTCCGTGAATGTCGTTAGAAAAAAGAAGAAGAAGACCGCCTATGTTGTTATTTGCTGCTGCTTGCTCTCAAAGTTAACGAAGAACAACAATAAAAAAGAAAAAGAAGAAAATATAAAATTTCTCCTCAAAACCGAAAAAAAATAAAATAAAAATTGACACCGAATCAAAACGTGGTCCTTCGGTTTCCTTTCTTTTCTTCATTTTTTTATGCTGCAAAAACACATCGAAGGCCACCATCGAAAAAGAAAAAAATATAAAAAATCGAAGAATCACTTAAAATCACAGAAAAAAAAGAAGAGAAAGGAAAAAAAATGTGGGCGGAGTTGAAAAAAAGGGAGACTTACCTCAACAATGAATTTGCGAATTCTTCAATTGGCTTTTCAAGGTAAGATGCATACACTGAAAAAAAATCAAAATAAATATAAGAAGTTTGAAAATTATAAAAATAAATAGTATTTTTGTGAATCAAAAAAAAGACAGAAAAAAGGTTTTGTTACATTAACTGTTTTTTCTTTTTTTTTTGTTTCGGTTTTCGATCTTTTGCCTTCTTCGCGCGGAAATAAAGTAAGAAAAAACGGAAAAAATATATTTACGAGCGGCAAAAAAAGGGTGCAAAACTCAATGCAAATATTTGCCACAAAAATATATAGCAAAAAAAGAGAGAAAAATATAATACATTTGTTTGGTGCCGCTGCTATATTTTTTTGGCGTGTAAAATGAGGCCGTGAGAGATGCTTGTTTTTGAAAAAAATGACCACATCAATAATGCACTCTCATTTTTTTTTTGGGTTTCTTTTTTCTAACTTTGATACTTGAGATCTTTTCCCTCTCCTTTTTTTGATGTACTTGGATATTTGAACTTTTCCGAAAAAAGTTTATTTGAAAAAATATTTTTGTATTGTTGTTTAACACCCCCTTTTTTTCTTCCACTACAACAACAAAAACTTTTTTTCGGTCAACATTCAAATATTTTTACAAAAGTTTTTAAAAATTTGTTTGTTTTAAAGTAACAGAAAAAAAAATGTGTCCCAAAAAGTGTTGTTCCGCATTTTTCACAGACGTAAAATGTTTTTTTTTGGCATAAATGCTTTTACTTTTTTCCAATCCGATTTTCATTGTTTAAAAAAATGGAAGAAAATTGCCGCTTCTGTTTTTTTGGAAGAAATTTCTTTAACATTAACAAAAATTTTTTAGTGGCATGTTAATCCTCTGCTGCGGCAGCTGATGATGTTGGCCGCAGAATGTTATTTTTTTTTTATTATTATTACTCAAATAACAGCACAAAAGTCAAATAATTTTTTTTTAAATGAATGCTGCTAAAAACCTTTAAACAGATAAGAACAGCAGGGGGTTTAAGTCTTTTCTTTCCTTTCTTGAATATCAATAACGATGCCCATTTTTGGTGTTAGAAGAAAAAAAAACAAATGCACTTTTAATTGCGCCATCATTTTTTAGAGTGCTGCTTTTTTAAAAATGAAAAAGGAGATTGATTGGCATAGCAGGGTTCTTTTCTCTCTTCCCTCATTTGCCATCATCTTAAAGCCACAGCAGGTGCCTTCAAACAAGGCAAAGAAAAAAAAGAGGAGATCCTTTCATCGTTCTCTTTCTTTCTGCCTTAAAGTCAATAAAAAATATATGAAGACAAATGTCAACTTTTTTTGTTCATCATCAAAAATGCGATGCTTTTTTAATAATAATATTAATTAATTATTCCTCGATTTTTCCCTTTTTTGTTGCTGATATTTTTCTTTCAAAAAAAGGAGCGGCAAAAATTTGCATTTTTGACATTTTAATAAAAAAATCTCTCATGAATCGTTAATCATTGGCTTTGTTCATTTTCAAAAAAGAGTGGTAAAAGGCTTTATTTCTCCCTCTTCTTTTTATGCCCCTTGTTGCAACAGTCGTTAATTTTTTTTAGCAGATGGCAAAAAAGCGGCATCTGCATGATCGAGAGAAAGAGAGACCCTCTTTTTTCCGGTCATTTAAAAATTTTTTTTCTGCGCGGCAAATATGGCAAAAAATCAAAGACCTAACGAAAAAAACACCGCAAAAAAGAAGTGCACCTTTTTTTTATGTTCATGTCTTAATCATATTGAAATAATTAGTTTACGACAATGTTTTCCGAAATATAATTGTGTAAGAAATACACAAAAGAAAAATTAAGATTACAAGATTATATCTTTTTTGTTGGACACAAAATGAAATCCTTTTCTGACGATATTTTAAACAAAAAGTAACACCTAATAAACTTTTTTTCTTTTTGGTAAAACATTGTTCACTTTTTAGGCCAAAAAATAAACTTACCATTATTTTTATTTTGTGGATTGCTGCTAATACCAAAAGATGAAATTTGCATAGCAAGTCGATCAAATGATTCTTCTGGTAAAGAACCACCTGAAACGAATCCCTCTTCAGAACCAGATGAATCTGGAGTTTTTGTTGATTCACGATGATGTTGAAGTGATGGAGGTGGTTGTTGTTGTTGTTGTTGGTGATGATGTTGAAGTTCGATGGTAGAGATCATACTTGCAAAATATAATAATAGTGATTGTTGTTATCACTCAGGTTTGCATGCAAGTTTGATGGCAAAAAAATGATGTTGGAAAAAATAAGAGGGGGAAAGGAAGAAAGAAGAAAACCGCTGAAAAAAAATACGTCTTAAAAAAATAATTTTATCTGAAATACAAGATCACGTCGGGTTAGAAAAAAAATACAAAAAAAATGAAACACAGAATTATAAAAAAAATATGAAAGAAGAAAGCATCAAAAAAAGAGAGGGGAGGGATAAGCCGCGAAAAAGGAGGGAGAAGAAAAAAATACATATAACCAAAAATGTCTTATAAAAATGCGGAACGAAAGCTGATCTGTGTCGAGTGGACTCTCTTCTTCTCCTTTCAAAAATATAGTTCTTTTTCTCGATATATTTTTTTTAAAAATAAGTAAAAGGAAGTGACTTACGAGAAAAAAAAGAATTGAGCTATTATAATATCTTTTTTCTTAAAATGGCCAGAGGCAATTTAAAGAATATTTTTCTTTGTAAAAAAATAATTTTTTCTGTTGGATCTCGGATAACATAAGGAGTCAAGCTTATTTTTGATTTTTTTTTCTAACAAAATGTCAAAACTGGGCAAAATAGAAAATGAAGAAATGGACGACAGAAGAAAAAGGGAGGAAACAGGACAAGCCTTTTTAATTGCTCCGCCTTCTCTCTCTCTCTCATAAAAATGTTGCGGCGGCTGCTGCAACTTCCGTGCAGTATATTTTTGAGCAAGAACAAAAATGAAAAAAGGTCGATGGTCAAATTTGGATATATCCCCTCCTTTCTTTTTATATCTCTCATGTTCCCTCCCACTTTTTTTCATGAAAAAATATTACCATCTGCCGTTCCATGCATTAACTCCCTTTATTTTTTTTTGTATGCTTGCATGCTGTTTGTTTAGCTGTTTCATGATGTTGGTTGATGTCAATGAGGATGATGGAAGTGATGGGACAAAAATAATAATAAAAGAATTTTTTGTAAGGAATCTAAAATTGGGGAAGTGAAGAGAGAGAGAATGGGACACTATTAATGCGTTTCGAGAAAGAGAGAAAAAAGCGTCACACAGAGAAATTTAGAGCTTGCTTCCGCCTTAAGGCACAAAAATATATATATGCAACAAGAACGAATAAAAAAAGGATGGTGCTAGGCGCCGGCAAAAATAAGGAAAAAAGAATGGAAGAAGAAAAACAAGCCCGGAAAAATCCATGGGGTGTACTTTTTCCCTATATAGAGAAGCTGTGGTCATTGCCAACGGCACTAACTTTTTCTTCTCTTCTTTAACTCTGCAGGGAATGAAATGACTTTGAGAGAGAAAAAAGAAGACTGACAATGGCACCGCCAGTCAACAACAAAAATGTGTCGTTGTTGAGTCCGTTCCATCCATGAAAATAAAAAAAAATTTTGATCTCGAATAAAAAGAAGTTTAGCATTCAAAAATATAAAGGGCAAAAAATGGATGGATATAAAATGTAATAAAAAAAGGGCAAAAATAGAAAAAGCAAATAGAAAAACAATGAAAATATTTATAAAAAGTGGATATTAAATAATAATAAAATAAAAAGGGTTATTGAAAAAAGAAAGAAAGGTTTGACGCATTTCATATAAAAAAAAGCAACCAAACATTACTACTTTTTTTTTAAATATGCAAAAAAGCATTAAAAATAAAAAATGATTATTTTCTCAATTTTCATGTTTACGAGCATGAAAGAGTTTTGACAAATCTTTAAAATCGAATAACATCTTTATTGAATCAAAAAACTTCCTCAAAAGCTTTTAATTCCTAAATAAATAATATCAGCGAGATTAACTTTTGCTCTATCCTTTCCCAACATTCCAAATTTTAAAATGGCAGTCGTTTTAGATTGCATTTTTTTCTTCTGAAACCAATATAAAAATTTTATTGCGTTTGGTAAAAAAAATGAAAGAGAAAAAAGTTTTTGCTTTAGTTTTTGCAGTTTCTCGAGGGACTCGTTAGCAACCCCCTTAGACAGGAAACTGTCAATCGCGGAATCCCTATATTTCCTTATCGAAAAAAAAAGAAACCAAATTCCACTTTTTTTCGAGAAACTAGGAATATGGATTCTGACAGGAAAAAATGAAAATCATAAATTCTTTCCATTCCCGACAGGAAGCAAGGGAAAGCAAAGGGAAAAAAAGTTGCGCATTTAATGACAAAAACATATAAAACAGCTTTTTTTCCCGACTTTTCAACAAACGACCACCAGGTGTCTCTTTCCTTCCATCAAACAACAAGAACAGCAGAAGGGAAAGAAAGTCATTAAATGCGTGCAAAAAAAAATGATTGAAACAACAGCTGCAAAATGTTGCCTATTTTTCCCTCCTTCTGCTATTTTTATATATGTATATTTCCTCTTTTGGAGAGAGAAAGATTAAAACCTGATGAAAGAATAAAGAGGTGATTTGTCATGATATATTTATTACAGCCGCCTTTTTTTTTATTATTGTTTCTTATTTGTTTTTTTACCGACAAAAAAAAAGAGAGCGGGATATATTTACCGCGCTTTTATCCAATGTCTCTTTCATGGATGGCTTGTCAAAAAGAAAAAAGAAAAACTTGAATATATTTAACAGAGAGAAAAACTTCTTCTCTCAAGTCTTGCGGAAGACTACAAAATTGGATTAGCGCTAATGAGAGAGCCTTTTCCCTTCTTATATATTCATTTCTTCTTTTTGCTACTGCAAATGAGAGAAAAAAATCTTCCCATATTTTTTTAGTTCATTTTTAAAAAATATATAATAAACACGCAATCCTACAAAAAATATGACTTTCGAAAAAATAAAAAAGTATAAAGTTTTATAAATTAAAAAAGTGCCAATTTTAGTATCCAAAAATGCCAACAATCATGGGAAAAATAACTAAAATAAATTCATTTTTGAAGCAACAAAAAATTTTGAAAGTTGCACTTTTTTCTCAAATTCTAGCCTTTCTCTTTTTTTGCTTCAAAAATGAAAAAAAAGTAGAAGGGACGCTTTTCTTTCTTTTTCTGCACGGAACTCTCCCTTTTTTTATTTCCCTAAAAATACCCGCCCCAAAAAAGAAAGTAGCAGCAAAAAGGAAGCAAGCAGGCTTTACGGACTTCTTTTCTATTTTTGAGGCAGTGTTTAAATGCTTCAAAAACAACAAGAAAAAAATATATGCATTTTTGTGAGAGTTGCAAAAACAATGCTTGAAAGAAAAAGAAAAAAAAACTTTGGCATTTTCGAAACAAGCTTTTTCTCTTCAGCTTCAGTTACGACAATGGGTTCCATGGAAGAAGAAAAGCTGCTGTTTTGCATTTTGTTTTGCTGCAGCTTGTTGCAGTGACTCCCAAGAGAGGAAATTGAATTCAAAAAAAAGAATGAAAAAGATTTTTGGGTGAGAATTGTATCAGATAAAAAAAGGAGGAAGAAAAAAGATGCTCGAAATGAAAAGAGAAAAATCAAAGCGAAAAAAAATTAAGATTTGATTGAAATGGGAAATGAATGAATGAGCATTCAATTGAGGAAAATGGAAGATAGAATACCAGATGTTTTTATATTGAACATTGGCTCGCTCGTTACTCATCTCCACTCTACTTACTTCTAATACTTCTAAGAATAAAAAAACGAATCCAATTTTTAAAATAGGAAAATACTTTTTTTCCAGCAAAACCAAAAAAAATAGTGACAATTGGCAAAATTTTTAAGCGATGACGGCAGTCATCTTTTCTTTATTGTTAGAGAGGTTTTTTGAAAAAAAGAAAGAAAGGGGAAAACCAATTGGTGCAGCAAAAAAAATATTCCCGTCTTTAAGTTTTCCCTTCTTTTTTTGGTCATAACACAATTTTATTTATTCCTCGCAAAGAAAAAAAAGAAAATGTTTCAAGTTTTTTGGGATTTTTTGAGAAACGCAAATTTAAGGCATAATTATCACTCATTTTTTCAACATTCATTCAATTTTAAACAAGAGTTTGAGACACAAATTTTAAAATGATTCCTTTAAAAAAAATTTTTCTCATTTTAAAAGTGAAACAATCATGACTTTTTTCTACCAAAAATAAAAATGACAAAAAAGAGTGATAAAAAAAAAGAGAGAAGGGTACGCAAGCTGGTGCAAAATAAAGAAAATGAAGAACGAGTCTATTTGGCGCCTAAAAAATATACATGTTTATCAGAGGTACATTATATTTTGAACATGCGCAAAATGTTCCATAGTGTTCTCTCCTTTCCTTTTCTTAAAAAGATGTGAATGCCTCCGGATGACACAAAAAAAAATATTTTTATCACTTTTATCGAAAAAAGAATAATGTTTATTTTTGCACACCTTTCTTTTTCAAAGGGTTAAAATCAAGAAAGCAAGGAAAAAAGCATGCGTTGTGTTTTTAACTGATTGTTATCGCGCTTCTTCTCTTTTTTTCTGTTTTTGAGCCAATTTTGATTGACTTTTTTCCTTTTAATTCAAAAAAATGGTAACAACTGGAAAAAAAGTTTATTTCGAAATACACATGCTTCTTGTTTATTGTTAACTTTCACATTTGTGTGAGTCAGAAATAAAAAAATTTGTTGTCCTCTCTCTTTTTTCCTTTTCAGTCATTCAATCACAAATGTATTGAAAACACAGAACAGAAAAATTGTCTGATTTCGAAAGTGAGATAATAATATTTCTATTTTTTATGCAAATCATGAAAGATCCATCAAATTAAAAATGCGCAAAAAAAATTTTAGAGAAAAGTCATTGCGAAATTTACTTTTTTTAAGGGGGGTAAAAAATTGAGGGGAATAGATGGCGGGAAGGCGATAGCCCCCATAAAAAAGGCTTTCCCTCATCAGAAAAGTTTGAAAAAAAAACCTGGCGTTATATTTTTATCGCTTTAAAAAAAACATATCACCGGTTTTTTTAAGTCGTTTTTTAACCCCCAAAATTTAAAGGTCTACTTCATTTCATTCTTTTTACAAGCGCCAGAAAAAAAAACCAAAGTATAAAAAAAACTATTTAAATGAGACACCGCAGATGGTCGACTTCAACGATTGTGATGCCTGCCATCGTCGTCGTTAAATTCAAAGGAAAAAAGAGGGGATTAGATCGTTACTTTATTGCCGCAATTGTTATTTGTCGTTTTTCTCCCATTTCACTTCTTTTCGAAAAATAATATAATTTTAGCGATTTTTTTTGGAACAGCTTTTTTTAAATAATAGAAATTAAGTTTTTTTTATATTTTGGAAGAACAATAATGCCCTTGGTTTTCTTTTCGTCTCTCATGTTTAAATAAATGGTAGTTGTAGTCTCACTTCAGACAGTCATTGACAAAGTACTTTTTTTACAAAAAAATATTTGAAAGTACAAAAATTGCTAGCAAAGATATTACATATATGATAATATTGCAAGAACTATGAAAGTACCCCCTACAGTAATCTCTCAAAAATATAGAAAGTCTAAATAAATTCCAACTACATTTTTATGTTCTTTAAATTCTTTCTCTCGTAGAAACTAAAACAAAAAACACAATATAATATTTTAAAAATTATTCAATCCTAAAATAACAACTTGTTATTTTTTTTTCAACAAAATCCATAAAAGCGGAAAGAAAATGAAGAATAAAAGAATAAGGAAACAATAGGGAAAAAAGACTGCTGATTCTTTGTTTTCTTCCCGCTGCTTATTTCTTAGTTTTGCTTTTATTGGCACAAAAAAATTTATATTATCGTTGTCAAACAGGTGTGCGCAAGGTTTTTCTTTTTTTCTTCAGATGGAAAAATGAAGGAAGGAAGCCAAGTAAGAAAGCAAGAAACAACAATTCAACGATATTGTTTGATGTCGGTTTTATTGATGATGATGACGAGAAAAAGAAAACGACAAAAAAACGAATCAATGCTTTTTCTTTTGTTTGTGCGCAGTCATCGATCTCCTCATTTCTCTTTTTTCTATTCTTTTTTAACATTCAGAAAAAGCTATGATATTATTTTTCATAGAAGATTGGGTTTTTGAAAAAAGAAGAAAACGAAAAAAGCACGAAAGAAGCGGAACAAAAAAAGCAACCGACCAATAATGTAACTCAAAAAAAACTGTAAAAAAGAGTTTAAGTGGTTTAAAATTTTTAGGTTATTATTTTTTGGGGGGATATGACAGTAATCAAAAACATGTGAACATTGAAAACGATTAAGTTTAAATTTATAGTTGCATTTAAAACTACAAATTTGATTGCTTTTAAAAAACCCAGCCAAATCAATTTTTTTTAAAGGTTCAATAAAAAAATGATTTGCTGCTCTTCTGCTGTTGCTGCTGCTCTTTATCCAGGTTCTTTTTTATCCTTTTCCTCTTTTTTTCATATGTTGTAAAAATGTTTTTTGATCTTTTTTTATTATTTATCCATCTTTTCCCTCCCAATACTTTTTATATTTTTTTACTACAAACCATAAAAATAAACTCGAATTAAAAAAATATTTGAAAAAAGAAGAAATAATTATTTTTTCCCGCTCTAAAATTCATCATAAAATTTTTAGGCCATTTTTTTCTTTGAAATTTTTAAAAATTATTTTTTGGTTGAAAGTTATAAATTTAAAAGTTTGACCGAGCAAAAGAAATTTTGAAATAATAATTTCGGTCACTCTTCTTTTTTTTCATTGGTGGGGAGAAAATGAGTAATGGCGCAATTGCTAATTATCTCTCTCTTCGCTCTCTTTTTCTCATTTGATTCGTGTATCTCTTTTTTTGGGATGTGTTGATTCACAAATTCACAGTATCTTTGAATAAGAATGAGTAATAACTCAATTTTCTCTCTATTCTTTTATTGAAAATATATTCATCAACAAGTTGTTAAAAAATAAAATAAAGTAACAATGGGAGGTCGCGCAACAAAACAATTGTATTATTATTACTATTGTATATCTGCCTTTTTTACAGAGAGAAAAAAGAAGAAAGAGATGACACTGACTGCTACAGCCCCGGCTTTAATCATAACCTAACACCCAAAAACGGAATAAAAAAAAGAGAAAAAGTCATTTCTCAAAAATGCATAAAACAATGGCTTTTGTCAAAAAAAAGTTATTAAAATTTTTGAATTGGGTGTTTTGTTCTGTTGTAAAAAATGCATGCTGAGTTCTTTTTCTTTTTTTTTTTGATTGCAACCAACAGAGAGTTTTTATTTTGAGGGTCATCTTTTATCAATTATTCATTTCATTTCACTTTCTTTTCTTTAAAAGAAATTGATTTGTTAAAAATGAACAAAACCTTTTGTCTTGTTTTTAAAACTCTAAAAACATTGTTGTTATTTTTTCTTACACAAAAGTCCATTAACAGTAAAATACAGGGACAAAATAGGGGGGAAATGAAAAGTGATGGAAGAACAAAAAAAACAGGATAGCCTTGAGAACTTTGACAACACAAAAAACGACCTTCTCTGATTGAGTTTCATATATATTTTTTAAGCGCGAAAATATTCAGTTTTTAACAATGTGATTCTTAAAATGGCACAAAAATGAAAATATCAAGGATAAAAAAAGGGGTTTCGTATAAAATTATGATAACGATCAATTACCGTAATTTTTATTTGATTTGTGTGAAATGAAAAAATATCAAAATAAATTTTTAAGTAAAACAGATGGACGATATACTTCAATTTTAAAAAGAAGATGTATTTTTAATAGATTTCAAAAAAAAACTTATACCTTTGATAATTTTACTTTTTTTCAAACGCAATTACCGTACTCTCTTTTCTCTTTCTTGTTTCTCTTTCATTTTCAAAACCACTTGAAACAACAAAAACAACGAATGTATGTATTCGTTTCTTTCCGAAAAACTAAAAGGCCTGAGAAATTTTCACATTTTTTTAAACCAATGCAGAAAAAATCCTTTTTGTTACTCCCTTCTTTTTTAAAACTATTAAGTCTTAAACAAATATATGTATGTAAAATATTTGTGGGAAAATCTTCACATTTCTGTGTTAATAATTCTACCTTCCTCTTTGAATTTGCAATTTTTAGGGACAAAAACAACACACTAGATTTTTTGGATTGAAGGGTGATAAAAAAGAGAGAAAGAAACAGATTGCGCAAAAGAAAAAAAACCCGAACATTACCGGAAACAGCTGTCAATGTCCTTAAAGCTTCCGCTTCTTTTTTATATTTTTGGCAATTAAAGATTTTTCCTTCCTTTTTCATATTTGTTTTTGAATGGCAAAAATATGTTAGTTTTGTTTTTGCCTTTGTTGTAGTAATAAAAAAAACCCAGGAAGAAAAATAAATAAGTAAATAGGGGGAAGAAGACATTAAAAAAGGAGGGGAAAAAAAGTTGTTGTAAATGCATTGGTAATTGTTGTTTCAGAAGAAGAAAGACGAAAATGACACGCGCCCTCCGCGCGCGCACAGTCGGGAACCAATCTCTCTTTCTCCAGAAGAAAGAAAGAAGGAGCTCAATCAAAAAACACGATAATTACAGTCTTCCTTTTTTTCTTTCTTCCGACATCGAAATCGACATGGCCTTGTTGTTTTCTCGAAAATCTTTCTCTCTATTGTATTATATGAGTTTTTATTAGAGGGAATTACTTCCACAAAAAAAGGTTTCAACTCATTTTTGAAAAAAAGGGGGTAAATTAATGCCTTTTTTGAATGTACAGAAAAAAATTCATAAAAGAAAGACAGAAGTAAATCGCAGATGGCATAAAAGAAACATAAATTTCAATTTTTTTTTGACCAGTTGCTTCTGTCTTTTCTTACAAGAAAGATTCTTCCAAACAAAAAGCAACAAAGGCATTCATTATTTTTGAATCACAAATTTTTTGTTCAAAAATAGAAATCAGGAAATAAAAATGGCATTTTTCAAAAAACTAGAAAAAAAATTGGTGAAAGATGGATCGTTGAATGATGAAACTTCCTTCCTTTTTTTTCTGTCAATTCATTCATCTTCCTTCTTTTTATGAAACCTCATAAATTTAAGGAACCCTATTTTTCCTTCCCTTTTTTTATCCCTTTTTTCGCTTTAAAAATTTCGCAAAAATGAAATAATTTACAAAATTCAAATTCATTTAATTTAAATGCTTTCCAATTTTATTTAAAAGAAAAAAATTTGCGATAAAAAATTATTAAAAAATTAAGAAACAATAATAAGTATTTTTAAATATTTTTAGCGCGAAAAAAATTTTTTATCCTTAAAAATGAACATAGATTTTTTTCGCGTGCGTGCGTGACACAACTGATGATGATTTTTTTGATGGAAAAACGATAAAATAATAATAATACGATAATAATCTCAAGAAATAAATGAATGGATGGAAAAAGAGAGAGAAAAAGATGAGATTGGCAGTTCATTCACCCGCAATCATTCACTCACCATCACATCTCTGTGTGTGATTACAGTAGAATACATACGATGGGATGAACCTGTCACTTAAAAATATAAAAATGTGCCAATAATCGTGACCGTGAATATCTTTTTTTATGCGTGTTTTAATTATGTGTTGAAAGAAGGTGGAAAAACCGGGGGTATAGAAAAATGGAAAGTGATAGTAATCTTTTGAAAAAAAATATTGGCAATTTTTTATTTCTTTTCAACTGATAGCTGGGGTATAACAGAATTTATTATAAAAAATAATTTCAATTAAAAATCTGAAAACTCAAAATTAAATTACAGTCAAGGTAAAAGAAAAACGTCATACATCTTTGTTGGAAGAAAAATCAGAGCATTTTTTTACCTTTTTGTTCAGGTAAAAAAAAGAGAAAAAAAATGGACAATGGCAATTACCCTCTTTTTTTTAACACAAAAAAGGCAGAGGGAAGAGAAATTTTCACGTCCGACGATTGTGACGATTGTTGGATGCCCTGCTGCTTTTTTTTGATTTTTTAATATGGTGACTGCGCAATGAACAGCAACAAAAAAAATGAATACATTTTTAATTCAAAAACTTTTATGTTCTTTTTCTTCCTTTTTTGCCTTTCCTGTTTTTATTATTTTGATTTTAAATTTGAATTGAGTTTATTATATTTTTATATTTGCGCAGGGGAGGTCGTTTTTGTTTGAGATATAAAATGAAAAGAAAAAAATGGTAGTACCATTTTTGAATGCAAAAAAAGAGTTTTGAATAGAAATAGAAAAAACAATACAAGCAGCGAAAATAAAAAGCGACCACGTTGCTGCTAAAAAAACTAGACTTTTTTTGAAGCCTGTGAATGTCAGTCATTTAAATATATCGGGAGATCACAATTGGGTTCAAACTTTGAAGCTATTTGAGAAAAAGTTTTAAACCTTTATACTTGGGTCAGCAGCTTTTCACACTTACTCTTAAATATATGTACATATGCATATACAAGATCGATGATCATCAACATCAATGATGATTTCAACAATACCATCAACTCTCACTCTGTCTTTTTTCAACTCTCATTCTTTAAACTGAACAAATAATAATAATACAAACAAGTCAAAGACTAAAAAAAAGAGAGAGGAAAGGCAAAAAGTGACAATCCTGTTTACTTTTGTCTTTTTTTTTGCCGGACTATCGTTCTTTCGTTCATTTCGTTCGTTCGTTTCACCTTTCTTTTTTTTCTAAAATTCTTCCTTTTTTCGAAATGGAGAAAAAAAAAAGAATAGCCATGATTTTCGTTTATATTTTTTTTCGAAGGCCGCATAATTGCAAAAGTGAGTGAAAAATGAGTTTTAAAAAAAAGAAAAATGTCCTTGGAAAATGTTTTTTTCTATCCTTAAAAGTGCCTGCCGTCTCTTTTTTTTGAAAAAAAAAACAGTAAAAATGATTGTTAATGACTTTATTTTTTTCAACAAAAAAACTTTTTTTTGCAAAAACAATGATTTACAAAATATCAGCC